>CM042202.1:16136051-16167730 GCA_023539305.1 Ilex asprella
AATCCACCAACACAGACTTCACACACACACACACACACACACACAGAGATTTATATATACAACACACATTTACACATACAAAACACAAATAAACACACACACACATGTAGATCTATATATACATAACATCATATATATATAGATCTATATCTATATATGCATTTATATGGTATAAAGTTAAAAAAAAATAGAAAGAAAAAAAAAGGAAAACGAGCTAGAGAGATGATCTTTGATTTCGTCTTCGTCTTTGTCTTCGATTTATTCTTCTTGTTTAAATTCATCGTCGACCTCTTCATCTTTGTCTTCATCACTGGATTTAGAGAGAGAGCAAGCGAGAGAGAGAGAGAGAGAACAATCGAGCAAGAGAGAGAGAACATGTGTGAGAGAGAGAGAAGCAGTGAGGGAAAGAGACGAAGAGAAGAAAAAAAAAGAAAGAAAGAAAGAAGGGTTTTTTATAGTTGGCCCAAAAAAAATTCATTTTGTTGCTAATGAGATTTGAAGGCTGGATCTCATTAATAAATTGCGTGTGTTTTTAGTTTTGATGTTTTCAAAAACATCATTTTTTATGTTTACAAATTTTAACTTTGTTTTCAAAATAATGTGGTTTAAAAAAAACTAAAAATGCATCACAAACACGTTATTATTATTATTATTTTTTTGCAAAAAGTGAAAACAAAAAAAAAATGTAAATAAACGGTTAACAAACGACACCTAAATAATCAAGCTCAAAAAAGTAAACATTTGCGTAAAAATCCTCTCAAAATAATTCTAATCTCTTATAAAATTGAAGTCTATAAATTTCAACTTTCCAAAAATTTACTAGAGAACACAAAGAAAGTTGAAATATATGTGGTTCTAAGAATAAATTAAGAGTTGTTCATATTTAGAATAACAAAAATTTAACGACATAATTGTAATTATTTTGAGACAATAACTTATTTCAGCCAAGTATGATTGAATAAAGATCAAAACCCTTATTTATCTATCATATAATTATGAATAGCAATCAATACAAACATATATGTAATCCAAATCCTCGATGAATAGATCTGAGAAATAAACCATACCTTATTTCCAGCTTCCTCGTGACAAGTTCAACCGTTATCCAGAATGTGCTTCCAGTTCCTTCGTGATAAGGTCAGCCTTTGCAACAAAACGTTTTGCTCGAGGAGGACAATTTGCTTGAGGACGCGTGTTAGAGATAAAGATTAAGATTAATTCCAACTAATTTTATCTTGTTATCTTTTTGCTCATTGTTTGATCTCCTTGCTGATCTTTCCAGTTCCAACATACAAATCTCTTCTTATCCTACAGTCTGTATCAATCTCTTTGCATCCAACATTCTATAAGTACATGTACATTGCTAACATTAAATATATAGAAAACAGAAATTGAATTGAGTTCTTATCGTCGTCAACAATAAGTGTTGGAGGCAGTGTTCCAAAATAGTAAAATCACCTATTGATATTTCTAATATTATGTAACTTAAAGTAAAACAGAACAGTAACAATGAAATCCAAAATAGTTACACAGAAAGAGATACAGTAAAGAGTAACAGTGACAAACTTTCATGGAAGAGTTACAGCACACAGTTACACGTAACTATACTGTCTAAATAAAATAAACACTGACCCGTTTGCAGACCAGGAACTGTGATTGAACTTCAATTATATCAAGGCTAGTGTTTGACACTATGTATTTAAGACAGATTTCGCCCCTCCACACGGTGCTTATGGAATCACGAGCGTCTGTCTTCCAGGATACAATGATCTTTACACAGGCAGAAATAGCTCTCCCCGTCCAGCGAACCAAACTTGTGTTGTGTACTCTCTAAACACACAGACTTAATACCGAAATGTATACTGCAATGTATGCCTTAACGCCGAAATGCAGAGACTGAATTTCTTGTATGCAGAATGGTAAATGAACCTGGGTATTTATAGATACTGTGGTGACTTTTTGGACAGTCACCACACTAAAAGACACAATCCAGAAATACTAAGGACACAACCTTTAACAGCCAGTAGACACCTTTGAATAACTGTTCTTCATGACACTTTGGTGACTTTTCGGCCGGGTCGTGGCGAGGCGGGCAGCGCGCGTGTGGTCGAACCAACGGCATGTAGGCACTCGTTCCGCTCACAAAACTGTGGTATCCCTGGGAGCCCAACCCATAGAGCAAACTTGGACTATATATGCTCATGTTGAACTTCTTTCTCAACCAATGTGGGATTGGTGTCATATCCCACATTGTACACCTTTTCAAGAGGGTCACTTTGGAGCCTATTTTCTCATTCATTTCTTACTCGATTTGAACAAGTGAATATTGATGATGCACAAAATCGTATTCGTGCGAGATCAACAGTCACAAGAGTAATTAATGAACAATCAATGGCAATTAGTGGCAAAACAGTAAATATAGGTCAACACAAGAGATTTATAGTGGTTCGGTCTCGGATGACCTACGTCCACTCTTCGAACGACGACGGTGGCTTTAGGCGTTTTATTGATCAACGGTGGTACTCCGGAGAGTTTACAATGAGTTTAGAGAGAGAGAGTGTAGAGAGCTTTTAGAGCTTGCTGAGTACAACCAGTGTAGTGTATGTGTCTCAAGAGTCATTCTGCCCTTCATTCAGTGAGGGCTTACATTATATAGGCTCACCAAGGCGGTGAGGCGGTGACGTGAGGGAGAAGTCTCCCGTTAATTTGGTAAGTACAAACATGGTAGGAGTGAGTCTCTTCGGTAGGTAGAGTTATGGTAGGAGTAGACTCCTTTGGAAGGTGGAAGTATGGTAGGAGATCTCCGTATCCCGAGTCTTCCTCCTCATGCTCCTATTTGCTCGGATGTTACTCTGGTGTGAAGTGTGCTCATTCTTATTCTTGGACTTGAGTCTTGAACTCGGTATTGCTTCGGAGTGGGTTTGAACTTGTGTTGTGTTTAGTGTTGCATCAAGGCATAAAGAGGAGCCAAAAGGAAATGCCAAGGGGGCATGAGGTGGGCGGTGCCCACCTTGGAGGAGGCCTGGGCGGCGCCCCAGGTGCCTTGGGCTGCCTTGGCCCTTCCTTTGATGTTCGGTCTTGAGTCGGTGCGACTGGGTACTCACCTTGGTCTTGAGGTCGGATGTCAAGCTCGGCTTGATACTCGTCTTGGTCTTGAGGTCGGACGTCGAGCTCAGCTTGGTCCTCGTCTTGGTCTTGAGGTCGGACGTCGAGCTCGTATTTGAATTGGACTTGGATTTGCACTGGAGTCAAATGTCGAAGGAGGAGAGGTCGTAGGAGAGGACGAAGGAGAGGCCGAGCGCGGAGCTGGGCGCCCTAGGGACCTGGGCGGCGCCCTAGGGGCTTCGGGCGACGCCCCTCGCTGCCTCCTGCGGTCTTGGTCCTTCCTCCGTCTTCCTTGACGATTGCCACTCGGTTGGCCCAACTACATGGTTTTTTTTTTTGGGCTTCTTCGACTCCGTTTGGATTGGACCTTAGCTTAGTAAAATCCGGACTCATCAAATATACTACATTATACTCCTCATGGAGTAGAATATGAACCCACAAAAATTGATTCAAAATAACAATTGAGTCCTATTTTAATTTTGACTCAAAGTCGACCGAAAACTTGTTTTTGTCCAACAATAAGTTGTAGCAAAAACAGAATTTGGGGTACCAAAAGTTCCTAGTCCAAGAGTCTATATTATTGTGACTGCTAGAACCTAAGCATGGACAGAGCTAGAAATGAACTCCTGGGTGGGCACTTCCACCTACAAGTTTTTTTTTTTTTAATGATAATCTTGAATTCCTAGCATCTGGTCGTGAAAGTGTCTCTATGCCATCACACATTTCTTTGCCCAATGTACATTACTCTTGAATACGCTGCTACTTTATTTGGAGAAATGTGGAGCTTAGAACCATAGGCGCAATCGAAGAAGGCGATTTTGGTGCATAGAAAATAGTCCGATATTTACCAATTATATGTTCTTAAAATAAAACATTGATGTCACAAATTTTGTATTCGATGGACATTAGCACTACTTCTCTATTGTTCACCATATTAATTTATACACGATATTTTTTCGAGCATGATAAAAGTTATTTCTCAATAATGCCAATAAGAATAGAAATTTTTTTTCTAAAAACACGAATTATAATGATAAAATATAGACCAATATAATTACAACAAATATTCTATGATATATTAGTCTACTCGGTGCCTTGGGGGTTTTCTTATAAAACATTATTAGTGATTATTTAATCGTTAGTATTTATTAAGGTTGTGAATTTTCAAAAGAGTGGTCCACGACTTCAATGTATAACATTCCATACTTAGAATATGCCTGGAAAATGAAAAAAAGGGACTCTAATGAAATAAGTTATAATAAAAAATCTTAAGCTAAGAGCAACAAGCGGGGATAGCTCAGTTGGGAGAGCGTCAGACTGAAGATCTGAAGGTCGCGTGTTCGATCCACGCTCACCGCATTCCTTTCTGTTTTGCCTTTTGCCAATTACCTCTATTAATTGGGTAAATTACAATCACTTCCCCCGATGTGTGAGTTTATTATCATTCTACCCCTATCATAATCCCAAAATGATACGAACACCCCCATTAAAGAATTTAATTGTTTTTCCATTCAAAATTACATCATTTATCTTTCAAAATTCAGTTAAAATTTGTTGAGACCAGAAAAAGGGTTAATGTTAATAGTAAGCATATTATTTTTCATTGATAGCATATTTTTTTTAAACAGATAAAAAGATCTTAACGAGGGCAAGACTTGACCCAAAGTTACTCTATTGCGACCTTGAAGTTACGAGTTTGAGTCATAAAAATAAACTCTCTATTTATAGGAGTAAAGTTGCGTATATTTAATTATTTTTAGATTCCGCAATGGAGGGAGCTAGTACACTGAATATGCCCTTATGGAAGGATCTTGCTCTCAAAATATTGAGATATCAAGCTTTAATATTGTTCACATTTAAATATCAAGACGTGTTCAAACAATTTATGCAAATATCAATAAGTGACATGTTTATTTTATGCATGAGAACTTAATGTTAATTTACGGATAAATTGTAACGCTACTTATGATGTTTGAATTTACTTTTCAGTATGTTTAATATTTCATAGATGATATTTTAATTTATTTTTTCAATCAATTTTGATATTTTACAAATGAAATAATATTCTCCTTATGTTTCATAGTTATTGACGAGCTCAAACTCAGCTGAGTCAGACCCAATAAATCAAGTAAACTCAAATCAGATAACAGGTAGGTCAACTACAGTTCGTGAATTCGACCCAGTCCAATGTCTAAGGAATCAAAGAATAATTACAGTACGTGGAGAATAATTATAGGGATACTCACTCTCGAATATTAAGGCAACCTCTTGAGGCACTTAGCTGTTGTAGTTACTCGAAAAATTAGTACATTTGCCCTCACATCACCGCCTCAACTAAGATTCCATGCCTATAAATTGAAAGCTCTCTTTATATGAGAGGACACCTCTTAATTTATCTCTACATCTTTTTACACATCATACATATAACTTTTTTCTCTCCTGTCTATTGTATTTCTCTCGGCGCTAACCGTTCTTCTCTCTCGTTCACCTTACTTTATCAATAAAGGTTCTTCTACCATTGTTGTAATTTTTCGGAGTGGAGTAGGTCATTCGGATCGAACCACTATATATTTGTGTGTTGATTCGATATTATATTACTGTCGTTGATTACTCTATTAATTATCCATTAATCAAACTTTATCACACACTCAACTATTGATCTTGTATAAATTTGTTCATCATCAGTCATATTATCTCTTCCAAGAAAAAAGTGACATCAACAAAAATACATTGCCTCTAATTAATATCACCACACACACTGATAAAAAAAATATTTCATAACATACATTCACCATTTCCACCCAATTTTGTATTGTAAAATTACTTCATTTCAAATGAAAATAATTTGTTTTAATCTCGTTAAGATTTATGAATTATGAGGGAATAGCTAAAGAATACATTGAAATGTAAGGGGTCATCACTATAATTTCCCTGTAATTTAACTTTCTCATGATCTCATCTAAATCTATAGCTGGCGAGTGTGTAGAGTGAATTTTCCTCTAATTTTCTCATTCCTTCCCAGCGACCAAACAGAAGAAAACAGAGCAGATCCTATGACTTCACGAGGAGCCAATGCACTGCTATCTAGGGCAAGCCGAATCAAATCAAAGCTCCAAACGGCACTGGAGGCGACCGTTTTGGAGGTAGACGACGTGTCGTACAAGCACGCAGGCCACGCCGCCGTTCGAGAAAACCCTAACAACGAGACGCATTTCGATGTGAAGATCGTGTCGAGCAAGTTCGACGGCCAGAGCCTCGTGAAACGACACCGTATGGTGTATGATCTCTTGGCCGATGAACTTCAGTCCGGCCTGCATGCCCTATCTATTGTCGCAAAAACTCCCAAAGAAGTTCGCCGAGATTGATTTGTTTCATTTCTTGTGAGTACTCGAAACAGATTTCTCAATTTTAATTCATAATGTGTTTTGTGAGTGTATGTAGTCTTTTGCATTCTTGATGATAACTCTATCAAATAGCTATACTATGTGGTTATTTGTATGTGTTTTTATCTGCAGTTTTTGTTATAGCCCCATCAAATAGCTATACCATGTGGTTATATGTGTGTGTGGTTGTATATACGTGGTTATGTATGTGCATTATAGATACTAGCCATGCTTCCCTGCAATTTTCGGAATCCCATCCAGTCGTAGCCGATTTTGATATGTTGGAACGGTATCGATTCAATTATAATCCCATCCATCCGATTTTGATATTATTGAGTACCACCTATTAATGGGTTTGAATTAACTAAGTTCAAAATTTTAGAAACTGGGGAAATGGGGAGGGAAGACTTCCCAAGTACTTTCCCTCATAATTTGATTCTTATATACCGTGGGTGTATAGCTGAAGGGGGGTGCATAATTTTTTGCAAAAATGGAAGCAAAGTTAAAGGAGATCCAGCAACTGTTGCAGTGGTTAGCTCCAAGCTTGGGGTCTTATGGACAAATAAGAAGCTAGAAGTCGTCTGAAGATTCAAAGAAGTAATCATGAAGCCTAGGTAAGCTGGAAAGCAGTGTTAAAGTCGAGTTGTTTCGGAGTTATATTTGAATCTTACTACTGTTGACATTTCGGAGTGTTCTAGACTTGATCTATCAAAAATAGGTTTGAAGATGAGGTGTTCCCATAATTGCATTCATCACCTGGATTTCTTCCTCAATAAGGGTTTATTAGGTCGGCTGGTGGCTGATCATCTTTTTTCAAAGCGACTAATGCTTCATCCATTGTTTCTTCCTATCAGGCTTCACAAAACTGATGAATTTTTTTTTCGTAGTTTTCATTTTGAAAAATTACTAATGTGTTTGAATGTGGTAATGTTTTTCCACTTAAAGGCAACCTGAAACAGGACATAAATTTTTAAACTTAAAAACAACATGATGAAGGAATTTATGTCCAAATATGTTGTATGGATAATTACTAAAGATAGGTGGTGAGTTCCAATCTATTAGACCATTTCTCAATAAATCAAGAATCAATTTATTCCCAATACCTCTTATTCAAAGCTACCTTTTTATATGTCCAAGGCTATGTGGCTACCTTTTGAATCTCCATATGACCTTCAGCTTCCATTTGTCTATGAGCTCGTCAAGATTTTGCTCTAACTATCTCTATTGTTCTTTAATTTTCTTAACTTGATGCTACCTTTTTGGCTTTAAAGTTGGGGACTGGTTAATACCAAATAACTGAGGCAGTCATGAGCTCGAAGTCTCCTTTACTTCTAAACTTGATTGAAATGTTCCACCTGGCAATTTCAGGATTTCTGGTAGTATCCTGTATCCACCACATTCTTTTGCACAGTAGATTTAATTCTTACTTCCTGTCTCGTCTTCTTTATGATTTTATCTTTCGGAGTGGTGTTGCCCAATGCTCCGTTGTTTTTTTCCTTTCCATAAACTGTTTAAGTGGCAACCAAAGCTGTCTTCTTGAGGTTTGCGTTAAAAACTGCTTTCGTTTATCAACACCTAAAATATAAGTTCTGTATATTTTCTGGTAAAGGTTGGCGAATATCACATTGTGATGTTTCCATGATTCTTTTAGCATCCAAGACATCTTGAGTCTGTAGCTTCTGTCTGGGAACAAGGCAATAAGATGAAAGAAAGCAGAGATGTGTCCTTTAGGTCAGGCTATGTGGTGCCATGGATGTTGCTGAAGGGACCCTTATGGACCGTGAATAGTAAATAAGGTAGAATACATTTTGTTCCCCTAAACTATGACCCCAATTACACATTTTTACCTTTACTATTGATTTTCAAACATTGCACGTTCATGTTCTTGAATTTGTTTCACATTACCCTAAAGTTGAACATCTGTTTTGTTTTGGACATGGATTCGGATGTTTAGGGCAAAGTGAAACCTATGAGAGAATTGCTAATAGAAGGGCTAAAGAGAGATTGGGACGGACCACACTTTAGGGAGTTGAGTACTTTTTTCCCCTTGAAGATGCCCTTGCTATTTGATTTCCATAACATTCTATCCTGGATCCTTATTATTATTATTATTATGTGCATTATCCCGCTCTTCATGGATAATACTGAATCTTGAATCTGGAAAGTGCCACCAGCTTCCCTGAATGCATACTTAAATTGTTGCATTGAGGTCTATGCAAGAGGCAACACCATCATTTTTCCCATGTTTGTCCATCGGACTTCCCAATAGCAAATTGTCACATCAAAGTTAGGTATTCTGGTCATTACCAATCACATTGTAAATAAGAGGTGCAAATTCGTTTCCTAGTTTTAGCATTTTGGTCCAATCCCATGAGCAGTAACATGAGATATTCAAGATTCATATACACCATCCTTTGGTTCATTTTCATGATCCCATTTGACCCATAGAATGTCTGCATTGGTGTTAATGACCGATAAAACTTTCATGATTGCTGCTCCATTCATTCCTCCATACATTTGATACCCAAGTCACCATTCTCCTTTGGGTTGCACAGGGCTCCCAAGCTGGGACCGACTGTAAAACTTTTTGCACTTTGCTTCCACCATTTCTATGAACTTTTTTGGGCATAATGTAACACTGCTCTAATAGACTCGCAGAGAATATGGCCAATTAAATGGATGTAATCTCTCTGCACAAAAGAGTAGTCTCCCCGTCCAGAAAGTGTTGTGGCTGTTATCTTCTCAACCAAGGGCACTTTGCCATTATGTGTAAGCTTAGTGGATACTAAAGGGAATCTAGGTATTAACTAGAAGGTGCCCGTGCCCTTCCTCTACCCACAGTTCAGCAATGATTTCCGCTTTAACTTCATTATCAATACAACGAATAATATTTGTCTCTATATAAATAATTAAATCACTTTTTTGCTTTAATTTTGAGTGTTTATAATTTTAAAAAATAAATTTGATATATTAAAAACCTGTTTAGACGTGTCCTTAAAGTCTATAAAAAATTTCATAGTTAATTAATGTGTCTATACTACTTGATAAGATAAGAAATTGATAAGGCGGGAAACAAAATATATAGGGTGGGTATCATGAAATATAAAAAAAGTTATTTAAAATAGATGTAAATAATAATTTATTAAAAAATTTTTATGGTGGGTCCATGGGCCATCTAGTCGACTATTGGCTCCGTCATTACACCTAGGGATGGAAACATAAATTTATCACGAGGAGGCCAAATAAAACAGTGACACAACTAAGAAGTTAATGAAATTAGATCATCCGAAACATTAGTATTAGTATTTTAGTTTTAATTAAGAAATACTCACAAAAACTTAGTTTGTAAAATCCAAAAACTATTTTCTACTTATCATTAGGAAAATTAATTTGTAATAATTTCACAGACTACTAATTCTCTTATTTTTGACATGATTCAAAAATTTTAAATTATATACTATTAAATATTCGCATGATATCATTGTAAACATCAATTGTGAGTCGGTGCATTATTGACGATATAAAATTTCGTTTATACCTTAATTTTGCAGCACATTTTTTTTTCTTTGGTTGGTCATCAAATTTGTCCAATTAAGTATTTTTTTCTATAAGAAGCCACTCGTCCACGTGAACAATATTCCCAAGTAAATATTTAATGTCATGCTATTATACTTTTTCGAATACACTAACGGCTCGTTTGATTGTCGTATTTGAAGTAGATGAATTAGATATAATAATTCAGTCTAATGCAATACAAAAAGATAAATGATAATATTAAATAGAGTATTAGAATAATACGCAATTTTATCAAGTGTTTGGTAATATACAATAAAAGCGTTGAATAGTAGTTATTTAATCCAATCGATTTTTTGATTAAAAAATTATTTTGTCGTATTAATGTTGAATTAACAAATATATCCTCAATTAGTGTTTGTTACATTGATGACAACTTGATTTTATCAGTCAGGGAATTATATTAGTAAATGTATAGAATAATACGTTTGAGTTGGATTATAATACCACCTCTCCTAGTGGTATTAAAAAATCTCCATAATACAGATCTATTGACTATTATATAAAAAATATACGATAAGTATACGATCAATATACGTTTTTGAAATTAATACAATATCAAATTTGTTTACCAAACAAAATATTAACCTTAATTAAATAAAAAATAATATAATTTAATATTTAATTCCTTCTTAATACGAGCCGTAATTGGATATCCTTTATACAAAAAGAACCTAAAAGGGGAAATAGAGTAATTCTAGAAAACCTAAAAGGGAAATAGAGTAATTTTGAAAATATGGGGGGGCCATGGCTCGACTTGGTCTCCTTGTAGTTCCTTGCACCCATATGAAAAACACTCGACCGAAGGTTGTGCATGTAGGAGCTACAGCCGGCTTTTTAGGAAGTTTTCAACTGTTTTCCTCTGAATCTGTGCATACTATGCACCCATACACCGAAAATAGAGAAACAGACGGAGACAGAGATTTACAATCTCTCTCTCTCGCTCTCTCCCTCCCTACCGTTAGCTGCCTTTCTGGGTGGTGAGTCTTTGTTTTCTGGCTTGTGGGTGGGGATTCTTTCTTTGAATTCAAGGCGAAAGAGGCCGAAATGAACGAGAAGGCGTCAGTATCAAAGGAACTTAACGCCAAACACACCAAGGTGCACGTAATTCCTTTTCATTATGGGTTTTGTTTAATTTCATGTCGCCAACCTATACCATACAAAATGTTTCTTGTTTTTTTCTTAATATTTTTCTGGCTGATATTTAACAGTATATCGCACTCACACTTAGTTGTATCCAGAATAAATCTTGGGTGGGCGGTCTTGGATGGTTTTCGATTTTATGATTTGGCTTGTCAAAATAAAATGTTCATTTCTTCAAATTTTCAAGCATAATAGAGCAATACTGGCGATTTGAATAAACAATGATGGTATGTTTAGTTCTTTTTTTTTTTTTTGGTTCAGCAGTTAGGGATGTTTGGGCCAGTTTGCGTGTTCCTCCACTGAAATATTTAGTTCCTTTAGAGCCAATGTTAGATTGGAATGTTGGAAGGGGTGCTACAGGCTAGAGAGTCTCGAAAATTCCTATATATTATTGGTTAAAGTGATCCTTGAAATTGTAAAAAGGTTGTCCCTGAAGGCATGTCCAAAGGTAGAGAGGTATTGCTAGTGAAATTCTATACCCACTTTAGCAATATTATAACATCTGGTTTCATATCTGAAATATGAGTAAAGATGGAAATCGAAACGAAAGTAGGCTAACCATATAAAGATTTGTGGAGGATTTCACCATCTATCCCTTCTACTTTAGGACCTTTTTGAATTAAGCTATTTGTTGACATGCCATTTATGGCTAGGAGAGCATCAAGGCGATCATTTTGTTTTCCATCTCATGTTTGTACAAAGGTACAAAATCCCTCAACATAATGTCATACATGCAGAAGCAGGGACAAGGTGTGCAATTGCTGCTCCCTTTTTTGCTTGCAGTGATCCAAATTGCTTCTTTGTCTTAATAGAAGCAATAGAAAGGCCCTTGAATTTTGTAATGACTGACACACTCATCCCAATGAAGCATGGATATTCCGTGTAGATCGAATCATTCGTATCGAGTATGATGCTCATCAGATATTTGACGATTCATATCGGATACTCACCACTTACCCAATAATTGATAAAACTACTTCTTTGTTTTCAAATACATATCTGATATGAGTATCCCATCTTCGGAGTATATATGGAAGTAGCTGCGCAGAACAATATGTATAATTTTTAATTTTGATGCTTACCCTTTTCCTCAAATTCACATATAATGATACAAGTCTATATAAACATTAAAGACGTGTGAGTAATTTTTAAGGATTATCTACTACCACATTTGAAATTGACACAAGATGAGCTAATTACACCCCATCTCTTGGCAAGAAGTGCTTCTAGGTAAACCAACTAGTCATATGTTGGTTTTGGCTCCTCTAATTAGCCACCTTCAATTTATTGGAACACCATGAGGAACCGATCTATACTTCTTTGGAAGTAAAAAATTCTCTATTTTTCGAATTGTTACTAAAGAATTTACTAAAATTGTAGCTATCAAATTGTCACATAATAGTAGAAGTATAAAAAGTGGTACCAATTTATAGGGTCACCCAACCTACTTCCTGCCGTGGACTGACACCAAACATTCGAAAACATGCACCAACCCAATCACTGTCCAGGCAAATGGCTAGTCATTAGCTGTGCTAGCTCATCATTGGTACAAAGAACACGAACGAATCTCCCACAAAAGAAAAGGATAAGAAGTGGAAATAGCAAGTCAAATGATTGAACTCCTTCTAAACGTTACCAGAGGTAGCTAGCTATCTAGGTATTACTATATCGTTGTATCTGTATCGTACCCGTATCCCATATCCCATAGTTGTGTTTGTGTTTCCCGATTCATCACCAAATTCTGGCCTACTAATGCCCTTGTACTCTATCTTTTACATTTTCTTAGACAAAAGATGAGAACAATAGGAAATAGAAATGAAATACCAAGCAATATCATACAGAATATACTACCACTTATTGAAAAATGCAAAACATTCTATTGCACCGTCCTCCTTTTAAACATACTAATATATGATAGTTTCCACAAAACAATGGCTGCTTTAATGAGCTTCTACATCACCATACCCTTTGATGCAGAGAGGACGTTTCTGTGATTCGAACTTGTGACGCTCAAGCCACAATATAGCTTGCCGCTGTGCCAAGGCCCCTGTTCTGCATGAGGCATAACATGGTCACCAATAATTTTAGTACATACTATAATGGTGATTGGGAGTAAAATTTCATCTATGGAAAGGTGCAACAACAAATCTATTATTGGAAAAAACATATCCATGAAATTGTTGGTTAGTCAAGTTTGACTTCCTTTTGCAACAATCAAATTCAAGTAAACATGTTCATAGCTGGCCTAGGCATGGAGTTTTTTTTCCTTATCTCTACTCAGCACAAAAAGGACTGGCATGATCCCAACAATAAATATTTACCAAAGTCATAGGCCTAGCTAAGTTTATCAGCAACAAAAGGGAAAAAGAATTTCCAAAAGTCATTCCCCCAAAAAATAAAACAACCTGACCTTGAATCCAAAGCTTTCAACCTCAAAAACAAATTAAGAAAGAGAATTACTGGATCAATTGGGGTTAGAGTTTGTTGATTTGTATAATTCTGAGATATGTTCAAGTGTTACCTGTGCTAGTGAGAATAATTATAGTATTGAACTCATGGAAGTATTGATGGTAATTCCCATCCAAAGCATGTAATAGCTTGAACGTGTTTTCATGTGTATGTCGTGAGATTTGGTTTCACAAGTCTTGTGCCATTGGCATGAAATGTTAGTTAATTAGTGATGCAGGTTGAATTATCACTGGCCTAATACTGGTGTAAAATTACTGGTTGCTTCATTTTAATAACTTTTTAGAGGTTTTAATTTTGTAGCATCTTGGAACCTGTTTGCAGATATTGGAGGGTCTTCTTAAGCTGCCAGAAAATAGGGAATGCGCAGATTGTCGTAGCAAGTATGCTTTCAGAACCCATCTGCGATGCACCTCATGATGTATCATTATCATCCATTATCTGGAAAGACCAGATAAGGGCTGGATCATGCTATGATAATTTCAAAACATACTTTAAACATCTAGATGCACTTATTCTGCACTGTAACATTCAGCCAACAGTTTCACATGCACTGGTTCAGTGATTTCTTTTGTTTTTTTCTTAATAAAAGGAATTAAGTGAGATATTAGCATAAATGGCATAAATTTTTTTACTTTAAACAGTTGGTAATTCTAGTTGCCTGACTTGGCCTGCAAATGAATTGACAAACCGCTCATAGGTTTTACTGCCGCATATAATGGTAAGGGTAGATACATGACCCAGACTCTTAAGAGTTTATCGTCTAGAAGGTCACAAACTAACTCATCATGATTGTCTAGCTCCATATAGTAAACAGTATGACTGGAGGAGCAAGTCCTAGCCATAAGTTCTCTAAAGATAACCTTAGGTTCACTCCATGGATTATTAGATGGGTTTTCATACACAATGCATTAGTACCGCTACCTTGATTGCAGAAACACTTGGTTCAGGTGAGGCTATCCTGACATGAGTCGGTTTATGCATTCCCTTTGCAAGTCATATAGGGAAGCAGTTTATTGAATTCTCGTTATTTGAAGTTTTCCTCTAGGGAAAGTTATTATTTTCAAGGCAGTGTCACTTGCCAGTAGAATCATATACAAATGAAGATTGGGCTGGTTGGGTTATTTAGTGTCATATTCTGAGGTATCTCTAGTCAGCCACATGGCAAGGCATATTGTTCTATAATCTGTCTCTCTCAAAACTGGTAGCATTTACTGATGTAAACTGTATAGGTTCAGTGGATGATAGACGATGAATTTCGTGTTGCTGTACCTTAGTACTAGGGAACCTTTTTCACCTGGTGAAGTAAGAAACAAGGTATGGTAGCTAGGCCTAATACTCAACTCAACTCAACAAAGCTTTGTTCCAATATTTTTGGGTTGGCTACCTAAATCTTATTTCGCCATTGTGTTTTATTAAGGACCATATTTTCTGTCAAACCATAGTATTTCAATTAAAAGTAATTTTAGTTTTTGTCTACCCCTACGCTTACCGTCAATATCTATCACATCACTATTTCTTACCGGTGCCTCAGTAGGCTGTCTATAGATATATCCAAACTATCTAAGTCGATTATTTTTTAATTTATCTCCTATATGTACTACCTTCACTTTTTTACTAATATATTAATTTCTACTTCTATCCTTCTTAGTTTTACTACACATCCATCTTAACATTTTCATTTTCACCATACTTAATTTTTGAACGTGTTTCTTCTTAGTTGCCCAATACTCAGTACCATAGCGGGTCATATGTTCGTTTTATAGAATTTTCATTTCAGCTTAAGGGGTATGGGTCTATCACATAAGACACCGGATGTATTCCTCCATTTAGTCCATCTTGCATTAATTTTATGAGTAACATCGTCACCAATCTCACTCTTTCTACGAATAATAGACCAATTTGTGGTGGTTTTGGAGACTCCAATGTGAGTGCAATACTCGAGGCAACGATGGGTTGAATTACCAATTGTGTTACAAAACGAGTTTTTGTCAAATGGAAAAGTAACTTAACTACTGATAACATGAGGATTTTGCTGACATAGTTGACTTGGCGGAACCAAGTTCTTTCCACGTGGGAGAATTCATCATCAGAAACACAGTCTTCATACTGGCCAAAATAAGACCAGAGTCCAAATGCTTCTCTTTGTGTCAAAGATAAGTTAGTTTGTTTTTCCATATTGGTGAGATTAGTTTTTTTTATTTGCTCCTTGGTTGGGTTTGTTTGGGACTATGCTCAACTAATTATAAGGATATATTGAAATCTTAGCAATATTTTTGATATATGACTGATGACATTAGGGTTTTCTAGGCAATTTTTTCTGCACTGTTTTCTGAATTCCATCAAGGGGGAACTGGACTTTGACCTTCTCTTCAACTCTTTGCTTTTCCTACCTGAGTTTGGGGTGGACTAATCTACATTTCTCAATTTCTTTTGCTCTACCTGCTGCTTTTCTCTCTGCTTTCCTTGGCTGCTCCATGAGAGGGAAGAGTTTAAATGGTAGATCGGTTTTTGTCTAAGGGTGTTATATTACATTGGTTAAGAGGACGCTATCTTGTTGTATATTATACATCTGCATTATTGCTGACGTTGGAAAGCCATGAATGAATTTCTGTTTTTAGGGGGTGGTGAAAGTGAGTTCACCTGATATATCGCGGAGGAGGAATAAGAAAGCACGGGGAATTCAGATCCATCAGATCACGTTGGAGGTTAAGAGGCTACATGGAGGAGGTTTATCGAACGTTCGGAGAAGAAACCTTCGAATACTTGCAATTCTGAGTGAGTAGTGGACATAGGGTGTGCTTTTCGCATGATATTTAGTGTGGGAATTTGGAGCATGGTCTAGATGTGGCTGCTAACTGTTTTAGGAGCATAGAGGTGCTTGATGTTTGGAGGGGTGTTTATATTGGGAGAGGAGGGAAGTTTGTGGAAAGGTTATTATTGGAACCTGATTATGGTATTCCATCCTCTGCGACACGATAAGTCTTAGTATTTGTCACCTCTTCGGCCAATAACTTAAACCAAATAGAGCTTCCTAACTCTGACATACCTTAACTTCGTATTTGGTTGTCATATTCGCTTGGGTGATATATGCTTTCCATGAATAATTTCATTCTCTAGGTACTGAATATGGTGTTCTATCCTTTGTAACATGATGATCCTAATAATAACTACATAAATTAGCCTAGAAAATATTTAGCATCAAAAGAAGAGACTAAATCCACAAAGAAGCATTGAAATATCTATGATGTTTGAATGTACAAAAGATAAATATGCACAGCCTTATGCCTCTTGGTGCACCTAGTTCAGATGGTGAGCAGGGCCAACCAATCATGTCCAATTTTTGTGAGGTCATGTATCCATAAATGTGGCCCTGTGCTCTATTTCCATTGTTGCTTCTAATGCTCTGTGGATATTGTTCCATTTCCATTCGAGCATTTGCCAGATGGAATTTAGTATCTGCTGTAATAATGGATCAATTTTTTTCATGCACTGTCTCTCAATATAATAGCCTTATTTGTGACACAGTAGGTTGGGGAAGGGGCAGGTCATGCACCTCTACCTTGCTCTTCCACCATGTTCTTCTTTTATACCGAAAGTACTCTCTAACAGCAGTCCCAATCTAAGTTCAAATTTATTCTTAGAAGTTAGACTTAGTTTGATCATCTTAGTTAAATTTTTCCAAGTTGATCACTTCTTATAATTAACTCACAAAGCAATAATTTGAGTTCTTTAATTATTTATTTCAGGGCCCCGCGTTGGGCAAGTGTGAATCTGGGAATATTTATATGTATGCAGTGTTCAGGAATACATCGGAGTCTTGGAGTACATATATCAAAGGTTTACACTTCGCATTCTTACTTCCTCTCTCTTCTTTACAGTCATGCTGTATGGTGAATTTTTTGGTCACTTTTTGTTTTATTTGATCACAGTTATTAATGGGGACTTCACAGTGTTTTCTGTGAATATGCCTTAGATATTTCTTGTATATAGCATATTTTTGGGTATTTGGAGAAAACATGTACCTGGTATTCCGTATTTATGAAATGGTGCTTGTATGAAGCATCAATTAACTCTGTCATGTGGCAAGAGTTGAATAGAGCTCGTGTGAAGCATTATTTTACGCTGCCATGTAGGTGGTGATTCAACGCAGCTTAAGATGAACTTTTCTCTTATGAAGTTTAATACGGTTCAACTTGGAAAAATTTGCACTGTTTTTTGTTTATCTAGTGTAATGTGTGGCATAGTGAAGCTTAAGTAACCTATTGCATTGCTTCTTCAGAGAATAAAGCTCTATAATGGTATTTTATTCATATTTACTTTGTTTGTTGAGGGTTTTCATTAGGAAAAAACCATGGTTAAGAGATGTTATTGGTTTAGCAACTGATAAATTTGGTTCTTTGAACTTCTTGTGAGCACTGAAAGGAGTAGCGCCAATATAATCACAGGTAAAATGATTAAAGTGACCTAAAAAAATAGGGATGAAGAAGCTTCTGTTTCAGTGAATGACTCTCAATTTCTGGTTAATATCCTACATGTAAAATTATTTTTGGCACGTTTAACCTATGCGGCTATGCCATGTGTTTGCAACACTGCTTCCCAAAACTGTAATGAGATTTCCTCTCTCTCAAACATCCGAAAGGGGAAAATAGAGCCACAGAGAAGCGCGGCTTCAACTATACACCGTTGATATTTCAAAGGAAATATGAGCATATTTTGTAGTTTCTACCTCTTTAACATGTAAGTGATAGTGTCAAAGTATTGAGAAAGTTCTAGGCATAAGAAATTGAGGTTGACATAATTGCAAAAGCTGTGAGTCGTGATACAAAGATTAATAATTTCAGTATTTGAAGTGCTTGGAACAAAGATTAAAATTTTTCCGAAAGCATCAGAAAACCCTGAACCAAAATGGACATGGGGATAGCTGTGCAAATTTGAACTTTTGAAGTGTTTGGAACAAAGAGTTGTGTTTCCGTGAAAGAAACTGGAAACAGAAAACACTGATCACATAAAGAAAGTAGATGACAACTCTAATCCATAATTTCTTGAAATGGATGCCATGCTTTAGAAATTTGAAGTGTTGGGAAAAACATGTAACATTTTCATGACATAAATATATATTTGTGATGGATTAATTTGTAAGTTGGAATTTTACTTTTTGTAGTTTTTTTTTATCCTTCATCATAAGATTTTGAGCTGAGACCAATTTAGGAGGGTTTTCTTGCTTTGCAATATGATGATTTTTTGACAGGTGGAAGCATGGTTAAAGATTTGCATTATTTAGTTTTGTAGTGAAGCTCATATTTTCGGTGACCTATAACTTGAATTCTTTGTATTTTAGTGTTAATTGAGCTTTTCTGGGAAATAGTGTGTTTCTTTTTCTTAAATTCATTTATTATTGTTGTGAAGCTATACCCCTTAGAGTTTATAGATTTTTAAGAAAGGGATAATATTGAAATGTTGCTGATTGCCATGGCTAAGGAAAATCTTTGCTTTACACCTTTTCCCCTCCCCTTGTTAGAGCATGCAACTCTAAACCAATTGACAATGAGTGAAAAGGTCCCTTGACCATGTAAACCAGCCTTAGGTGATCTTTTTTAATGTGGCATGCAGGCTCTCTTTGGGCCCCTAACCTAAGTAAAAATAATATCAAACTACATTTCTCATGTACTACTCTCATTAACTTTGATGAAAATAAATTTGAGGGAATAAAAGATGTTAATGTTAGTGGTGCCATAAAAAATATCAGTGGTAACTGTGCACGGAGCTTTATTCTTTTGGCGCATTATACTTAACGTTTTTATTTCTGAATTGAATACACTTATATTCTGTTGACTGTATGTACTTCTGTTGACTGTATGTACTTCTGTTCTCCTTAATTCCAATGTTCATTGGCCTAAATTCCAACTATAGGTAAGGTCTACAACTTTGGATACGTGGTTACCGGAGCAGGTTGCTTTCATGCAATGTAAGAATGTGTTGGATCTCTACTTCTCCCTTTCTCTCTCTCTCATTGCTATCCTAATATAGATGTTAGGCAAACTTTTATTTCATATTTCTACCTAGTGAATAGGAGACATCAGGTAGGAAAGTCCTATCTAATAGGCCATACAAATTGTTGCCCTATGGCATCAAGCTTTACCTATGCACACAAAGGATAGAGGTTGCCAAAATAGGAATATAGGATAGCGGTCGTGTGATGAATTTTGAGCTCTAATTGACACTTATTTGTTGAAAGCTGACTATTTGTCTTGACCATTCAACTTTTTTGGATGTTGATTTAATGGAAAAAATTAAGAAAAGTATTGATGAAACTTTGGTCAATCATTTCCCCAAGTTGTGTTAACTGCTTCGAGTTTCTGATCAGTCTTATGACTAAAACTTTATGGACAATGGATATTATCTTATGTGTATTTTTTGTGTAGCTATGGGTAACAAAAAGTCTAACAGTTATTGGGAAGCAGAAGTGCCACCAAATTTTGACAGAAGTGTGATCGACATTTTTATCCGTGCCAAGTAACTTGACCGCTGAACTTCATTTTGTGCCTGCATATGGATAGAGCATGCAGATTGGTTGTTTAATGTATATTGCTTCGATTTTTCCAGGTATCAGGAGAGAAAATGGGTCTCTAAGCATTCAACAAAGCAAAATCACATAGTAGGTGAAAAGAGCTCTAATCGTGATAAACTGGTCGAAAGTGGAGCCAAAATTGGCATTCCCAAGAAGGCAAGAAAATATTCTCTTGAGGAAGGGATTCTCAATACATACATGTCACAAGTTACTCCTCCAACAACCAGACCTCGTGGGGTAATATCAGTCTTTCATTGGGTTAAACTATTGTTGCTTGATATGGGAATTCTTCCAAGATTTTAATTCGTGTCTTGCTCTTTACTTCTACACTACTTGTACTTTAATACACTTTTGATAACCCATCTATAGCCTATTGCGTGATACGGGAAGAAGGGCTTTAAAGTGAATGCAAATATTATTTATTTTTATTTAATATAGGATCTTTTTCCTTGGCAATAATTTTGTTTGTTAATGTGAGAAAATATTTTCTTAAGTAGCATTTCCTGGATTGGATAATAGAATTCAAGCAAAAATTTCAGCACTGTTAAAGCATCTCAGAGAAGCCACTAGTGGAGACCTCAGATGAGGGACAAGGGTGACATTTGGAAAGACCTACAATGAAACTTACTTTTATATGAAAAATCAAACACAATTGAAGAGATCTAAAAACTTATATTCTTCTATTTAAATTATATAAGAAAATAATGAAAAAAAGGATACGAGAGAAAGAGAAAGTGGGGCTGTGAAAGGAGAGAGTGAATTAGGATTTTCTCGCTCAAGTGCTTGAAGTACTAGTGACCTAATAAACCGAAGTGAAAAAATACCCTTGAACAAGATAATTAAATGTCAATTTGGTGCAAGATACAACTGATTGTTTCTTGCTATGCAACCCCCAAAGTACAATACTCGGAAATTGATCTTCTGTTTGTAATCAAACCGGTTGAATCTGCACTTGCATAAGCTTCAACTTTCTAGTGATCATGGCTAGAAAAAATTAACCTTTCACCTAGAGCTAACTTCAGGAAACACAGAATCCTATGGACAGCCTCCATTTGAGACTCACGAGGTGAGTGCATGAATTGAGTCATTGCCCTGACAGCACATGCTGTACTGGATGAGTATGAGACAAAGAAATAGCTTTGCCCACCAGTCTCTATTTTCGATCTCTATCAATGAGTGAGAGCATTATCAACATTTCCTTCAACTTAGGATTTCACTTGATAGGAGTATAAACTGGTTTACACCCCAACATTCCTGTCTCTTTGAGGGGATCAAGCACACAATTTTGCAGAGAAATGAAGATCCCTATGTAGATCTAGCCACCTTAATACTGAAGAAATATTTCACCTATCTCAAGTGTTTTATTTCAAATTCTTAGGCCAGATAAGTTTTCAAGTATTCCATCTCCTCTACGTCATCAGCAGTGAGTACAATACCATCAACTTATACAATAATTGCAGCTGTCTTCCCATTAGGAGAAAGCTTAAGAAAGTATGATCACTTTGACTCTTGGGAAAATCATAGCATTGCAGAGCTTGGGTAAACCTCTAGTTTTGACTACAGTAGTGTTTGTTGAACGTGTAGAAGCATGAAACATGATATCGTGGTCAGTTGAGGACCAATGCACTTCATAAAGGATATTAAGGTTTTGATGCAAATTTTAAATTAATTGCATGTTCAAGTGGCTTCCAGCGAAGGACGCATCAGATGAGTTGAGAACATCAATGGTGATCATAGAGGTAATAAACATCTGATAACCATGTTTAAAACCTAGGAATCTAACTTTGTACTAACATCAACCACCGTGGTAACAGTGCTAATTGATAAAATAAGGACCTAAGTTTGCCTTAGTATTCTTGTATAGAGGAAGTAAATCTTACTATGCACATGAGAAGCACATACCTTCCTACTATAAGTAAACAACTATAAATACCATCAAATAACAGTCCCCTTCAAGCTGGTGCGTGGACATCAGACATTCCTAACATGGATATTAAACCATTAAAAATTGGTTGCTCGCAGCTTTCATGAGAACATTGGCTGATTGAAGAAGGTGGGCACGAGTGGATACAAATCTGGCCAGAAAAATCTTGTAATGCATGATATGCCAATCAACTTCGTACAATCGTGTTGATTCACTGCAATGCTAATGCTAGACTTGTTGCCTTTGTTAAGTAACCATCTCATCTGAAATATTAAACTATTTGAGAGGCTGTTAAGTCAATGTACTTTTCCATGCACTCCTATACGGGCTAGATTTTAGGTCGACCACGTGCAAGTCTTATACTTCTCTGGATGAGGTGAGATTTGAATGCACGATCTCATGCTCCGATATCATGTGGTTTATCATCTCATATACAAGCTTAAGCTATTAAAGGGGTGAAACAGAAGGATTTTATACTTCAACAGTCACAGTGCAAAGAAAGACACAACGGGATTGGGACATGTAAATGGAGTAACAACATTTGAACTACATCAACTCACAAACACCAAGAGCCATAGCTCAGACTATATTCCAGTCAAAGACTACTCGTCTGAAGCCTCAATCCCTCACCAATTTGAATGCTTCTTTAGTTGCCAATATCTCTATTAAGTTACTAGTAAGGGATCACAATTTATATTATCTCAGGCTACCGTATCTGACCCACTTAAACTACTGCCATCTCTTACAGAACCAACTTTATTGATGTTAATGACAACTGGATTTGGGAAACACCGTTGCTTGTTGCATCTTGACAGGAGCTCTTCACTAGACGATCTATGATTTGACTCCATAGCAATCACCCAGTTCTTATGTTGGCTCAAACTGCTGATACTGAGTGGGTCCCTTATTTTGTGATTAAAGGTTTGCTCATTGGTAGTCGTTTGTAGATACCTGCGTAAGAGCTCATCAATCCTTGAACTAATTTCCAACTATCACGATCCTATCATGAGAGTTGTAGTTTGTAACCACCCGTTAGAACTCACCACTCAATTGTTGTATCTCCTCTTTTGGACATCTGAGATTAGTCACATATCTTGAAGGCTGTGTTTTGCCTGTTACTGTCAATGTGGGTGAAAGCGTGGCTCATTGAATTAGTGAAACATGCCTTAATTACCTCTGTGGGTGAGCTTGGAGGACTTTCCTCCGTGGTTATGTTGTGTTGCAGAATATGATAATCTCTGTAGGACAGTACCCTAGTTTTTGTTATCAACATGTGCCAAGGGAGCTGAAAGGAAATGTAATTAAGCATGTATTTCATTTTCCAAGTTCATTACTTGTCCTTGCATATCAGCCAGGAATAATGTGAGTATTTTTTTCTAGATTTGATGTCCTAGGAGTTGTTTTCTTTGCTTTTGTTCTGATCTTAGTCTTCTTAGACCAAAAAGTTATGAATCAAAAAATTCTGAGAGCTTACTTCCAAAGGTTATCTATATTTGAACAGGGTTCTTTAGATATGAATATGGTTATTATATCACCTCCACCAGTTGGGCTCGTGGCTGAACAAAGTACATCCAAAAGGAATTCGGATGGTACTGCAGATCTCTTCAGTTTGCTTTATCACTCAGATGTGAAGGAGGATCGTTCTGTCGTACCTCCAAGCCGCTGGGCAACCTTCGAGTGTAAGAACAAGCGATTACTTTTTAACAGAGTTTTTATATTTCTCTTAGAACTATATATTCACTTGGAGAACCCTGAAAGCAAATGTAATGCTGTACACTTGCAAAGCAAAGGACACTGTAAAGAAGAAACCTTATTTTCGTATCTATGTTATGGTTTGGTTTGGTTTGGTGAAGAGAACATAAAGCTGCTGATGATTTAGCATTCACACAAAAACACGCATGGCCCTATTCATTACTTGTTTTGTGAAAGGTGTTATTTATTATGCCTTGTTTCCTACATCATGTTATTCACTAATATTGTCATATACGAGTCCCGTGTCCCCTCTCTAACGTGTTCAACAGACTTTTAAAGGTAGTTTTTTTATGCTCATTGGTGTCATATGAATATATATATTCCTTCTTTCTCAACCCTAAGTAGGTCAAGAACTAAATTTCGCAAAACTTCTGTATTCATGGTAGCAGAGCTATCAACCTGACCACTGACCCCAAAAATTGATCTTGTAATTTCCACAAGATCTTGGGATTCATTTGAATTCATCAACCACTCTCTATTTTGACAATATCAGTGCAATTCATTTGCAGCCCATTCAGTTTCCTGGCCCGAATAAGCATGTAAAGGTCATTCTGTTCGTGATCTTGTCGCCAATGGATCACTTCGTGCTAGGTTTATTTCTTCTAGAAACCAACTTCCTGATGTCTTCATTAAGAGTTTGACAACCTCATTCTTTCATTATGTCGACAGAACTGATGTATTAGCCTTATCAGCTTTTGGTGGTGAGTATTGGAGAATTTTGTTGTAACAAATCTCATGTAAGTCTCCTCTGACTCGTCTCACGTGTACTGATCACTTAAAGGATTTTCTTGTATTCTCATACCTGTCATCTGCATATGTGTACGTCTTCGTCATCCACCATTATATTGCGAATTTCTTCTGGCAAACTTCTGTATAAGATGTGGACCAGCTCCTGAGTTAATTACTTTAGCATTCAGCAGCTATCTGAACTAAGAAGAACAGTCATTGTTCCAGAGTTGTAATACAGCAGACTTTTAGATTAGATGTTGTTGCAGGAGCAGATCTGTCAAAGAGATGAACCAGTAGATTTAATGCTCACAAGCAAAAAGTGGAAACAGCGAATATCATCAAGAAGGTACTATTACTTCTGCCTACTTGCCTTACCTTTTAACATTTTGGACGCAGAATCTGCAATAATATTCTTTTTAGGGTTTTATTCATGTCATTTTTTACCAGTATGGTGTGGGGTGGGCCATTGGGGAGTGGGGGGAGGTGGTGGCCGAGAGATTATGGTTTTTTGAGGGACTGTGATTTTTGTTTTCATTGTACGACAGAAGTTCCTGGATAAGATTTTACATGATGCTGTAAACAGACGAAATCCCACATTGTTGGTCGCTCAAAGCATCCGACCTAGGATTTTGGCTTCATACACCTGTTTAGCTGTCCCTTAATAAGGATGCTGGAAGGGAGGACAGGCAAAATAAGCAGGCTAGAATGCTACATGAATTTAAGGAAAGATTCGACCACATATTTATTAAAATTAAACAAGATGAAGGTTTAAACTTTTTTTTCGAGATTCCATTTTGTAGTTTTAATTTACACCGTAAGTCAAAACTGAGTTTTGGATAGCAACGAGTCCCCTCGTATTCATGTTTTTCCCAGGACTTTAAAATGATGTTTGTACTGAACTACTTATTAGGGGTACAGTAAGAGAATAATCGATAAAAAAAATAAAAAATCAATGATGACTTTGAACGAATTAATGATGTCTGATCTTTAATTGATTCCAATAGCAACAAGTTATGATTTGTTCATTTCCAGGACTTTTAAAGTGACGTTTATGCTGGACCTTTGGGTCCATAGGAGTGGTGAACCACTCCAGTTGCGCACCTTAAGGTGCAGGGTTCGATCCTCCCCACTCCCCTTGTAGTGTGACAAAAAAAAAGTGATGTTCCATGTCTCTGTTAATCATTTTACCTGCAAGATAGGAAGCATAAGATAAAATCATAATTTGGGAATAAGAAGAAAAGAATTCAAAAATATGTTTGTATCATGGATTCTTTCTTTCTCTCTCTGCCCCCTCTATTTCTGTCTAATTATATAAAGCATAGGACATAATGGGTCTTTGAACTGTAGAAGATGTAATTTTAGGGTCTGAATAAAAGACGGACAATGTAGAAACTTCCAAAGAAATTCAAAACTTTCTCTGATTGAAGTGTAAATAAGTGATCGATTTTTTCCTTCATTATACTAATTGCCTGCTTCTTCTCTGTGGTGTTGGTCCTCCCTTGAAGAATGTCACTACTTGACTTATTTAAACTAGCTCAAATTTTAAGTGATCAAACCTCGTATAGGAATGATGTTAGTAGTAGTGACCTTTTTTTGAGTGGATGAATGATGGGGGCAAAAGAAGTTGGTAATGAGCTTTAGAATCTAGCTTATGTGTGGGATGAATCGGGGCAGGCGTGGCAAATAAGAAAAAGAAACGTGTTACTCCAAATAATAATAATAACAATAGGAGTTAAAAAACAGATAGAATCCCCAATTTCAAAACATTGCAATTATTTTAAGCTGTACAATATAACCAAACAGTTAATATTCTCGAAGCATGCATTTCTTTGCTGGAAATTAATCGCGGACAAAGGGCAGCTGCTTCTTGTGTCCCTGCTTGTGAACACATTTCTCTTTCCATGTGTAGAATTGAAGTGTTTCCTGGCATTATCATCTTATATAAACTGTAATCACTTGCACTGTCATCTTATTAACTTCTAGTAACATTTGTTTCCTCTGTTACTCTTGGTTCTTGTAATACAGGCACTAGGTAACTTGCAGAATTCCCACCTTTACAAATCCACGCTCAGATCATTTTTCCTAAATCAAATTGCCATCAAGCATTTACACCCGGGGCTGTCTCTGAAACCACAGCTGAGGAGTACTATTTATGATTCTTCTAGTTTTTTGAAATTAGCTTTTCGTGGCGTCTTGATTGTGGCTGAGAATGGCCAAGTTGTTAAATTACTCCTCCATTTGTTTATTTTTTATATATTTTCTGCTGTAAAATGTATAAAATTCAGTCGCGTATCCTAGTTGATTCTTCTTGCTTTGTTCTTTTCCCTATTCTTTGCTCTGTTATACTTGATTTACTTGAACAAACAAAAACAAGAGGGTTGTCTCAGCAGAAGAAGGAGAAGGACCTACAACGACAGAGACTACGTTCTTGTACTTGATAGCCTAAGCCAAAACTACAAGTAGCTTTACACAGGAGGAAGGGGAATTTTATCTCCCAACAGTTTGGACGTGTATGGATGGAAAAAAATGCAGGGAAAAGAAAAGAAATGGAAGCGATACTATCATTTCATGGGAAATTATCAAGAAGAAAGAAATGGCAGGGTTTGATGATCCCTTGCACCATGTTTTTTCCTCATAAAAGTTGATGAACAGTCAAATGTTTTCAAAACCAATCGTATGTTCCCTTGATCTTAAGCCAAAAGGCCAAGAAAGGTATGCAATCGTATATACTCATCATCGCTCGTATGGTGACACTTGGTATAGTTTCCTTTGTAAATCATGAAATACAACTTTTAAATTTTTATGGATGGTGAAGGATTACCGAGGCACTAGTGTGTTTTAAAATAAGAAAGACAAGAAAGTGTAATTGATTTTTCGCGATGCCCTCAATTCACAAAACGACGTGAACTAATTAATAACCGTTAAAATAATGAGAATATAATTAAAATGTCATAAATTAAACCAACATCAACCACCAACAACATCTAATTAAACAAAAATTCGAAAACAAACATAATTGAACCATAAAATATTACAGCCCAAACCTTAAATAAAAATCATCATCTCTAATAAACTAGAAAACAATCATTAACATTGTTTCCATCATCTAGCTGTTAAACTGAAAACCAATACACAATTCTTCATGCCTTCAAAGCCGGATCCTCCTTAAGATTCAAGTTCACATGTTCACCTAGAGTTGTATCCTCTTCAATACCAAATTTGAAAATATTAGGAGTGAGCACAAATAGGTGAATAGGAATTTTTTTTCAAAACTAGATAAGGGTTACAAATGTATAAAAACTGGTCGGTCTCAATTTATAAAATATAACTTTTCAAATAAAACATGTAACATTGTTAACGATCTCAAATTTATGGTACATAATAATGCAAATCAGTAACAGTGTAGCATTAGTCCAAAAAACAACATATAACAGGAATATCTCATTGTAAAAGATCATAACTAGGATATCTCATGTATATATGTTGATTAACTCGGATTCACATAACGATAATATCCAACACACACACACATAAATTATCTAATTATTTCCCGCAAGGTCACAACACTTTAGGAAGTGCGTATACCGAAACATCAACATTTAACAAAATTTTTCCGAGATTAGTATTCTAAACCTCACCTCGATCACCGTGAGTAAATCATACGAATTCTTACAATCTCGTAAGGAATCAAGCAACTCCACTACGAGTGATAGATAATTTTCAAACCCCTCAAGGTAAAAAAAACTCATCTAACCACTCTGCTATATACGTTCGAGTGTAACTCATGTTGATTATATTCACTCATAAAAGAGATAATATTTATACTTTCAATAAAATCCAAGTATACCACAAATTGTAGTTCCACAATTCTCAAAGTAGAAGAATATTTCAATTAAAACATGCAAGATTGCCAAGAAATATTTTCAGTTGGATTGTATTCAAGATTTAGGGGTTTGGGATAAAAAATCGTACAATTGGATGTAAACATATATATTTTCAATAGGTGAGGGAAGCGGTATCAAAGTAAGACATAACATAAGTTGATTATCTTCGTTTAGAAAACTATTTATTTAACACAATGTACATATTAATCCTAGCCCAATGAATAAGAATGATAAATATTATCCAAAATGGGAGAGACTCGTTAAGTTCCCATGTCAGTTATAGTTTGGGAACAACTTATATTCAACCTTCGTTACAACAACCTAATTCGATCCAATAATCTTGAGCTTGTGAGTTTGAACTTAATTAAAGACAACCAATATACAAAAAGGCCAAAATTAGTTCTACACCCAACCTACCCTTCTTAGGCCCTCACTAAGAGAGACTAAATTGGATATATATATAGTGTGTGTGTGTGTGGCTTTTGGCTATTACCCCCCCTTTTTTTTAAGTGTTTCTTTTTTTATTCATTTGAAGTCCAACAAGACAAGCATTCTTGATAAGTTACAATATTATAACCCAAATCTGAATTTTTGTCTAATATAATGGAGGAAGAATCTTAATGGAGACAAAGCCAGGAGCTGGGGGGGGGGGGGTCCAGACTCTGCATATGGTTGGATGTCTTTAATGATAACCCCCAAAATGGATAATCATCAGTTGAGTTGCTTGTTGCTTGTTATTTTTTAATTTAATTTAATTTTTTTTATAAAATTACAAAAAGAAGTTGACAGGTGTCTAAATGGGATGGTTTTGACCCATTTGCCTCTAAATATGGGGGCAGTGTTTGTTGCTTGCATTATGTCTCCATTATTCTGTGCATAATTGAGATGACATCTCAACAGTTCCACTCTCATCCCATTGAGCACTGGTTCATGTATTTTAATTAGTTTAAGTAATTTTATTTGTACTTAATTTAATAACATAATTTATGAATTTTTAATTATTTATTAAATTTTATAAAAAAAATGATAACAACTTTTGAGACAGAAAAAATAGTTTTAAAAAACAAACACAACGAATCATGTTGTTTCTTTAAAGAAATGCATCATCGCCACCACTGCTGCCACCAACACCACCCACCGCAAACATGGATTGAGACCGCTTACTAAATAATTCTACTAGCATTCCAATCAAGGTGGATTTGATTTATGAGCATTATCTTTTTATAGGAGAAATAGTTTTTTCAATAAGGGAGAACGGTCCTAACCATGTATATCTTTGGACTTGTGACTACAACGATGACTCCAAATGCATATACCCACCCACCTAAGTATATCGATTTGAGTTTTTCCAAGTGTATATAAACGCACAACCTTGAGGTAAAACAACACTGTAACCTTTCCATTTAAGCTATACCCTACTTGTTGAATACTCACCTGTGTGACCAATTCAACATGCATGGGGTATTGGGCAGGTCAACATAGGTCTATTTGTTTGGATGATTACAACATTATGTTCTAAAATATTAATCAAAATTAGAGTCCATTTTAAAAAGTAGTATCATGTGCACATGGGTGTTGTCAGCAAAATGCTTATTAATATCCAAAACATTATATCTATTTCATCTTATACTTAGGGAGAAATGCTTTTAATTCATGCATTATACAAAGGTGAGTCTGGACTTTCGTGTACCAGTAAAATTGTTTCATATCACTTGAGCATAAGGAGTTTGAGTTGTAAAAATAACCTCTATACGAGATATAAAAAAACGTATATTTGACTCTCTTCAAATTCTGGATTAACGATAACTTTGTTCATCGCTATGTTTTATTAATAAAGAAGGTCCACCTAATCCTCTTATTTTTTTAATTCCCACATCTCTTGTAAATTGTTTTTTAGGTGCCGCTCAGACCACTTGTCTCATTTATTTACAAACTTTTGGAAGTGCCCTCCAAGAAATATGTTCACTTAAATTATATATAAAGTGAAGACCCAAGTCAATAGTTTTCTTTAAAAAAGTGGGACTTTATCATTTGTCTATGACATTTGCTTGTGGGTGCAAGTAAGCAATCACTTTCAAACAAACAATGAAAATTTCATATGGTATTGTATTAGGACAAAAAGCTTTCAGCAAATCAGGTAGTAGGAGGCTCCTCCAACACTTTTAAGTGGTTTTATTGCATTGGAAAAAATTTCTCTTTTTCTCAGCTCCCCATCAGCAACTTCAACTTTTTCTGTAAATAAATTTTATCTCTAAATAAAAAAATATATATAACATAGTTCAAAACAAACGTAATGGGTTTAGAGAGGAATTTTCTAGTGAATAACTCAAAAACACTCGCAACTCCAGAGACTAAAATCACAAAATAATTCTCTAACATCTCGAAACAATAGGAGGAGCAAATCCACTATATAATTAACCCGACCCATCACAAACCAATTGCTAATATAGGTCATGGGTGTACACATTCGGTTGAGAATCCTCAATCTTTAACTTACTCATCTTTCATATGGTATGTTCTTACCTTGCACAATTAAGAATTGTGACTTGAATGTAAACTTTTGATACACTCAACAACCCCAAACCATCCATATCGTGTGAAACAATACACATACAAAACTTACAATCTCGAGGTATTGCATTACTAAACCCTTCTCATCCGAGTTAAATCCTGTACATTTTAGAATAATTTTGTCATCACATTTGTAAATGCTTATCATTGAACAGTAGTCATGATTCAATATGTAACAAGTCTGAAGACAATAAAATATATAATAGGCCCCAATAAGGAATCCTCTCAGTGCTTCGGCCTTTGTATAATCAGCCTAGTGCTTAACTTTCCTATTGCTATTTTATGTAAAATCTGGTGCTTTTTTCCTATTTAATAATGTAGCTATCTCAATTATTAAGGCCCATTTCTCAAACAACTACACTACAGAACTAATAGCACTGTGAAATAGTAGGCAAGAGGCTAACAATCACCATTAGAGACTTCCAGGATTTAGTTATGAACTACATGCTGCAGCTTGCACTTCATACCATGAAAACTAGGCATATTCCCTTTCACCCTAGCTCAAAATAAAAAATAAAAAATAAAAAATAAAAAATAAAAAATAAAAAATAAAAAATAAAAAATAAAAAATAAAAAAT
>CM042202.1:16193139-16206985 GCA_023539305.1 Ilex asprella
TATATATATATATATATATATATATATATATATATATAAATATGTAATTCAATGATCTTATCTGGTAACATAATTGATCATAATTGTACAATTGATAGTGGGTCACAACTAATAATAAGATCCACTATCAATCTAATGACAGAAAATGATAAGATCGTCAAATAAGGTCCCTAAATAAAGTCCATGTAATATTGCCCTTTTTATCACAATCTTAATCAACTTAATCAAAAATATATTGTGAGTAATGTCTAATTCATAGAAAAATAAATTTATACGAGTGTCAATGACGAGATAACATAATATATCAAATAATCTTTGAATTTGAAAGTTTTTGAATTTTTTATTTAATTTAAAAATTACGTCAATTAATTATACTATCAATAAAAAAAGATATGTTACAAAAAATTTAACACGAATACTAAACAATTAATATGTATTCGGAAAAAAATATTAAAAAATTTACACTACTATTAAAAAACATTTAAAACAAATTTAATTAAATATATCGCTTTAGACCTCAAAACATGTCAAGCCACCCCCGATGATGTGGAAATTTTGTTATCCACTCTGCAATTTTTGGTGCGTCTCAATTTGGTTTAGAAAGAATTTAGTTTGAGCTTATGTGATCCCTAAGTATAAAACTTTACAAAATGGTTGTCCGAATTATACCACAAAGTTGCTCTAAATGTTTTTTTTGTTTTTTTGCTTTTACTTATGAACTTGTTTAAGTAATAAATTTAGTTTTAATTTTTTTGAAAGTAATTTAAATAAGTTATTTTAAATATCACATTTTTTTTAAGAGTAATGTTATTTGAACATAAAAATATGACTTAATAATATAGTTTCATTATAACCGTTAGATTAACATCAACTTCCCATGTTTAATAATCTTATTTTCTACCTTCAACCCTAGATTCCTAAGATTCAAGGATACCATCTAGTGATTTTCATTCAACCTCACAATTTGGAAACAAAGATCTTAATTGATTGAAAATCAAACCCAATTGAATGTGCATATCAAGGATTGTTGGTGTACCCAAGATTGCTCATGACTTAGAGAATTCATTGCGGAGGAGAATCCAATTGAAGGGAAGTTTTTAGCCAAGTAGTATTGAGTCCAATGCTTTGAAGAATATGAAATTATATATAAAAAAAAAGAGTACGTTTTTTAAAACATGTTAGTGGAGGATCAAGAATAGCATTATCATGCTAAAGTCTAGTAATTTAAGAAGACCAAAGTTCAAGTTGAAGCTCGTGGAGAAGATGAAGAAAACGATGAAGTTGAAGAAGTAGCTCAAGAAATAGAAAAGAACTTTATTTGAAGAAATCAAGGATCTTCATGCGGTTAAGGATGTTGAAGTAAAATCTTAAGAACGACCTACGAAGATGTTTTCATAAGCAAGTATGAAAGTGAAGACTATCTTATCAACAATTTTTAGAACTATATTCAAGGTAACAACTTTTTTGAAAATTATACTAATTGTTACTTATAACTTGGTGTATCGAATGTTTTAAGTGACCTAAGTTGGGTGAATATGGAGATATATTTTTGATCCAAGAGAGTTAAGAAAAGACAAATTCCAGAAGTTTAAGAAAAAAGAAACTCGATGCACAATGATCAAGAAGAAAATTAAAAAAAATGAAGGCAAGTTGCAAGGGTAAGAAAATTGATCATAAGCCCTACGGTACCAAGGAAATGACTTAGTAAATTCTTGTTAATGAAGGAGGTGGTACAGGGGTGGCCCTTGACACTTTGGGGCCTACAGCGGCAACTAAAAAAAGGTATTTTATTTTTAAAAATAATATTTTATTTAAAATTTATTCTTCTTATTTTTTGAGACGTAAAAATACTAATTAAGTTTTTATATTTAAAATTTGATGTTAGATCTTTTTCGATTGATAATATTGCTAACTCATTTAATATTTCTTGTGACATAGTTGATCTTATATAAAATTTTATCAATTTTAATTTTGAAAAATTTCTTTCTGCAGAAGAAACAATTACAAAAATTGTCAATAATATTCTATAAACTATGCATGTATTCAGAAAAGAATTTAATCGTTTTATACAACTTAATATTTCAATTGAAATATTTTCTTTCGTAGGTAAAATTTCCTTTAGAATGTTTAGTTCTGAAAACAAATTTAAACCATCAATATCAGAAAAAGTATCATGTATTAAGAAAAACTTAAGATCAAGACAATATTTATTTAAATTATCATTTCCTAATGATTTTAATTTTTTTAAATTAAATAAAAAATCAAATATATTTTCATATATTTGAAATTGTTCAAATCTACTCTTTAATGAAGAAATAGTTTGATCTACTATATATATAAAATAATCAGTTCTAAAAGATTCTTCAACAGATTTTGTTACTTCATCATCAACAGTCTCATGAAATTGTTTTTTCTTACGAATTGTACATTTTTAAAGAAATGTAGGTTCTATTCTCATTTCAATTGCAATCTCTTTAAATGAAATCATAGCATTTGTAAATCTATTTTCTTTATTTTTTTTCATAAAAATAAATGAGACTTTTTAATTGATCTATAGCAACATCAATATGTATGTCTTTCGATTGTAAATATTTACTAAGTTGATGGAAAATAAAATATCATACAAAATAGTTATGCCCAATAAAAACTCAAAATTCTCAATCTCATATGTTGCTAAACAATTAACTTCACTTCTTGTTTTAGGATCTTCATTAGTTTCTCCTAATTGTAATAATGTATCTCTTATACTTGGAGCTTGAAATGTAATTGCTTTAACACTTTCAATTCAACTTTCCCAATGTGTTTATGACAATGATTTAAGAGTTAAACCCAATACATTATCTTGTAAAAATTTTCGTCCTTTTGTAGAAGAAACAAATAATGAATATGTGCACTGTACTACTCCGAAAAATAACACAGCATTGGGATAAAAATTAGGCATATCACAAAGTACTAGGTTTAGATTATGACAATCACATGACATGTAAAATACTCTAGGATTTATATTTAGAATTCTTTTTTGTACCCCTTGATGTTTTCCTTTCATCTTAGATCTATTATCATACTCTTGTTCTCATATATCATTAATATCAAGTTCGAGGTTTGATATTGTATCTATGATTTTGTCAAAAATACCTTTTCCACTTGTATTATCGACTTTAAGAAACTCTAAAAAGTATTCTTCTATTTTTAATGGACTTGTTGAGATATCTATACAACGTATTATGAGATACATTTGTTCTTGATGACTTACATCTAAAGTATAATTAAATATAATTGTATACTATTTTACTTCTTTAATTTTCTTAACAAAATTATTTGTTATTTCATTTCCGAATAGACTTATCAATTCATTTTGTATTTTATGCCTAAGATAATGGTTGTGTTAGATGTGTTCTAGCATTATTGGATCAAATTCTACTATCATTTCAATTATACTTAAAAAATTCCCATTATTTTCTTGATATATCTTTTTCCCGAAATTCTAAATTATTTTTACCAAGATTCTTTACAACCGCAATAATTCTCATTAATACATTTTTTCAATATTCTTTGTCTCTATTAATTTGTTCTTGGATGGTTTTATCAATTGTTTAACTTTTTAACAATCTTGTTTTTAAATCAATCCATGTATTCATATTAGTAATATGTTCATTAGATGTTTCATGTTTTTTAAGTTTAAAACTAAGATTTTTCCAATCTTTAGTCCCTTCATTAGCTAGCTTACTTGTACTATGATTCTTATCAAACAATTTACAACAAAAACAAAATGCTCTATCCAAATCTTTTAAATATACTAGTCATCTTCTATCACGTGTCTCTCCATTTGCTAATTTATGAATATAGTATATAGTGGAAAAATGTCTAGAAAGCTCGTCTTTGGTAAAATCTAAATCATTATTTCTAACATGACCTTTTTTTACTAATAAGTCTCTTAGTTTTATATCAATATTATTCCATTGACTTGAATCATAAATATTCATAGCATTATAATTACTTGTTTCATTAAGATTTTCGTTGTCTAATTTTTTTGTTTGTTCTTCACCATCTATTGTCATATTACATGTTTGCTAGAATTGTGCATATGTTCATTAGTATTTTTTGTTGTATTATATTATCATCTTCTAATTCATTGAGAGTAATTATTAGTTCATTTACTAAATTTTCACCTATATTTTTTGTTATACTAGTAACAAATTTATCAAGAGATCCTTTTTGAAATTCCATTAATTCATCTCTTTTATTTTTGAGCTTTTCGTATCCACTCGGTTGTTTTCTACTTGTCATACTATCAAATATTAACTAAACAATCACAAATAATGAAATAATTACACACAATCTATATTAAAAAGAATATAATAACTTTAAAAAAAATTCAAAGCATAGAATACTAACACCTGATTTGCTGTTATTTTTTATTTTACCACGAAATCCAATTAATACTATAGCAGAACGCCTCAACCAACAAATAATAATGCCAAAGTAGTAAAGTCCTTGTCACATAGACAAATTTTATCTAGGTACAACGTGAAACTTGAGGCAGGTTTGATATGCCAAAGTAGTGAAGTCCTTGTCACAAAGACCTCATGATAGTCAGTATGGGTCCTCCCCACCCATCAATGCATGGTGTGGTCAATTGCCAGACAAGGTGATAAGGTTGTCCAGGCCAATCTCTCAATGTATCAAGCCTGCCTCAAGTATCACGTTGTACCTAGATAAAATTTGTCTATGTGACAAATTTATGGGTTAAACGGAAAATCGGTTCATTTATTTTATGGATATTTAAAGTTAATCCGTTAATCACCCGAACCCGTTAACACTACAATAAAACTCGCTAAATCCGTGTCGGATTCGTGTTGGCTTCACGAGTCATGCCTAAAATTGTAAGGCTTAGCCTTGAGACAAGAGTTAGTCATTTCACAAAGTACAAAGTTTAGATTATGACACCTACATGACGTGTAAAATACTCTAAAACTTATATCTAAAAATCTTTTTTGTACCTCTTGATGTTTCCTTTCATCAAGAAAGGATAGAGAAAAGAGAAAGAGAAAGATAAATATAAAGAGTGAGTTGTTAGAAGAATATATTGAGAAGTGTGATATAAAAATATCTCTAACAACTGTATATCACTTTTATAGATATAAAATTTTTAAGAGTAATGTTATACTGACCAAATTTTGAGACCAAATTTATAACCCAAATGACATGGCAACATATTATTTGGAGTCTTCATTGGGGCTCAAATGACATGGCACCAAAAAAAGAAGTCCAAATCAGCTGCCATGTCATTTGGGCTCTAAATTTGGTTTTAAATTTTGGTCAACATAGCATTATTGAATTTTTAATAATTTTTTTGGTACATGGGCTGAAGAGAAATAAGTCCAAACTATCTAATTTAAATCTAACTTTTAAACTTTTTGTTGGGTTTCAATTTTTATTTTAGATTAGTGGTCATAATTATAAATTGGGGCCTAAAGTCTGAGTTTTGCTGGCTTTATAATATAAATATGTTTATTATTGACTATTTATTTTATTATTTCGTACCTTCAAACACGGACAATTAACTAGTTCACCTATAAAAGTTATGTTTTTCACCTCCAATGAAATATTTACATATAAAAGGTACCGAAAATAGATGGCACCCCATAGCGAAGTCGTGTTAAGATTGATCTCACTAGGATGGGTGAGGGGAAGAGTAAGGTACAGCCACTTTAACCTATCCAACTCCACAACATGAATGCATTTAACTACATATATCTAGGTACAACGTGAAACTATTGAGAGATTGGTCTAGACAAAGGAGAAAGTATGAATGATAATTTTTGGCATAATACGATAATATGGTATAAAGTACATATGAAATTATCAAATAAAATTTATTTATTTTTCTTACAAACTCAAAAGTAGTAGAACCCGTTTATGCAAAATAATACACAAGCCGGGTTGATATTAAATACCAAAAATCTGATTTTCATATGACAAATACCTTTGGGTAGTATAATATTAACAAAACTAATTATGTTTTTATTCTATTAATTTTTTGATCTAATATTATATAAATCCTATCAAATAGAGAATTTTTTTACATGGTTTTACGAGTAGACAGACCTACCGGATGTAAGTGTATCCTATATACACTCTAGATCTTAAGCAAAGAGAGTGAGATTTCATTTAATATATATTTTTTTATTGATACATTATTTATCGTGAACTGAAGTGAAACCCAACTTTATGTTCAAGTAGTCAGTTTTACTAATAAGACGTGGAGACTTACTTTACATTTCGAATTGCATAAAAAAGGATCTGTTGCTAAATTTGTTACTAGTAACAAATAAATTGTAACAAAAAATATAGGTGAAAATTTAGTAAATGAACTAATAATTACTTCCAATGAATTAGAAGATGATAATATAATACAGGAAAAAATACTAATGAAAATATGCACAATTCGACTCATACATGTAATATGACAATAGATGTTGAAGAACAAACAAAAAAATTAGACAATGAAAATCTTAATGAAACAAGTAATTACAATGCTATAAATATTTATGATTCAAGTCAATGGAACAATATTGATGCAAAACTAAGAGACTTATTAGTAGAAAAATGTCATATTAGAAATAATGATTTAGATTTTACCAAAGACGAGCTTTCTAGACATTTTTCCACTATACACTATATTCGTAAATTAGCAAATAGAGAGCTATTTTCAAAAGATTTGGATAGAGTATTTTGTTTTTGTTGTAAGTTGTTTGATAAGAATCCTAGTACAAGTAAGTTAGCTAATGAATGGACTAAAGATTGGAGAAATCTTAGTTTTAAATTTAAAAGCCATGAAACATCTAATGAACATATTACTAATATGAATTCTTGGATTGATTTAGAAACAAGATTGTTAAAATGTGAAACAATTAATAAAACCATCCAAGAACAAATTAATAGAGAGAAAAAATATTGGAAAAACGTATTAGTGAGAATTATTGCAGTTGTAGAGAATCTTGGTAAAAATAATTTGGATTTTCGGGGAAAAAATGAAAAGATATATCAAGAAAATAATGATTTTTTTTAAGTATAATTGAAATGATAGTAGAATTTAATCCAATAATGCAAGAACACATCCGACACTTTCAACATGATGAAATTCATAACCATTATCTTGTACATAAGATACAAAATGAATTAATAAGTCTATTAAGAAATGAAATTAGAAATAATATTATTAAGAAAATTATAGAAGTAAAATATTATGCAATTATAGTTGATTGTACTTCGGATGTAATTCATCAAGAACAAATGTCTCTCATGTTACATTGTGTAGATATCTCAACAAGTTCAATAAAAATAGAAAAATACTTTTTAGAGTTTCTTAAAGTAGCTAATACAAGTGAAAAATGTATTTTTGACAAAATCATAGATATAATAACAAACCTCGAACTTGATATTAATGATATACAAGGACAAATGTATGATAATTGATCTAACATGAATGGAAAACATCAAGGGGTACAAAAAAAGACTTTTAGATATAAATCCTAGAACATTTTACACGTCATGTGATTGTCATAATCTAAACCTAGTACTTTGCGATATGACTAACTTTTGTCCTAAGGCTATGTCATTTTTCGGAGGAGTACAATGCATATATTCATTATTTGTTTCTTCTACAAAACGATATAATTTTTCAAGATAATGTACCAGGTTTAACTCTTAAATCATTGTCACAAACACGTTGGGAAATCGAATTAAAAGTGTTAAAGCAATTCAATTTCAAGCTCCAAGTATAAGAGATGCATTGTTACAATTAGGAGAAACCAGTGAAGATTCTAAAACAAGAAGTAAAGCTAATTGCTTAGCAACATATGAGATTGAGAATTTTGAGTTCTTATTATGCGCATATTGATGTTGTTATAGATCAATTAAAAGATCTCATTTATTTTTTTTGAGACTTAACCTTAACCAAGATGTTGAGAAAGCTGAAGAACATCCCCACTTAACATTGGATTTGATCTAATAAATGAAAGGGAAATACTATGTATCCCAAATCTCCAATCCAAATCTCTATCCCAAATGAAGGGAGACCATTGGATCAGTGGATCCCATCAATTTTTTTAAATGGGACCCACTGATCCAATGGTCTTCCTTGATTTGGAATGGAGATTTGAGTTAAAAATTTGGGATACATAGTATTGCTCTAAATGAAATGGCCAAAGGCTAGAAAAAATATTGGAAAAAATATTGGGCGTAACGGTGATACCACGTCATTATTGATACATAGTATCACCATCCAATAAAAACATAACAAATAAGGAGCAATGTTATTGAGACCTAATTTATTGATATAATTTGTTGACTTAATTCACTGTGACTTTTGGATTCACCGTTATCTCCATTAAACATTGGAACTTAGTGTTGATCTAATAATTTCTATGAAGTCATCATTATGTCAGCAAATTAGATTAGATTTTTAGGTCCAAATAGTATTACTCAACAAATAAGTAGGTGAATCTCACATATTATAGTGATCACCTTACTATGTCATTTAATAACCACCCAAGTAGAGTTCACCTCACCCATTTATAAACTTATTATTTGATAGTGACATCACAAGTCAATGATGACGTGGTGTTTCTGTTACACCTAATATTATTTGATCTGAGTTCACTGCATCAATCATAACTACGGAATCTCCTTAAACCATATAACCTCCCACCACCACCACCACTACTTTTACCTAGAGTATGGCCACCCACAATCACCAACAAAAGTAAATATACCCCAAATTGGCCACATGAAACCTCCAGTCTACAGGCATGCTTGACTTCTGCCTTAATAATATAGTACAGATGTTACAAAAAAAGGGTAAATTCTTCTAATTACAAGTACCAAACTGCATTACAAATTACAAGATTGGGAAACAATTCACAACAAAATTCAATTGTCAGATGGAATAATGTGGGAGGCGCATTTCTATGAAATCAATATTTATACTTTGTTCCAAATATGAGTGCAAGATATATACAGCTCTGAATCTGATGATAGTAGAAATCGACAATCTTCAGTACCAAAAGCCACTTGCTGTTTTCCAAAACAGAGGTTTTAGTTTGTAACCAGATGAACACCACATCCACGTTTATAAAAAATTGAGTCTTGATTATATATAGCAAGCAATGTTTACAGATCAAATACTCCACAACAAAGCAATCACAATTACAACTTCGTTTGCAATCAAATGAAATACCCACAATTCGACATCCACAAATTCATCATCACTAGTCATCCTTCAGCAATCAACACTTCGGTTCAGGCCACTATTAATCACCAAGTAATCAGACGCAACGATCAAATGCCAAATAACAATAAATTGGTTGAAGAATGAATTCTGGAGGTCTACATTTGAAAAGAAATCATCCCTGTCGAAGGCTTCAGCGTGAGACAACACGAGGCCAAAAAAACAAAAGAAAGAAAGGAAAAGGCAAAAGATAAAAGAAAGAAGAAAAGACAAGAAACAAATCAGATACCTGGTGTTGGACATAAATTGAGCTCTATGCCGTTCACAAGGTCATTTTCCTCGAAAAACAGAAGTTCGAAAGATATAGATGTAAAGAGAGAGCAGAGGATTGGGTTAAATATTCCTCCTTGGGTTTTGTAGATGCACATGCATGTTCATGCCTTCTCCACATTCAAGAATTAATTTTATGGTTTTTCTAATGACTTTCCAGTAATGAGGGAAAATTAACTTGCAACTACCCATAAAAAAAGTAAATAAATAACTTAAAGAAAAAGCAGGTTGAGGTTGCAGTCAAGATTTGCACAGTTACGGTGCCTCAACTGAGAAAGTTGTGACCCACATGTGTAGCATCTAGCAAATGAACTATTCTTGGAAAGTTCTTCTGTCCTACTTGATTCCGTCATAACTTCGGCCTTGTAGGCAGGAGGTGGTAGAGAAAGACGGAAGTCAAAAAGGAATAAATTCCCGACCCATTCCACTGGGCCTTCACTCTTGAGAAAATGAGAAACGCCACCCTTCAAAGTATAAAAATTTTTGAAACCCCTTTGTCTGTTACATAAATGACGTCATAATGCAATTAAAAGAATTCATAGCAAAAATGAATAAAAAAGGGTATTTATAAGAAGCCCCTTTTGCCATATGGAAACAAGAATACTCATTGTGGAATCAAAAAGAAATCAAAGCACACAATGTTCCAATTCTTCAACCAAATGATGAACCATATTCCAAGTACCCCAACCATAGCATTGAATCAGATAACTGACCACAATCGTGAAACATTCTTTTTCTGATGCATGAAGATATAGGAAAGTCAATGCATTCAAGGTTCCCTATTGTCTATTACAAAACGTTTTATAAGTGTTTAACTTAAAAAATAACCTACATCCAATATAATATCTACGATAAACTAAGAATCACAAACACTTGCAAGAAGTTGAGTCCATGTCGGACAGAGATACTTCTCAAACACACACAAAGACCCTTTTTTTCATGTCCATAATTAATCAGCAATGTTCCGATACTCCATAAGTTGTGTCGATAACTAGAAAATAAAATGTGCTCATCACTTCTTGTACACTTGCTACAGATCAACATACTTTGAAATTTTGATGTATGACTATCTGATATCATAAAGGTTTACTAAATAAGAAGGCTAGGGAAGATGAGAACAACTATTCTAACAATCTATGATTCATACACTTTGTCTAATAAAAATATGGGTGATTATTGGTCACCATGGTTTATCAGTCTAAAAATTCTTGTTTGAGTAGTACGAGATATAAGATTTTTTAATAATAAAAGGAAAGTGTTACAAGTGTCAATCTCAAGTGGACAAGTTTGTCCAACCCAAAAATGGAAGCCATCCACAGGCCACAGGCGAAAAAAAAAAACACAAGAACTAGGACAGTAACCACAAATATTACAATCCGTGAGAGGTTGTTCAGCTTGTAGTAATGCTAAAAAGATGAATAGTCTCAACTTCCTTAGTCACGGATGCCCAAAATGAAGCCAAGAAATGCCGGTCTCATAATCCTTCAATTTCATCTCCTCTATTTTCAAAGATTCTCGCATTCCCTCTCTCCATAACACCCAAATGAAAGCCAAAAAAAAAAAAAAAGAACATAATGTCTAAAGGTCTTCCCTCTTCCACTTCCTCCCAATTCTACTTTCTATTGAGTAGAAAGGTTACCTAGAAATTTGAAGGTTGTGGTGTCACTATGGCTCAAAACTAGGAATTTGGATGCTAGAACTATCTTAAGATTATTTTGGACCGCTAATAAAAACCCTAATAACATGACCTAAAATATGATCCATGTCTACCAATTGTCTAAGGGTTTCCAACAGCTAAACCTCAATAAAACTTGTGAAAGTTTTTTTTTTCTCTTCTAGATTGTTGTGCTGCATGCATATACATATTTGATGTCAAAATTGTCTATTTACTTGGGCTAAAAATATGTGTAAGGCCAAATTTGTAAAGTGTAAACAAAGGTCATATAAAAATTGTATTGTGTCAAATTTATGAACTAATGGGTCATATAAAAATAATATGTACATTTATTCAACTTGTCTGTGTCGTACTTATTTGAGAAATAACGTGTCCACGTATTGATATTGTATCATATCCTTGTCCCATGATGGCACCCACTAGAGCTGTAGCAAAAACAAATCTTCATAGGGTAATTTCACTACTTATAGACCCTAACCTGAATGATCTATTCATAATCCGTTTCCTTGCTTCTTAGGTGGCTAGTTTTCAGGCATATTCAACATCCAACACACTTTGTAGCACTATCTAATACTATTTAGTTGATATAATAGACAATGAATTTGTATTCAAACTAAAATGCCTTGAACATTTTAGGCTAGTCCTCCAGGGGGCCAGTGGTATATTCTCACAGTCAATCAGTTTATCTTAACACTTTCTAGTAAATTATATTATATTGGCTATTTAATGTAATATCAACCTAGTTGGACTGATTCAGATTAATCTCTATTAACAACTGAGACAGAAGTAAATAGCAGGGTCTACCTAAGGATTGTAGAATATACATCGTAGCGGATACCTCCAGTACAATACATCAGTATATCTGTTCTCTCTTTGTCAACACCAACTAAAGGATCCGAAGCAATGACCTGTATATATAGAATAATCTCTGTAATTTCACCATGGACGGCCCTTGCAGGATATCTACATATTTTGCAATAATCTCTGGATCAGGGAGGACATCAGGTTGTGGAGAGCTGCTATGGAAAGGATAAGAACTGTTCATTTGTGTATTGAGATCTAGGAACTTTTGGGATTTATGCCATAGGGGCTGCTATGGAAAGGATAAGAACTGTTGAGAGCTGGATTAAACTAAATTTGGTGCACCATCTGAATTTTTTTATTGTTTGACCCAAAATCTGAGGATACTCCTGGGATGCCATTTGAACGATTTAAAATGGCCACACAAATCTGCAATTATGCTCCTTTTTGCAACTGTAGAAGTGAAAAAGGTTATTGTCTTTTCTTACTTCAACTAGTTTTCGTTATTTGAGGGGTGAGAATAGATGGACAAAGGACTGCAACATGCTAGAGTCTATGAACAGGTTATGTTCATCTCTTTAGAGTCAGAAATGATTAATCGTGGAGTTTAATTTTTATTAGTATAATCTAATAATATTAGTATAGTTTGTTAAAAAAATATATATGTATATATGAAGAGGAAAATTTTCACAATGAAAACCTTTTTTTTTACGTATTTTCAAATTGCAATCGTCCCAAAATCCTATACAAAAAGATTCTCTTTATATCATCAAATGGTTGGCGATTGAATTGAGAGTCGTCAATTTATTTTTAGTATTACTAGTTGGTGCACACGTGCGTTGCACGAGGACCATTTGAAAATATAGATAAATATCATATAATAAAATTACATTAGAAAACAAATGGGGAACAACTGGATTGAAAGTTCATAAAGTTGAACAGGAAAACAAAGGTTGTTAGAGTGAATGCCAACACCAAGTAATGTGAGACAAACATTGAACTTGATCTTCAGTCATCGTCTTCCCCCCTCATTCTTGGCAATGTTGAAGTAGTGCAGCTCATAAACATTACTATTTTCATTGGAAGCAATTAGGCAAAGCCAATTCCTCATGTTGTTGCTCTTCAAGTACTTACTTTGTCAAATACTTATGGGGTACCCGGAGAACACATGAGGAATAGGATTGCCCAACAACTAATACTTACCATATAGTATATAAAAATGCAAACAACTAAACCAAGCACATCAAATCAAAAAAATGTTGAGTATTGATTGTACATGAACATAGTAACTGATTCGATTAAATAAAGAGAAAACTCTAGCTATCTGTTGGTATATAATACTTAATCTTATTATTCTACATGCCAGCAATGGGATCATTCCATTGAAATAATCTACAAACACATACATCCGGACCACTATGCTTAAGTCTTGGAAAAAAACCTCAAGTTATTACTAAATGAAGATATGTTAAACTATTTTTGTGCTATTAAAAAAAAAAATCAAAACGCAGCAAATAACATGTTGGTCATAGATTGAGGAGTGAAGTTGTAGGAGCAACCACATCCGTTTACACCGTCAAAAACCTCCATTAACCTCTTGTGACAAATAGTGAAGTATAGAATCAAGAGTTGGAGACCTTTTTTTTTTATCGAGAGTTGGAGACCTTGACACATAGAGAATTTGCTACATAAACCTCTATTCTTGCTAGGATCAATGCCATTTGGCCCACACATGCACCATTATGTGCATGTGCTTTAAACACTCCATGACGTGACTTTGTTGTAAATACATGCTCTATGTCTCTCTG
>CM042202.1:16223649-16237214 GCA_023539305.1 Ilex asprella
TCAATGTTTACTCATAAATGGACCCGGTGCAGTCGATGTTGTATATTGGACCTTAGATAGGTCATGTGATTGTATATTCACAAGTTGTGTTTTGGGTAGAGCTTCTCGTACAAAGGAGACTTTGTCTGAATTTCGTTAAATTATGGACCCCGATAAATGAGACATAATGCGCGTGATATCGAGTTACATGATATCCATAGGTATTTCGCGGGTTGATAGGTGATCAATGAACACCCATATTTTTAGAGCGTCTCACATTTTATGTATTAAAATTTGATTCGATTTAAAATTATATATTTTTTATGTATTAAAATTTAAGCTGATTAAAATTCTATTCGAGACTCAAATCAAATTTTTATCAACTAACATTAAATTTTAAATCAAATTTTAATAAATAAAAAAATATAAATTTTAATCGAGGCTAACAGCTTAAGTAGAGCTCAAATTTGCTCAAATTTTAATATGTAAACAAATAAAATTTAATCAACTCGAATCGAATTTTAATCGACTCAAATTTTAATATGTATAAAAAATATTAATCAACTTGAATTTTAATATGTAAAAACATAAATTTTAATCGACTCAAATTTTATGTAGAAAAATTATTCGGGGTTTATGTAGGGATAATTTTGGTATTTGAGATAATTTATTTTTGTTTTAAATGCTGATTTAATGACAGAGACTGTCAGTGATGTTTTTTTATAATAGAAGGGGTGTCCTTAAAAATATGATAAACTAAAACAGGTTTGACTGAAATTTGTCCATAATTTTTTCTTAAATATAATTTTTAAAAATATTATAATTTCATACCCTCTATACACAGGTGTTCATATGTTACTTGAAATATTGAGAATTAACTCAAATTCTCATTAATTAGTCCAAATGGAATATTATTTAAGTAGAGTTAGTTTATTATTTTTTAGTTATATCGACCGAGCCTTATTTTGACCAAAAAAAAATTTGTTAAAAAAAATTAAATTTGTGAAAAAATAAAACGAGGAGACAAAGCAGGAGAGAGAGAGAGAGGACAAGAGAACAAGACAATCTTGTTATTTGTATTAGTTATCTGGTAAAAAAAATCTCGGCCCCCCCTTGAATTTCATTTAATCCATATAGATGGGTTAATGTTTACTTTTTAAACCCGATTAGGATAAAATTCGAATAAATTTTTTGATAAATTTTTTACGTACTAAAACGCAGAATATATCCATTTTTTAACCTGCAATCCACATATCTTAAAAGTACAATACAATATAAAATTAATTCCACTATATGAAACACCAATGTTTCTTTTTTACTATTTATTAATTTTAAAAAAATTGATCCAACTATAATTCATTACATAATTTAAAATTAATTTCTATCAATTATTTTTTTAAGTTTGATAAAATTTTCTCAAAATATATGACCTCAACAAAATATCAACATGTCTGAAATAAAAATTGTATTGAGTCAAAAAAATAATCAAAAATTAAATTTTTTTAATTTTTTTATAGAAATAAATGATGTAATAGAAATAAGTGGAACAAATATATGTGAATAAGATTCAAATTCCTAACTTTCTTATTATAAAAATATTTATCTATCAACATCTAAATAACAAGACCCATTTTGAATCCTCTAATTTAGCTTAGTGCAAGAATGACTGAGATTCACTCAATTTAATGACTCAAAACCATCACCAAATTTTTTTCTTCTTCAAATTAGTCCATATATTTTCACGCTAATAAAGGTCAAATTCGCCTCAAAGTTAAAAATTTCACCCACCTCATATCTTATGATGCTAACCAAGGTCAATAAATTGGTCTTTCTACCAACTTTTTTTTTAAAATTAAGGGACAAAATTAATTTTAAATTGTGTAATTATAGAAAATAGAGAAAAACAAGTTTAATGGAGTTTTCAGTCATAGTACAACGACATTATTCTCAAAAATCAAATTTTTTATGATTAAAAATGTTCTCAAGTAAAAATCTTTTGGTTTTGATTTTACCAATAATTTTTATCATTTTGTTTTCGAGTTCAATATGCAAGTATATTGCTTGATGGAACCAAGTTTGCTTCGATGAGAAAATGAACCTTGCACTTTAAAGCTTTGCTATGGTCAGTGTATTCTTAAATTACGGCATCATCTCCTCACTAAATTATGCATTACAACAACATTGTAACTAATTGCTTCCTCTTAAGATTGTTTGATGCTCTTTAAATATTAAGTTAAACTATTTATGTTCTAATTATTTACAATAAATTCATATTGTCAAATTAAATGAATCACCTCTTAAAAAAAGGAGATTATGAGTCAAATGCATTGCATGGTTGAAATATTGCAAAAGCTAAGAAAGCAATACACGGGCTCATGATTATTTGATTAGTAGGTTTTTTATTTTATGTTGCACAGTGTTTTCAGACACATGTTATTACTAGTATATTTATATTACACGACTAATGTTCAATTTATTTCATGTTTGATATATAATTTAAGGTATGTTTTGTGTTTAATTTTTGGTGGATTTTATGAAAATTGTCTGATAGGCCTTCTTGTCGCATGTTTGGTTTAAAATTTGAGGCCCGATATTTGTAGGGCACATGAATTCCCATCCATATTATACACTAGAATAAAACCTATGTATATGATTTTCAACAAACCTGATGAGCCCGAGTGTGGCTGGGGCAAGCCTAACCAAAATAAACTGAGAAAGCCCAAATAGCCAGAATCGAAGCTGAGTCAACTCACGAGCCCAAATGAACCAAGAGGCCAGCGTAAGGATCCTCAAAGGGACGCCGCCCAAGGAGGAGCCCAAGTGGGCGTCGTCTTGTGCTCTCCAAGTGGGCGTCACCCATGTTGTCTCCAAGTAGGCGCCGCCCATGACGTTCCCCCTTCGTCCTCTTCTCCCTTCGTATATAATGTAAGCCCTCTAAACATTGAGGGCACGCCTCCGAATCCCATACACACACCTCTCTCTCTCCCTCCCTAATCACTGTAACTCTTCGAAGTACTCACATTCATCAATAAAGAACACCAGACCATCACTGCCATTCTCGAGAATATATGTAGGTCATCCGAGATCGAACCACTATAAATCTCAGTGTTGTTCCATTAGTTCCTATTATTTTATTAATTACTTGTTTACTGTTCATTGACTGAGACTATTCGAATACTTGACTGTTGATCTTGCACGAAGACTATTTTGTGCATCATCCAAACCCATGAGAATGGGTTTGGGTAGACTTAGTCAATTCTATAACAAATATTTATGATCAATGCTTGGTTCCGGGGGAAGATAATTGAAAATAATTAGACATAATAATCAGACCCTACAATGGTGAAGCAGACCAGTGTTGGTGGCGGAGAAGATAATTGGACATAAATTAATGACTATATTGGAAATAATTAATAAATAAATATGTTCGTACAAGATGATCCACGTGCAACACATGCGTGCACTGACTAGTAGATAAAAGTGAAACGACGGCTAAAATTAACTCGAGACAGCCAAATATTGGAGCATCATGTCAATTGCAGCACATAATCAGTAACTAAAGGTGTAACCTTGAAGCATGACCATAAATAAAATACCATTACATTCAGAGTAATTGTCTACAGACATTGATGACTCAGTCTCGAACAATATTTACAGCGGTGAGAAAGGATTATGGACAATTACCATGGACCTATTTTTAATATTGTATCATTCATGTTCAAGAACCTAATAAAGACTATCAACTCACCCTTGCAAAAAGTTTAATTGTACATCATTTAAACGGCATCTCCTCTGTTAATATCAGGTGGAACTTTGTAGGCACGATTGAGCCGTATCTGAACCAAAAAATAGTAAATTAACAACCACAGAGAATAAGATATCTAGAAACTTTGATCGTCGAATCAAGGTAACAAGACTCTGTCATGAGCAAGCCTCAACTCCAGTTGAGGCATGCTTACAACTTTAATTGAACAAGAGCGATGCATGCATGAAGATAGATTACCTGCGCTATTGTGTAAATGGAACGCAGGATCCTTGCATAATCAGTGCCAAGCATTTGAATGACAATATCTGCCAGTAATGTTCCCCACAGCCTGCATTCAAGGGATGTAAGTTGGCGACAGAAGACATATCTCCCCACAAGAAGGGAACGACATTGAAAGCAGAAAAGACAACCAAAATCTATAGACTCAGTAACTGAAAGTTCTAGCCTGATAGTCATGATGTGAAGTTCTGAGCAGAGCTGAGCCATCTAGATATTGTTTTAGCAGTGTTTTTCAAAGCCTCAAATAAACCTGCTGAGGAACTATCCAGAACAGTCGATCATAGTCATATAGGCCCGTATGTTCTCAGTTTGTGCAAAAAAATATCCTTCGGCAGGATTGTCCAATCTTGAGCCAATTTACTAGAATAACAATTCATGAGAGCCACACTAAAATCTCAATTCTTTCCCATCCTTAACACTCTTCTTGAGTTAGTTTGTCTTGCCCCATGTTCCCAGTAAGCCCGAACAGTTCTTTTGATTAAAGGTAATAGTTTCAAAGCTCATCAATTCATTCTTGACTACACCACAAATAACCCATTAATCAAGACTCAAAAGAGTGCTAGTAGAGATGGACTGGATATAAGCCTAACACTTAACTTCAATTTGAACCCACAACCTCAAACTTTTTTGCCAGGTATTTTTCCCAGTGCGTCGGGTAATGGTCCATTTTACACCTATCACCTTTACTCATGTCAGTTGTAGGTTGACAGGTAAAACCACAAGATGCCAAAATGAAAACACAATCCTTTGTCCAGCCCAATTCTCACGCATGACAGATTTTGTTCCTATTCTTTTCTTTTTTTGGTGTGGGGGTGGGGAGGGGGATGGAAAACAAAAGAATCAAAGTATCCAACTATCAGAATTAGGTTAACGAAAAAGGCTGCAGAGAAAGAGAAGGAGAGGGGTGGGGGGGGAGGAAGAAAAAGAAAGATCAATTTTTACAGATATCCAACAACAGATCTGCACCTCATGGAACCAATCAGCCTCAACAGACATTTCACGAGCGTTGTATGGCAGAGAACATTTGACGCAAGTAGCAAATAAAGATGCACTTATGTTATGAGAAATCAAATAATTTCAAGTGATAGAAGTTCGTAACAAAAATTAGATAGAGACAATACATTGGGCCAAGTAATGTCACCATGCTCCTAAGCCCCAAATATCGGGATGCAGCGCCTGCTAACCCCTGTCCACAATGAACACAATGAAAAATCCTAGAATAAAACATCAAACATTAGCTTCCAAGTGGGGTGACCAAGGCTAAGTTGCTAAAATAAAACTCTACTTAATGTTATAATGCTTTTGGGTGGGGAACCGAGATGGACAGGTCTACTATAGAACTTCATATTCTGCTTATCAAGAAAATCGTCAAGTAACTATGGCCAAAAAAAGATATTATTAAGAAAAACGAAAAGCAGAGTGAGACAGATAATCCTTATGAGACTATTACCTAATTATGGTTTTATAATATGGCAAATTACACTTCCTGAGGTTCATCTAAAACACATCATGCCTCTTAAGGTGTAGAAACAAAGCTAACCCCCGAGCCAGAGTTTGTCGGATGCCAGGTCTTAATGGAAGTTGTACAGTGACTATATTTCTCTTCCTTCTTAACATTATCAGCCTCTGGTCAAAGTCGATGTAAACAAAGAAAAGAAAAAAAAAATCTAAGAAACAAATGTTTATCTTATATTTGTTCTTCATTCTATATATATTCTTCGGTAGGAAATAAAACATAAAAAGCAAAATTCATAATTGTTTTTTGTCTATCATGCCATTAGGCATTTGTAAAGAAAATATAGAAGGGAAAAAAATCAAAGTGGTCACTTATGTTGCCTATTTTCCCTATTAAGTTTCATGGAATAAATATTTTGGTATTGAATAGTTGTCATCAATATGTTCTATTAATAAATCCAGTTTAGTGTGGTCGTCTTGAGTTATTCCTAGTTATGTTGATTGTTAAATGGCTTATTTAAAAAACAGGTACTACATTGTAATGAAGATAAATAATACAATTGGTTTAATTTTCTTCCTTCCTCATACAAATTGCACTATTCAAATAACACACTCCAACAGTATTTACAAGCTTTTATCTTTCAAAAATAGGATTTGTTTATCATTTTTGCTTGTATTGATGATTTGAGGAAAGCTTATAGGTCCACTTACAAGTGTATTTGGGCAGTTTGTTGCAAAGTTAACTTTAGCACAAGCAAAAACAAGCATTTTGAAATGTTCGTAATGACGTCAACTCAAGTCAAACTGATGGTTAACCAGCGATTGAGGGAGACTGTATTGGACTTCAAAACATGAAGGGGTAGAGAGAAATTTCAAGAACCTCAGGTGACGAGCTGTATTTTAAGTAGACTCAAAGGGAGTCAATGTAAGTTTTCCTTTTGTCATCTTGTCTAAATAAGTTAATAGTACAAAATTTTTGGCTATACTAGCTTATTTTTGTTTCTGTGGATCACCGTCCAAAATATGCTTCCTACAGTAAACAACCCATGGCTGTACATCGAAAACACAATAGGGATTTGTCACAAACTACTAGTATAAAGAGAGAATCACCTGCTTTGCCGCGAGCAGGGCTGCTCTGGACTCCAGGTTAATAGCTGCTACACGTCCACCCTGAAAACCAAATATTACAGTAGATGTGTTACTGTGTCATAGGCAGGATGTCAATGAAAGTCTATCACACTACGTCATCTCATCTAGCACATATATCTCCTATATATTGTATCTGTAGAAATGGGTTCTATTATAAGGTTGTGGGGAAGTCAAACGGTGGCTAAATATTTAGCTAGATGGTGAGCAGCAAAATCGTTAGAGCAGTTGTCACATAATATATGATTAGAAAAAAGTACATCGCCTCACTAGCTAAGATGGAAGAAAATACACAATTTGGGCCATAGGCCAGTGGTACTTAGAGTCCATGAGGCCGTGGCACAAAATCTTACCCTTCACAACAAAAGTGAAAAAGACAAAATCGACAAGAATCTAGCTAGGACAAACCTCTCAAAGAATTGGTTATATTCCTGTAAAGCACAGTATCTCGACCATGAACTTTTGTTTTTTTTTTTTTTACACTAAAAGATAATGTGAAAGATTGTCATACAATGTTGTTCAAAAACTTAAATCGCGTCCAGATTATACTCTTGTAAAGCCTGTCAAAAACTGTAAGACAAAATTATGAGCTTTGAGCAATACAATAAACCAACATGGACTCAAAAGAACTCATAGCTGAAGTATATTTTGAGGAAATATGTGAGAAAATTCTAGCTAAAAGTAATCTATATGCTTCTTATCCAAAAAACTAAAGACAACATTGATAACTGTAACAGTTTAAACCCATATGAAATGCAAAACTCATCATGGATTCAAAAGAAGCCATAGTTGTACGCATGGAGGAAAGATGTCAGAAAATGCTAACTAGAAATAATCTAATTGCTTCTTAAATACAAAGTAGGCAGTGGATTGTGATTCACTCCATGCCGCTGGGGAGTTCAGCTCTAATTATTGTTGCTCCTCGAGATAGTCGCTTGGGAAGTAACAAACTTGAAACAGGTTATGCAAGTGATGCCGCATTGCATTGCAATTATTGCAATAAGACAAGGCATAGTAGAGGAACTGACTGTAGATTTCATGGTAGTGCTAAATTTGGAGGTAGAGGAGAACAAACAGACAGAAGACAAGGATCTGGAGCTCATCATACTACTGCAGTGGGGACTTCTTTACCTAATATTGCTTCGTCATCTGCGACTAAGATAGTGACTCTTATTATGGAGGAAGTGGAGATTGTCTGCTGTATTATGTTGCAACTAGAGGCACCTACCACTACATCCACCTCTTTTGCACATTCAGGTAAATTAAATACATGTTGTGCATCTTGTAATATCATCTCTTACCCCAAGATCATTGATCCAATGGCCTTGGATCATATGATGATTTGCCAATTTGTTCTAACTTCTAATCATACACTGTTTATTCAGGTAAACAAAAGAATAAAAGAGTTTATGGTACCCTTTCCACTTTGTCTGGTAAAGGTTCTATTCCAGTTAAACTTACACCAAATGAAAGAGAAGGAAGAGAAAAGAAATCTATTGCAGCTCATTAACAATGCAATGACAAAAAATTGGTACAAGAGACATACACCCTACAAAAGGAACCAAAGACAAAATAATACAATCTTAAGATAATATGTTACTATCTCTGGTTTTTCTTTCCTTTCATTTAGCAAGTATATATATATATACTTTCTACAGGAAGGAAAAGGAGTTATTTTATAAATAGACTGCCAAGTACTATAAACAACTCTTATTACCTAACCAAAAAACTAATGAAATGGAACAATAAATACTAATGTTGTACTTGTTAGTTCTTACGAATATTAAAACACAATAATGAGAAACATCTATCATATATACAACACAAATCAGTTCATCCATAGCTAGGGATTTGGATATGGTGCGCATAAAAAAAGGGTAAAGGAAAAGTTCAGAACTCTAATAACCAGATATAGAGGTTTTATTGTCCCATACTTTTACCAGACCATAACTGGTCAATTATGTACCTCTTTGATAATTTCCTTCTTTATCTGGTATTTGGCAGTTTCCAATAACATCTTCCCAGATAATCTCTTTGCTAACTGCAAAGGCAGGGAAACTAGTTTACGATTGCAAATATGAAACCAAGTTAAAATCAAATCACATGGCTCATTCTCTTACCAACTCATATATTTTTCCGAGTGTGAGTATCCCACCACCCTAGGATATAGAGAATGAGTTACATGAAGATGATGGCAAAAGAAAAAAAGAGGGGAACAAATTCAGTAAATTGTTACTAAACCTTCAAAATCATTGAACGGAGCTCTGTTGTGACAGCCTGTAAGCTCCGGTGATCGAGTCCAAGTTCTAGACTGCCATGCCTACTAGAAGTCTTAGAGCTTTCCCATGAGCTAGGAAAAACTCCTGACTCTCCACTACATAAGGCAATAACATGTTCTAAACCATCAAGATATTTTACACGAAGCAACTGGTAAACAATTATCTCTAGCAAACAAGTCATCTGCTGATATATTTGAAATTTTAAACTAACACAGCAGTATCAAAAACATCGACTAATTCATACAAATGTACAAATGAAGCGGAACTGGTGGCATATCTAGGACAATTTATTGAGCCATTACAAAGGCCAACACTAAATTGCAGACACTTCTCATCATCAACTAAGACCCTAGGAGGAAACCAGAATCAAACAGCAATGCCTGAAAAATAAATATTCCTGCTGCAGCAAAATTTGAGACGCTGTATCTCATCATTCAGCTATAGAAAATAAAATAGAATTTAAGTTAATGCCACTTATTTCTTCTACTCTTTTTTTTTAGCAGCATTTTGTCTCATTTATGAAAGTAAAACCATTGTTACGGAGAAGGAAAAACAGAAAACAGAACAGCTACACAATTAAGCAAAAGCAGATCAATTCAAAAGGAATTCAAGTAGCTGAGCAAATTCTTTAGAGGAGGTCTAAGCAGCTATTCCTCCAACAAATCAGGGCACAGACCACAAAAACTGGATGCAACCCTAAATTTGTCACTTTTCAACACGAAATTGAAACCATCACAAAGCTTCCCAAAATGTCCTCCCTATTACTACAAAATAACCCAAGACAGCTCCCAATCAAATAGAAGTTGCTTCCATCAAACCCAACAAACTTGCGTTAGTAAATTCGGAAAAGAATCATTAAATGGCATAATAAAGTGCAATTCTGCATATGCAGAATACTGGGAGGGGCAAAATGGATATAGACCATATTTGTGCAAAGTGGTGATTCTAAGACTAAAATTTGTGTTCTCATGCTTTACAGCGGGAGCAGCACTTTCCCATTGAACTAAGCAATGACCCCGAATTTGCAGAGAATTATGACACTTCCAATCATTGTTACATAATATCATCCACACAATTATTAACACTGGCAGTTGTCTTTCTGGATGCACTTTTGTGGTTGTTCCAATAACCTTGTTCCTCAAATTTTTGCTACCCGTATGAGGAGATCTGATCACAAACTGACCATCAAGCAAATACTCCTCATAACAACTCAATGAATAAAGCCTCCTCTTATTAGATATCCAACCAAACCATTATTGTGAATGACTTATTCAATGAAATTTCCATCATCTTGCTAAGCGTGGAAAATTGGTGAGGATTCCCAGTTAATTTCAAATAAAAATGGGGGTTTTTCACTAACGTCCCTTTCTCATAGATCTTTAGGGTGCAATGCTAGGTAATGCCACATGCCGACTTGCGGGAGATGAAAATTAAGTGCATTTAGGGTAATTAATGTTGGATTAACAATTTATTCTAAGAATTCAAAATAGAAATATTCCTTGACCATCACAAAACTTTTATACAATCGAAGTATTAGCCAAAGAAGGACATGGTCCCCTGAAGAGGTACCAACATATACTGAAAAATCAACACAATCAACATGCTGCCAAAACCAGCAAATCGCCCATCACAAAACTTTTATACAATCGAAGTATTAGCCAAAGAAAGACATGGTCCCCTGAAGAGGTACCAACATATACTGAAAAATCAACACAATCAACATGCTGCCAAAACCAGCAAATCGCCATACATCACACTCAGACCCTTGCAAGTTGGATAGTCTTTGGTATTAATATCTTCATGATTCAGCTTCTACCGAGTGTTTAATGTATTTGAGTGCCTCATAGTCTAAATATAACACAAGCTCCTTACAGAGAAGATAATGATTCCCACAGTCACGACTCACGAAATGGTCACTCTACCTTTTCAGTGATGATTTTTATTAAAAGAAATTACCCTGCCATAAATTCACTTATATCAATGCTCCCACGTCATTTATGTGTGGTATGGACATACTTTTTGATTAGCTAGAGTTCTGTACCTTATACTTCTAAGTGGTGTAATATGTCAATCGCACAACAATCTATAAGCACCTTCATTGTCCATCCTACCCAAATGCTTAGAGCAACTTCTACTTCAAAATTGTCTTTTGTCAATAATGATCACACAACAAAATGACAACCAAAAATGGAAAAAAATAAAATAAAAGAAGCGTACCTTGAGAGGTCCTGTAACAGATGAAGGAAAATCTCTACTTCTAGATCTTCGCTTGACAGTTTTGTTGAACAAGGTATATTTAATTTTTTTCTTACACCAAGCAAGACTTCTCTATATGATGGCCTCCAACCCCTATGACAAATAACAATTCAGGCTAATCAATAACACTTCCAGAATGAAATTCAGCTAAAATTCCCCTTACCAGGTTTCAGTAACATGAGAACGTGATATACCAGCTCCAATGATCAACTTAGTTACTTTAAACAAAACAAATTCATATTCAGTTAAGAGACATGTTAAGATTTTGGATTTAGGAATTCTTCCAAAAGGACTTTAGCTGGGATTTTAGAAAAATAGAAAGACATTTAACAAAGCAGATTCCTTGAAATTGTGAGGATCATGTTAATATCGATATACAGGCATTGTAAAACCTTAGTAAGTGCCCCTCCAACTCAAGATCCGAGTTGTATTCAAGTTGCACATGGTCCAAAAAAAACAATTAGGCTTTTATTTCTTGCAATATTAAACTACATTTAGTAGCTAATCGTTATTCACTATAAAAATGATCCAAAAATAGCTCATCATTGCAAAGCAATTGAACAAACCTCAATGTGGAACGGGCATCTGCTGCAAGGTATAAGAATCTAGATTCAAGAGTCGATATGAATTCGTCCCTCTCTTCCGGGTCCTCTTCAACCATCACATAGTCAACTTCTGCCCGTTTGGTTATTGACTTCAACAAAGGACTGAAGTAACTGAACATAACCAAATTTCAAAACCGTTAAATTAACATCTGATTAAGACCTCTCCACCCTAGAATCACCCACCCTAAAACAATAATGTGCCCATGGAAGGAATCTAGTGTTACACGGGATTCTAGTCCATCACAATACACTATAACAACTTAATTCACACACACACACCCACAATCTAAATGTATAGTGTGACCATGGAGTGAATCGATGGTCACAGAGGATTCCAGTCCTATCAAAATAACTTAATTCACACAAACACACGCACGCACATATCGTTTAACCACCTTGGGCCAAAAAGAATTCTTTCAAGCTCATACAACTCGGAGTCTGTGGCTAGTTCAAGCACTGACCGTAGCTCGGGATCAAATGTAGCACCTGTAAATTTAATCAGTAAGCCCGTGTTGGGTTACTGGGACAATATTAATAAGCATTGAAGACCCAGCTAAACCCCTTTACCTCGACTTTGACTTGAAATTGAGGCATGAGGAGGAGAACCCAGAAGCCTTATACCATTATGACGGCAAAGCGACCTGAAAATCTGTAAAAATTTCCAAATAAAAATCACTGCAAATAATAATAATAAAAAAAAAAGTTAAAAAGAAGAAGGGTTTAGGAGATGGAGAGAGTAGTACTGGATAGTAGGCGAGTTGGGTAGTTGGGAAAGCGGAAGAGAAGGAAATGGGACGACTATAGAGATGGAACTGGTTGTAGAAGTAGGAGAGAGAATGGAATGCCGGTGCTGTGGATGTGGCTGTAGGCAGAGCAGACATCTCTGTGCTTCTGTAGAACTGCAATTCGAACGCTGCAGTCCCTCGCCTGCAAATGCTAAACGCAGCACTCTCCCCCAGTTATCTACTATTAACCTATAAATCAATTATCTGTATTTATACTTACCCCACTAATAATTAAAAAATAATATTATTTGAACATAAAAATTTGATATAATTTATTGATATAATAACGTGATTTCATAAGAATCATTGAATCAACACCAAATTTTAATGTTTGATGGAGTATATAGTGAATCCAAATGTCACAGTAAATTAGATCAGTAAATTATGTCAATAAATTAGGTCCTAATAACATTACTCATAATTAAATTTATTCTATTTTATACCCATCTCAATTTTATTTCTAGAGTTCTTTCTATATCCCATATCACATAGTCAATATAAAATATATTCAATTGGATTATCTATTAAAATTGAACAAACAATTATGTATAAACTGTGTGATTCAAAGAGGAAGACTTTTTCCTTTTCAAGAAAACTTAACTTTAGACATGATCTCCAACGAAGATTCCAAGATTTTTTTTTATATATTGAGAAATTATGTATAAAGAAGATTTTTTTTCTCGCCGAATTCCTTCAACCGGTGATTAAAAAAGAAAGAAAGAGCAGCATGTAGTGAAATCAGAGTATTGTTCTGACAATGAGATCGAACGACGGCAATTGAAGCAAATTTGTATGAAAGAAACCCAAAGTGAAATCTAATAAAGTATATTTTGTACAGATTATATGAGATGAGTATAAAAAAAAATCTTAAAGGCGAACATTAAGATAAGTTTTGTTATTAATGAGGATAAGTATAGAATAAGATAAACTAATGAGTCTTCGATCTAATGGTGCCTTCCTAAGATTAAGGGTTCAAGTTTCCCTCCCCCTTTCCCTTCTCCTCTACTGCTGTCTT
>CM042202.1:16237614-16334174 GCA_023539305.1 Ilex asprella
CCCCCCCCCAAAAAAATATGATGAACTTAGTTACTAATAGGGTAGGTTGTTTGATTATGATTTATAATTTAATGGAGATGAAGACGGAGATTTGTGGGCTATTCCTACTCAAACCTTCCATATGTTACTTACGTTATAGATAAATATAATACTACTCTCACATAATTTGTTAATATAATTTCTTACATAACTTATCATCGTCGTTAGATTAGCCGTAAGCCCTAATGTTAAATAAGGTCATTTGATTAACCAGGCCACGAGACTTGTTATTGATCAGATCAGGAGTTAACCTGAACATCATTGACTGTTGAACAAAAAGATAAAATAAGGCCTACTGTCTATAAATAGATTAAATCAACAAATTAAGTTTAAATAATATTACTCTCACATAATTTATTAATATAAATTCTTAGCTAACTCATCATCATTGTTAGATTAACCATAAGTGCTAATGTTGAATGAGATCGTTAGATTTAACAAGTCATAAGAGATTTATTCCGTGTGAATACCCTAATTCCAACATAGATAACTTACTTTTGAGCAGACCGGAAAAAAAAAAAATAGTTAAAGTGTCTAAATTGACTTGAACAACCATAATAGTCGAAACAAAAAAAAAAAAATTGAGGCCTGCGATGGACTTGTTTGATCTATGATATTTATCACTCCTCACCCTTCCCTCGCACTCCATCTTCTTCATAACCTCATCCTTGTCTCCTCTCCCATCTAATTACTTTTAAATTCAAAACCAGCAATGACAAGTTAGGTAATGATAAAAACTAATCTTTATAATAAAAATTAAACAAGTCATGGTCATTTAATCGGAGAGTAGATGGGTAATTGTGGACAGTCACTTCTTTTTGGGTAAGTGTTTTTTTTACTTGATAAAACATAATTGAATGACACTTTATTTTGGAAAAATAACCATAGGCTCCACATTTTGTATATTCCCAATTCTGCTCATCATGACCTCTGAAAAATCGAAGTAAATATTCAATATAATAGAAATATCACCTGAATCATTGACGTGTAATACCACCATCCAACAATATATATCACTACATCACTTATACAGACCAAAGATGGGGCAGGCCAGCCCTTGCAAAACAGCATGATTTTATCAAATGCGACTTAAATCAACGAAACGAATAGCTGAAAGAATTACGTGCTGTATGAACTTTCTAAGCTACTTTGATATGGCATTTGACAGAACTACCTGTCACAGAACTCAAAAATCTTCACAACTGCAAGAGTAAAATAAAGCACAGATTTTCGCCCGACTAATAAAATTCTTGCATTCATGTAGATAAATGGTGATAACAAAATTTCAAGATGATTCAACTATAATTTATAGGCTCACAATTTCCACTAAGGTTAACCAAAAAAAAAAAAAAAAGGAATTGAACATCTACTGTGTCCTCGGTGTTGAAAAATTGGATTTCATCGATATAATTATAAGTCACATTGATACAACCAAGATATACCCCTAGTGTAAAAAAAATTGGGCACTCGCTCTCTCTCTCTCTCATATACATATGTGCCCTTCCTATTTACCCTGTGAATACAACAAAATTCTGGCTGCAAAATTCTGTCAGCTGGTATTCCAGAAAACTCCTATTTAACGGAGAAATTGATATGCATATTGAATTTTTGATCCACTATCCGTGTGCTTGGCATATATAATGGACTCACCAATATATCAGCCACTAGCCAAATCATCTTCACTGTCTTCGCTGTCATCACTACATCAAAATAACCAGCACGTCTTGAGCAACAAAAATCGAAAGCATGCAGTAAACACACATGTGTGCACAATGAGGAAAAATAACGGCACATGTTGTCGTTGGAGAAAATTATTATGTCACAACTCACAAGATAATGTTAGCTACATCAACTATAATCTTGTGTTTGGGAAGGAAAAAAAAATACCCACTTTAAGATGTCTCAAAATAATCAAAGCCCAAGGCCATAGTCATACACTCTAGGAGTAGAATATGTATGGTTAGTTCAGGAGAGACAGAAGATAGGGCTGGTGGGATATAGGAATAAAGGTATCTGGCTAAGAATCTGCTTACAAAATTATAATATTCCTTCTTGGTGTTCTCAACAGACCTAGCATCCTAAGGCAATCACACCAAACAGCTTAGGGTATGCTGGCACCAACCAACCTAGGTCAATGAGTCTGTGTAGCTATCCAAAATTGTCAGGTGTGCTGGCACTACTTTGAACATGCCAAAAGGCTGTGGTGGTCTTCCCATAACCACGAGTTTTCTAAAAGTTCCAAAATTGACCCCCCGAGTTTTCTAAAATTGTATAATAGCACCAAATTTTTTTATTTTTTATTTTTGTGAATTTTTAGAAAAAAACCAGAGTTTAAAGAAGTGAAAACCCCTAAAATCAGTCCTCCAATCAAGGTAATCAGCAAAGACGGATTAAGAGAAAGAATCAAGGCTTCATTCCAAGATCATGGTGATAAGCTAGACTCACTCCAAACATCAGCGGATTCGATGAAAGGCGGATACCGGTTCCACCTCTTCATTCCTCCACCAGACTCTCTAGTCCAATTAAATGAAGATCCAAAATTGTCTGTTGTTGATAAGCCTTAGAATTTTCCACAATGTCTTCCTGTCACTAATAGGCCAGTTCCAAAAGTTGTATCTAGATATAAATTGGTACTTTTTATGAGCTAGTTTGCATGCTTGTTTTATTTTATTCATTCGGTGCGGAGCAGATTGTGGATGCTATAAAGAGTCAAGATATTGTGTTTTCATGGCAATTTTTAGTACAATATCCCTGGAGAGCACGCTTGTCCTGAAGCTATCGAGGTTTAAGTTGTGTTTTGCTTTTTGCCAGCCTGCTCCAAATCTCTTGGAGTACTCTTCCTATCATTACTCCCTAGAGATAAGTTTATTTAAATCTTAGACAAATAATGAGGATTGAAAAGGAATTAGATGAAGCTTGAAGTTAAAAATTAGGATTTTAATAATTTATTTCAGTTTTGTTATATTTAGGATCTATTCGTTTAATTAATTTCATTATGAAACCTTTGTTTAACTCCAAGTGTTTCTATAGTTTCCGAACAGAGTTTTTTAATTAATTTCATTATGAAACCTTTGTTTAACTCCAAGTGTTTCGATAGTTTTCAAACAAAGTTTTACCAGGAAAGTAATTTAAGTTTAAGTAGGAGAGTAGACTATAAATACTGATGTAATCTTATTCTGTTATTAGAGAAAATTTATTGAGAATTTTGTTGACTATACGTATTTCTCAACCTAATCCTTGAAAGTCTCGTGAATCTATTCTCCTTTTTCTCCTATTTTTGCACTTCGTTTTCTTTTGGATCTACATCAAGCTCCTTGTATGATTCATGCAGAATTTAGCTCGAGTTTAGGGATGAATGCCAATAGTTTACTATATCTATTGTTTTTCTTCTTCCAGATTTGAGTGATTATAGGATTGGATGACTAGTCCACCCATGGTTCAAAGTCATGGTATCGTCCATTGACTCGGACTCTCGGAGTCACTGATACACATCAATCGCGGCACGATATTGGACAATAAGCTCAAAAATCCAAATAGAAGGCCAAAAAATTCTAAAAAAATAATGAAATTTTTTAGCAAATATAAATAACAAATTGCATAAATCATTGCCCATAATATATGCCCAAACATAACACAATAGTGAAAATGAAATGTAGGAGCGCTACTAGCGCTTTGGAGCCATCCTAAAAAATTAAGAATCACAAATCGCGAAATTCTAAAGCTTTAAATATATATTGCTAGGATTATTTTGAACATAATAGAATTTAATATTAATAATTTTTAAAATTAGATATACCAAAAAAAATCAGCACATTATATCCCACTGTATTGAATACCAAAAAAAAAAACACAAAATTATGTTCATTTATGTCTGTCTAATATGAAGTGCAGTTATTTATGTCCATTAACGGAAAATGATACACGATTTCCAACAGCGCCCTTGAACATGATGTAGTAGAAAGAGAAGAAGAAGAAGGGAAGTTTTTTGTATTTAGGGAAAATGATACATGATTTCCAACTTAGGTTACAAATTTTTTCAAGTTTTTGTTCAGATTTACAGGTTTGGGTCTCACTTCAACCGTTGTTATGCTTATATAATGTGAAAGTTGTGTGATTTAGGGCTTAATTCTTGGATAATTGCATTTGGGATTTTGCTATTAGGGTTGAAAAATGGCATATCATCATCTTCAGTTTTGATTTCTTTCCCATAAATCCATTTATTGTGTAATTTTTCTTCCTAGTTGACTCTTTTTAACAGATACGAGTATGGGTCTTCATCTTTTTTGTCTTTTTCTTTCGCACTTGCTATGTTGTATGAGATCCGGTGACGAATCTGTGTGTATCGGTTCGATTCGGATACGAATCGTCCGAGTTGAAGAGAATTACATAGAGTTAGTTCAAGTTGCACCGAGTCATGATAGATTCACGTGAGACTCGTGATTCTCATAACGTGTATCGTTATCTTATCGTTCACTCGAATAATGTAATAGTTTATTTTATTTATTAATTAAAGTTCACAAGGTAATTTTCCACTATTTGTAAATATTTGTACAACTATAATCTTCGCTATTAAGACTCAATATGGTTAATCCTCTAGTTCTTCGTTCACATAATTTAGCAAATCTACATATAAGATTTCTCCATCCTTTAAACTTGATTTTGACTCCGATGATCATACACTTAATGCTTACATTCTCTCACAGCTTTTTTAATTTCTTTATTTGCAAGTTTGTATCTGTAAAACTTTTGCTGTTTCTAGTTTTTTTTTTTCAATATTTTATAACATGCCCTTATGTTTATATTGGAGTTTGGCAACATCATTCCACCACCATGTTTCCACTACTCATGGTTCATTACATTTCAATTCTTCAAGAACCTCTATGATACTCCTAAAAAACATTCTAAATTATACCACACACACAATTGGTTACACCTTCTAAAATCTATATTGGTTCTTTTAGCATTTTGCTCTTAGATGATTTCATGTTGACTAACAAATTCTACCCCATAGTTTTGATTTTTCAATCTCTATTCCAGATCTAAGTGCTTTTTATGACATATCTAATATCATTTTCCAATGTTACAAGGTTAAAACATCATCTCACCCCATTCACACCGAGTATCGAAAAAAGTATCGTACCGCATACTTGTACATGTACCATATTCTAGATGATTTTTATGAGGCCTAGTTGGTACGCTGTTTTGCACCGGGGTTCGTTTTATAACTCTTATCCAGATCGCTTTCAGTATTATATGAAGTTATATGCAATTATACATTCATATATACATAGTTCACTAATATTTTCAACTTCTAAAAAGAGTTTCAAAGCGAATCATAATCCACGACAAAGCATCGACAAATGGTAGTCAACAATTTTCTTTGATAAGAGCAAATGGTTGTAAATAATAACAGCTAGTGGTTGCACATGTACTATAAACACATTCAAGTCACAACACTTGAAAATATAATTTAAAGACCACCAAAATACAAAAATAATAAGTAAGGGTTACGATTTGAGGTTATAGGTTTTTATTTGATAAAAGTATATTATTGAGTTTGAGAAGATACAAAATTTTAACACATGGAGGACAAGATGATGATGTGAAAATAGGAAAAAGAAAAAGACCAGTATGGAGCCGCCTTTCAATCCATTTGATAATTCGACAGCAATACTTCTCTAAAATTCCATGTGGATTTGGTCCATAGAAAAAGGAGGAACACAATTATGTCACAAACTAACTGCAGTGTATTAAACCGAGTTTTAAAGATCTTTGAATTCCTCTCAAACCAAAAATTCCAAAGAGTCGCCATCAACGCATAAGTCCATAAAACCTTAGCTTCTTTTCTTTTCCTAGAACCCCAATCTTTGTTTTTTAACAACTCAAGTTACAGTTACAATTTGGGATTATTTGGATTATGAGTCAATTTGGAATTTGAATAACAATTTGGGGTCAGTAGTTTGTGTGATCTGGATTGCAAATTGGCCCGGTCCGTGGGACGCTACTCGCTAGGGGTTTCTATAATCTCGGTGACTATGAGCAAAATCCAACACAAACTCCCTATCATCATTCCTATCTTCAGACTCATGTCCACCATGTCACATCCTCCCCAATCTTTTCCAATATGACCACTGATAGGTATTTCTCGCATCAATTCATTCTGATGTTTCCAAAATCGAGTCATTATACTTTCTTCTAATCCTACTTATGGTGCAAAAGTACTAATGGTCTTAATTTATTTTCTGCTCTCATTTCAATGATTAGTAGTCCTACAAATTTCGTGTTTTTTCATAACCAGGGTTCACTCTAGATGGAGGACATAAAGATAAGACATTTACATTCCGAAAAATGCATGTTGACAACAATTCTGGGAGAGAAAATTTTTAATTAAAGTTTAATATTATTACAGAATAAAAAAGAGAAAATAGGGACAATATTGAACAAGATATTCTCACAAAAAGAAAAAACAGCCTAAATGAAAGACAAGAAGAGATAGAAAAACTAAAGGCTAACCGCCTTCACATTCTGTTGAAAATCCGAAAAACATACCCCCGTTTTGGGATAATTGTTTGTCATAAATGGGAATGCGAGTGAGCGTCATTCTTGCATAACCAGAAGAAAAATACCCAACCAGACTCCGTAGGTTGGCTGGTTTGGCCAAAAATGTGGAACCTATTAGTTCATTTAATTCTAGGTTCAGCCTCTGGACATAGAAACAACCAATAATCATTTCCATATGTAACCTATACACAAACATACAACACATTATATGCCTCACTGATGTGACTTATGATGCCCTTTGTGGCTTTGGTTCTATAAGTGTGTTATGAAATGATCCAGTGCCCTGATAATATGTGATCTTTAGCTTCCATGCACTTCAAGTTTTCTTTCTATGTGGAAATCACAAACGTGATTAGCTATAGTTATGGCATAATGGATAACCAAAAAAAAAACAAACCTTGCTTGGGTTGGTTTTTTTCAAACGTGTGGTTCCGTAGGGTTGAAATTTTCACAACCGCCACGTTCAGGTTGGTTTTGGCATAGCCAATAACCCAACCCACACACACCCGTCATTGGAAATACAATCAAAGTGCACAGTAATCACGTGACTAACATTTATCTTGTGTGTATCCACTTATACATTTATTGTGACATGTTCCATTTGTATGTCCCGACCGTTGCACCAATGAATAGAAACCATCTAGTGGACTGAACATCAAATCTTGCTGATGGTTATACATGATTTTTGCAACATGATTAAAACATATGCAAATATCCTAATCCTACTATATTCAACTGAATGTGCAAAATCAGGAACAAAGCGAAATGTGTGCTGACATACCTGTGTTCAGGCAACTTTGATATTCGCCTGGCATCCAAGCCAGTTATGAATTTTTGTGCAGCTTGAATATTTTCTGCACCTGGAAGGCAATAACAAGAGAATGAAATCTCCACTATGTTCCATATTGGACAGTTCAAAGTTCAAACTAACAAGTACAATAGAAAATGAGATACAGCCTTCCTCCAGAATTGCTGAAGCAATGATTAAATATGTCAAACATAAATACCCTTTGTCAAGTGGAAGACATGCAGAGCGCATCTCTCTGCAGCAAGTCGCACTGGTGTATTACCATCCTTTAGACATTCAGAAAGTACGGGACCAAACATTGTGATGTGGATTGTAGTAGCGGTCGGATTAGCCTGCCATAAAAGATTCAGTGCTAAGATTACTCGGATTTCCTAGATAAAGTTGAACAAAAAAATGTAAAGTACATTTGTGTAATACATACAAGTTCACAAGCCTGTACCTTCGCAACTGCTTTAAGTGCAGATAATGCTCGTCTTCTGACTTCACTGGAATCATCCTGCATAGCTATCACTAAAGATGCAAGAGTTTCCAAATGAGCAGTGGTGTTAGAAGGATCACTCTGAATTTGATGAAGTAGCAACCTTCCTAATGCTCTGGTTGACGTTTCACGAACGGGAAACTAAATAAGAGAAAAGTGACAGAAATCAGCCACTGGTAGAACCATGAGAATTTTCCTCAACAGATAGTAATACCTTTTCATCTTTCAAGGCATCTTTCAGGCAGAGCACCACTACGGAGAACAATGCAGGCAGACAAATCGCTGAAGGATTGTGTCTAAGCATGGAAGAGATGGTAAGTGCTGACCCATGTCTGGCAGAGTAGCTAGAAGATGAGGCCAAATTTGGAAGTTCTCCCACTAATTCAAAAATTTGACTTTCTTCCAAGTACTGCAAATGTCATTATCAGAAAATATGTAACCAAAAAAAAACAACAAATTAAGAAACGAATATACAATACAAGCCTTTTGTCAATAAATTCATGAAAGCAATTCAATTAAATTCTCTCTCATTCCAAAACTGAACCGAAGTCAAAACATTTGCCAAAGCAGTCAGGAAATCATTCTCAACCTTGAATAACACAAAAAATCTATATGCAAATAAATGGTGCCAAGATTCCTCAGGATGCAAACCTGGGACAATATGCCCAATATGCTTGCAGCAGAACTTCGTATTTGGTCATCATCATTGTATATTAGATCCTTCAGGAGAGTGTAGACACGGGCTCTTACAGCATTACTTAAATTCTTGCCAGCATGCTTAACTACACCTTTCAAAGCAGCCAATAATGCCTCACGGACCCCACCATCTGACGCCTGATCATTTACAATTCAGCAGCATTAATTATTTAACTTAAAAAAATCAATGGTGGCAAGTATGGAAAAACAAGCATCACCTGCAAACTGGAGAGAAGATCACCAACTAAAGGGTCAACCCTAGTAGTGAGTGCACTAAGCTTCCCAAGTGCAAAGGCAGCACTTGAACGAACAGTCCTGCATTGGAGGCCACATTGGAGACAAAGCTAAGAGACACATGCTTCACTCAAAGAAAAAAAGATGTGGCATGCGAAATGCAAGTTATGCAGCTCAATAAGCAATAAGTGTCTTCCCAGCCACCCACGACCCAAAAAAAAACAACAACACTTTTATCCCAAACTGAGGTACCCCAAAGAAACTACAAAGAGTAACAGCCAGCCATTGTCTAAAATAAGTTATGGTGCATCCAACAATGAAAGAATGTTAAAACAGTATGCTATAAACTAACCTTGTATTGTCCTGCAGACACTTAATAAATGTAGTTTGAAGCTGTGGAAGAAACGGTTTAAGGGCCATCCCACCCTTCCGTATAATGATACTCAAAGTAGAAAGAATTGCACCCTTCACTTGCCATGGGAATCGATCACCAATAATACGAATGAGAGGCCTAATGCAAAGAACATGTGATGGATAAAGTCAGCAAGGACAATTTAGTGTGAATAATTCAAGATTTAAAAGTAGAAATCCACATTAAGTAAAACTCAAGTAATCCACTGAAAACTAGAAACCCACATCAAGTATAATTAAGCATTTCTAGGGAATAAGTAAGCGATCCAAAGTTTTTTGGTATGTGAAATGGTTTTCTACGGTAATGATTTTACAACACAAAGACCATTTTTAATACAGTACGAATTGGTTCCTCTTCATTTTGTCAGGAAGAGAGAGAAGAACCTAGGGGAGAGTCGCTTGAGAGTCAAAATATGAGTTTATTGCAATATACTTTATATATTGCAATAAAATTATACTTGATGAGAGTTGGATGGCCGACATCTAGGCTGTAAGTACAAGGAACTAAGGACTCAAGGAGTAGAAACCTAACATAGGGATCTCGATTTGAAATACGGAAGCAAAATTACTTTGTTCTATTTCACAGTGCTATTGTATCATGATTACAAATGGTTTTGCATATAGAGGGACACATGGGTGCACTTTTCTTATAGGAGACATATGGTTGTACTCACTACATGCTTGTCCAATATAGATGGTTCATGAGCATGAATTATGATGGTAATTGTGTGTGTAAATGATATCAGAATGGGATGTGCAATGTGTACAATTCTTTGAGTCGGATTCTTGGAATGGGAATCGATATGGTTTTGTGAAGGACCATGTGTTGGCATGGCAAAAAATGGAACATTGTTGGGAGGGCCAATCAGATGCCCAAGACATGTGTCCTTGTGTATTAAGGAGTAGGAATTGTAACTCCCATGGGTAAAAGATACGAAACTCAACTGAGAGCAATGGGGCCCATCGCTACCTGGTGAATGCCCAAGAAAACATGAAGACGTGGGTGGTCCAGGGTGACAGCCCAAAAAAATTCCATGACCATCCTATCAGTTAACTTGTGGAATTGCTGATACTTGAATATTCCATGGATATAGAAGTAGTTGTTTGGTTGTGTCAGAGAATGCAAATATCCTGCATTTGAATGATATGACTAGCTTCATATTGTCATTGTCGCTGCATATAGATATATTATGCCCATGCCTGGGATGTATGCCTGCTGAATTTACCACAGGATACAGTACATATATTATTCCCTACTGGTTACTAGATAGTTGTGGCCATCCCTAAAAATTTTATGTGCAAGGCAGGACAAAGGGGAGAGGCTGATCCTGAAGCTGTCTTGAAAAATTTAGCTTGATCTATTTGGGTTTGGTGTTTTACATGCCTGTGTTTAGCAGCTTGAAATACGATGCACTAGAACAACTGTTATGCCTGACAAGCTGATTATGCTATGTTGGGAATTACTATGGGAAAACAAATTACAACCCTCTAACTGGCTTGTATAAGCTATTATGGAATTCAAACGTCAAGGGATAGTTGGGTTTCGAGTATTTGCATTACATGTTTTGAATCGCATCTGTGAACATCCAAATGACATGCTTAAGAATCCCTAGTTTGGGATTGCAAGGCTTTAAAAATTCCCTTGCATGGGGATGGAATTTCAATAAATAATGATCATTATTACTAGCTCCAAAAATTCAGGATGTGACAATTACCCTCCTACCTGAAGTCATCCAAGTTTAGCATGTTCCCAGAAATGAATCTGACATCTAGTGATGAGCAATTCATATTTAACATAAACATTTTGTATTAGGAGAGATTTAGAGGATTTGAGCCTTCCAGAACAGTGATATCCTCCATAATCCACTACCCAGTCTGAACAATCATTTAGTACTCCATACTCAGTAAGAAGACAACATGACAGTTTTCTTGGATATGGGACCAGGTACAGCATAAGAAAAAAACAAGACACAAAGCAAGGTAGTTCCAATTGGTAAGCCGTGTTATGGACTTTGAAAAAATTGACTAAACAACAGAGTAAAAAAAGAGCACAATACATAGGCTATGCTATACAATTTGCCACCTAAAGTAATGAATACTTATGACAATGAGACAATACTTTTTTGCTTCAATTAACTTTTTCCATTAAGTGTCTGACAGTCAAAAGTGAAAGAAATTCGTCACGTGAACGGACATTTACCTAAAAGTATCCTCATTACTCTCTCATGGCAAAAAGTAAACCCCCACAGGAGACCCCACCGACCCGTTTCCCCAGCCCTCCACCCACGGCGATCCAACCTAACCAACTCCCCGCAGCAAAATCTCTGTCCAGCAAACAGACCACCATCAAACCTCTCCCCTTCACTGCAGATCCCCTCATCAACACAACCACATCAGAGGAAGAGAGTGATGCATAAAGCATTTGTTTGTTTGTGTGTGTGTGTGTGTGTGAATATATCTCAAGGTGAGAGAGAGAAAGAACAGGGTCACATGCACCCACACACACCACCAACATCCTTGTCCCCCCAACATCTCCATTCAGCACCCCACCTCATATCATGTCTTTGTTGCTCCACCACAACCACCCAGACTGCACTACCTCCACCACAAACACAAAACACGAGAAACATGAACAGACTATTTTATGTGTCTTGTAAGAATCTCAAGGGATTGGTTATAAAAGACTATAAATTTAAAGAGGTAATGGACATTCAAGCTATTAGTCTTCAGATTTTTGCATATGTTGATGACACAAAAATACGAAGAGTGAGAGATGGAAAAAGAGAGACAGAGTATGTATATTATACATACTTAGCGATAAGATATAAAAAGAGAGATGTAGATTGAAGAGAGGAAGAGAAAGTGATATACAAACATGTATGATGTATCTCTTTATCAAAAAGAGGAAGGAAGAAAATATCATGAATGACTCGGGGAAAAAAAGGCAAAACAAAATTTCCATCCAATCTGCCAGTCAATTTAGTCCATGTGAAACTTAGGGGCAATTTGTCGAAATTGAAACCTGATGGGGTCCATTTCAAATTAAAAGTGTAGTGGCAAAGCACAATTCATCCTAATATACACAATAGTGAGCATGTGTGTGTGCATATATATGAGAGATACTTAATAAATGTGATTTAGAAGTACTAAGAAACATTTGAAAATTAAGAACCACTGAATATGATGCCAACCACCTATTTAATACAAGGCACAACAAAGAATACCTGAGCTGCATGTCAATTAATGGAGCATTGTGCATAACAATAGCTTAACAACAAAGATTAATGAAACAAGATGTCTGTCACGTATCATTCATCTTCAAAGTTCTTACTCCTTTTTTAATTGCTGCTAGTGAGTTTTGAACTCTGACCACCTTAAGATGCCAGGCCGACAATTAACAAACTGTAGTAATATGCACAGATGCCAAAAATTATATATTTGGAAAGATATTTTGCTTTTCTTCCAAGATATGTTGAAAACAAAGTGCTTTGTCTTTCTAGCTTCTGGCCTACTCAGCTGTGACGGGAAGTTCGAAAAGTCCTTTCCTGCTACAGGTCAGCATGGCCACATTCTCTCTCTCAAGGATAAGAGTCAACTCCTCCCAAGCATCAGCAAGATCTCTAGACCCCATGGCAAATCCTGCCCTGATCATAGCCTGAAAGGACGAGCTAGTCTACGGTGGCTATCTCTCTCTAAGAAGGCAAGGCCATAAACATGATAGACTTCAAACAACTTATGCCATTAATAGACCCGGCAATAGGGGTACAAAGCACATCTACATATAAATGAAGTTGCATACCCTGTAATTGGGATAACAAACTCCTTTAGCGCTTGTTCGCTTGTCACTTCAATTAGCTCTCCAAGACCCAGGGCTGCCTGCTCCCTCAATTCAGCTGATCCACTTATGAGACCCTGTTGGTAAAATTCCAAATCAAAATCTTTTTCCTTACTCAAGTACAGAAGGTATCGCCAGAACTAAAATAGAAATATATTTTCCACAGGATAATCAGCGTAAAACGACTTCTTTGAACGGAGATCTTATATTTACCACATAACAGAAACTGAACACGAAAGCACACAGATACAGTGTACATCTCCATGCCCAGGCCAGCAAAATATATGAAGAACTGAAAAAGTAAGTCAGCCAGTCTTTCCCCAACAAAAAGAATTGCCAGGCATTTTAAGGTCCCAGAAACTTGGCAAACTCACCTGAGTAAGCTTTAATCTACTCTTGTCCTCATGGCCAATAAATTGGCCAACAAGGCTTGCATATTTCCCGTCTAACTGAATCCCGCATCAACTTTAGCGAATATAATCTAATGCTTTTATTGATAGACAAGAAGATAGAGGAAAGACAGTGTAGTATCTCAAATAGTGTATAAGTCTAAAATTTCTTTTCTAGGACTCTCAACAATAAAAAGGAACAAAACAAAGAAGCAAAATTTAATAAAAAACAAACAATGAAATCTATTTACGCCTTAAAAAGGAATCAATTTAGTATTGTGTCGTGTATACAACCATGAAAGCAAAATTTGTAATTAGGCTTACACTTCTATTGAAGGCCTGATGCCGAATATTAAGTAGCTTTTTCAGTTACACGAACACAAAGCATGATGCAGGCAGGTTAAAACAAACTTACAAATTAAGACACAATATCTAGTTAAGGCAAGAAAAGGTAACTGTGATTGTGATGTAGGTGTCTACGCTTACCCACAAAATTTTGAGGACTTGATCACACTTATTAAAATACTCATTTAAACAAGTAACTGTGATTGTGATGTAGGTGTCTACGCTTGCCCACAAAATTTTGAGGACATGATCACACGTGCTAAAATACTCATTCAAACACTCGTTTTATCCTACCATATCTATGTTGTGCTACTCTCAAACAATAAAAGCCAAAAAACAAGTTACGCCTCAACTACTCTCACCACCTGGGTCTATGCCTCAGACATTTATTTATTTTATATTGTTCAGGTGGGCATTTGTTTCTTAAACTTGGTCTGCCTTTATGTTAATCCATAGCTCAGAGAAAGACAATTTAAAGATAATGTGTTGATACAGAACCTAATTTCCATCAGTAAAATGTTAACAAAGTCCAGCAAAGTAGTATCATACCAAGTCATGTTTGCATTTCTAAAATTATAGGTAATTTCCATTTTATGATATTTTGATGTGTGCCAAGGTGTTATTGTCCAAGTCAGAATATAAACCATTGCCGAAAAGATTATTCAACAAACCCTGAGAAGTTGTGCATATATTATGTCTGAATCAAAAACAAAAGAATTAATATAAACCATCCATCCGAAAATGTGAGGCTATTCATGAAAAGTTCATGATTGATGACACAAGTTATGAAGTTGATATTATATGTCTATTTACATTTTCCTGAAATAAAATTGTTACTCATTTTCCTTTAATTATCAATCAAATTGCTGTGTTTTTTATCGAAAAAAACATATGCATGACATAGATGAGTAACAATACCTGGAGAAAGATGGGAAGCAATGGTTGAAGAGCTTTCGGGAGACAAAATCCAGGTATAAGAACTGGTCCACCCTGTAAGATAAATGGATAAATTTTAAGTCATTCAAATGGAACCCAGCAACAAAAAAAATAATGTAATCATCATGGTTCACCGCATCGCTGAATGTAATCCACTAAACTACTATACAAGCATCAAATTACCTTTTTCTTTCTACGCTCTTTATCTCTGGATGTAGATACGGCATCTCGAACTAACTTTATATATGAAGGAAGAACTTCTCTAGGAACTGAACTCACAACTCTCGACAAAGCTTCCCAAGCAACCTGTCGAATACTTGATAAAATATAATACTCGAAATGTTGTACAATAAACTGTGGATAACACGGGAGTCAGGACATTACTGCAACGGTAGATGCATTCGAGTCACTGAGCAAAATAATGAGGGTGGATATCATGTTTGGAGCTTCATCAACCAGATATAATTTGCTGTTTTTGAAGAAGTATCCTATTAGATAGGACGAACTTCGCCTCACAGAAGCCTGGGACAATTAACAGTCAAAAAAAATAGTAAGGGGAACAGAGAGAAAGGGAGGGAGAGAAGATAATACAAAACATAAAATTACCAAAACAATACCTGATTATCCCCAACCCCTTTGAGTAGCTCCAATATCAAAGATTCGGTGCCTTCTTCATCAATGACCAATACAACAGTTTCTGCAGCCTTCTTTGCCAAATTTTGGACTTCCTATATATTCAAACAGCAGCAATTTATTAAGACAAATTACAAGGCAATAGCAGTAAAAGCAATGAACAAACCAAAAAAAAAAAATGCATTAAAAAGTGAGCATATTTATGCACGTAGCATACCATGTCATCATCACCCATAGCAGCGAGTAGAGCTGGAAGAACAGTACTAAGGTGGAAGTCAAGGCCGGGTCCGGCAACCTCGGCTAAAGCACCCAAAGCATGGGCATTAAAGGCACTGGAAGCATATCCAAAGGCCCTCATGAAAAGGCAGTCAAGTAAATCTACCTTACAAGTCAACACAACTAAAAGATATGTATACATACGAAAGGGGAAGATGGACGAGTTTGGGCAAGATGTGTGGCAAAACAGCTGCAGTCCTAACACTACAATTTATGAACAGAGAAATGTTAGCACACCAAAGTAAAGGAAATAAATAAATACAATCAAGCCAGCCAGAAGTTACCACCAAGACATGAGAATATCCCACCTCAAGATTTGTTTGAGGCCATCAAGGGCAGTATCAGAGGTTTCATCATCCTCCAAAGCATGCAAAAGTGTTGGCACAATCTCATCAATTGCTTGCATTCCAGCACTCTACTTAGAGGAAATAAATTATTAATTTCATTTTCAAATTACCATGTTAGCCAAAGTGTAAAGTGATCTCCACATTGAGAAATAGCACCTTGTAAAGTGTACTGAATGCTAAGCCCGCACTCTCACGAACCTCAGGCATGCTGATAGAGGAATAGATTACAATGAGATGTTCCTCATACTGTGATGAGAAAATCCAAACCTCGATAACATTGTGTCCAATAACAGAAATATAAGAAAAAAAATTGACAAACCTATCACAGAGGGCAGTTCGTATTGTACGGATAAGCTCATCCATGAAACTCAATAACTGACTTCTACCAGCACTAGCCATCACTTCACTTAGACCAATGCAGACACCCTGAAAGTCAAATCAATATCAGCTTTCAAACATATCACTTTTAGATCTGCTCAGAAACGTGAATTTTTAGGGTTGAAAATTAGATATGCTTTTCTTTCCCATCCTTCTTTGGTGGGTTTTTCTTTTTCCTTTTTTTTTTTGTGTGTGTGGGTGTGTGTCACTATGTTGGGGTTTTGCAGGGTTGGGGGGCATCAGTTATGGGTGGATTCGCAAGGAAGACATAAAAAGATCGCTGTGATTGGGACGGGGTTGGATCAGGGTGAAAAGTCCAAATAATATAACTAGAATTGCAAAAATATCCCACTCATGCCAATTATTTCAAAAATAACCCTGTACACATAAACTGATCCTCTCTATTCTCATTTTCTTACCCTTTCCTTTTGTTGTGTTGTCGCCATATTTCTATTTTATCGTCATCCACCATTGCACATCACAGTTGTTGTTCCGTGTGTGTGTGTGTGTGAAACAAACTTTGCATTGATAGATGAAATTTATATTATCCACGTAAAGGTGGATAAGCAGTCCAACCCAATTAGATCCAAAATAATTAAAACAGTTGAATTGACTCATACAACTAGCTTCGAAAGGTCAATGCAATCTTCCACAAGATGTCATCCAATTCAATGTAATACAACAATGAGGAATATTGTCAAATTCCTTCGTCATCGATGCCCAAAAACATGCTAGGAAGTAAATTCGATCCCACAACCTTTCCTTCACCTCCCTTTTATCTTCCAAAATTCTAAAATTGCTTTTCAACCACATGACCCAAATAATTGCTACAAAAACACAATGCCAAAGAATAACACCCCTTTCACCACTACCCCAGCCTTTGTCAATTATAATCTACCAAAAACATGGATGATATGGATTGCAGCACCACCCAACAAAGCCCAACCAAATCAAATGATTTATTCCAAAGGAACATAGCAGTAGAGCAATGCAAGAATAAATGACCCACACTCTCACAACGAACTTTACACATAACACACCATTGTAGGCAAAGATGAATATAAGGCCTTCTTCTTTGCGACATATCATTTATATTAATCTTACCATGAGCAATCACCCGTGCACAAACTTGCACTTTCAAGGTCACATTGGCCTTCCAAATATTCAATGTTGGATAAAAAATAGGAATTGAAGAATCATCTATCAAAGATTCAAATAAAGACTTGCTTGAGAAAATCCTAATGGGTGAATAACCCAACCTCTCTAATCCAAGGAATCATGGTCAAAGTGGAAAATTATGCAAAGAAAGGATAGAAACCAGCTCCGAAGACTCCCTATCATTCAAATTTCTACGAAACCCAAAATCTAACCTGGTCAAATAAGTAACACTACAATTATGGTAACAATAAAGTCGATATAAACAATGAATAAACTCAACAAAGAAGACTCCCCAACCCAAATATCTTCCCAAAATTTAACTCTCAAACCATTACCCACAATGAACTTGACTAATAGTAAAAAGCAAGGGAATCCCAGAGAAATGGTTTTCCAAGGGGTTCGGTAGCTTCCCATATCAAGCCCATTTGCATACCACCAATTGTCCTGCAACCCATACTTACTTTTAATAACCGAGTGCCATAGCGAATTTTGGTCCAAAGCTATTTTCCTAACAAAGCCATATTTCTAGCCACCAAATTGCCCACCAAAAGTCACATTCCTAACCAACAAATATCCACTACCCACCACAATTGACGAACATAAGAGGTTGAAACTGTTGAAAAGTGGTAATTTTTGTGTTTTCATTTGTCGTACTTGAATGCGAGAACAAAAAGCATAGAATCAGAGCTAGCATGATTCTGCCCTCCCAAATTATACGCTGCATTAATGTACCAATCTAGCATCATCCACCAACTATGGGTGACCTTTGAGATTAGATCAAATACTCCAATCATGATCGTCACAAACACCACATGCCAAGTTCAGTGCTATAAGGGGTAGTCTTACCATAACACATGTTCAAGTTCAAATTCTCGTAGTTTACTTCAATAAATGTGATATTTTACTGACAGGGTGGCAACCTGTCTTCAGCATGCATAACAATTGTGGAAATGCATCTACTCCATTTTCAGTTTAAAATACAAAAAATGATGTGGGCGTAAGATTAGCAAGTATTAAACTACGCATTAGATATGCATGCAGTGTGTACTTGACTACTTGTACATAACCGCAACATCAACATAAGATAATACAATTCTATCAAGCTTATATACATAATATAAAAGAAAAACGGAAGTCTATATAATTTTCATCCCTAAATGGTATGTGAATTTGTTGATCAAGTAGCAACCCATAAATTGGTGTGCATCACATGACGACAGGTATGTCAAATGCCACATTGGGTATGGAAAATGCCAATCTAGCAGAAAGATGTGTAGGGTGTAAGAACTGAAAATCTCATGTCGAGTCTTAAGTTAATCCCGCCTCATACGCATACATTTGCAAACGTATCAAGTACAAATGCACTAATTATTTGAACATAAGTATGGCCTATGCCTCACCAAGTACCCACCTGAGCACTGCTAATATTGATTTGGCTTTTGTGGAGCAGCTAACCGTGGTAGGGCAGGAGAAAATATTTTGTAGTTAAATGTGTTTCCCACTAAAATTTATTATGTAGGCATACTTGTACCTATGTCATTTATATATGATTACCAAATCCAGGAGAAAAAAAAATTGAACATCAAAAAAATCACCAGCAAAAGTTCTGATGGGTTTTGGACAACCAATCATGATCCTCTCTGTGTTTAAACCTTCCAAAATATTTAGTTATGAAAGGAGAACCCTGTCCCAAACCCACCTCCATTGCCTTCCCTGTTTTATATAGTTTACTGTTGTACAAAATCTAAGGAATATACATGTTTTACATTGAATAAGATCTAAAGAATATACATAAGAAGAAAGAATACATTCAAATAATATTGACAGCCTAGGAGAAATATTTTTCTGAGTGGCCTCAACTGACCTAGCGTAGGTACTAGGGGAGACAATTAAAACTTTATGCACAGTCAGATTACCAAGACATGGACTTCAAAGCAGTAAATGCAACTGAAATAGTAAACCAGTCAGCAGAAGAAATATACAACTAAAAGCATGATTTTTAATCTTATTCCGCTTTCAGTTTAATATATTGACCTGAGCAAATATGAACATAATTCTATCATAGGCTTAGAGAATAACTGGGAAGAAAACACAAAAGCAAAAACAATGGAGAAACTCCATCATGCTCCTAGTGGCCAAGCAACATATATTTTCTACAATAAGCTGGTGAGAGAATCAACAAAACCAAGTCAAAAAACAGAAAAGTCCTCTTTCATAACTACGGTGCAACACTATAGTCAATAAGATATGAGATCCAGATAATATATACTAAATGATAGAAGCCTCACTTGTCTTCTGCTAGCATTATTGTCATTTAGCCCTTGGGATAAAATAGGAATAATTAAAGGAAGCACCCTCTCCCCAAGCTTCCTAACAAGCTCACCCAGTGATCTTGCAGCAACCTGAAAATAAATTGTGAAAATAAATTGATTATTTTGCAAACCATATTATGGCTTAAAAATTGCAACAAGTAGAATAGTTGACCGGCCGCCTTTCGGAGGATGATGATGCAAGAGAAGTAATCAACGTATTCATCAAAACAGGAATTATTTCCTTCAGAGTTTTTGGAGTATTTGCGACAATGGTCTTCCACACATGTAAAGCAGCCTGACACGGGGGGGAGAGAGAGAGAGAGGACTTCATTTCATACATTACAAAATTGGGTATCTCAAAGGAGTCAAAATATATCAGCACATCAATCAAGAAATATCATAGCATCACACCTGGCGTACGGATATGCTGACATCTGTTCGGACCATATACAAAGCAGCAAGAACTTCATTACGTTTGGCCCTACCAAGCACCTCAATAATAGCACGCCCATGTGCTTCAGTACTAGAACCTTCATCGTCACTACCACCCTCAAGAAGTGCTTTTCCAGAAGTTCCAGCAACCTGAATGAAATAGATCATCTTACATAACAAACTACAAGAACTTCATAACAATGGTCTATTCGAAGAGGACAAGGAGACTATACTTTAAACAAGAGATCTCCTAACAATTCAACAGAACTTTGTCGGATACGCCAATTATCATTAAAAATACCATCTTCTACAGCTGGAAGGAGTAGAGGCAGAGACCTGACAAGAAAGAAAAGAAAATGGCACAAAATATAACCACCAGATGGGTATCAAAATTATGGTAGCAAATTTATACTTAAGATGAGTAAACATGCCATGCACACAATTCATTAACCAGAAATGATGAAGATGTTGAAATTTACTCAGCTATTTCAGACTATAAAATTGTTTCAAATAGAATTGGCATCCTCCATTATTTTTCAACATGTCTAATTTCCAACAGCTAATTTCACGACAATATCTCAATTACATTAGCATTCACCTCAATTTATCAGTCATTAAACAAAAAGATAACCTATGAACCCAGGATACTTCATTAAGGTTTACGCATTTGTATTGGATACAATGCTCGGTACATACTTCAGAATATGTATCGGATACGCAACATACGTATCCAATAATAAGCAAAATATTAGGATACAGTGGGCATACTTATACAAATGAATACGCATAGGATATGCATATATTTAATATTTCCTCTCGAATTCGCTAACAATGCAACATATATAAAAAAATCCATATGACATTAAAGACACATGGGCCTTTTTAAGTATTATCTATTATTAACCGTCAAAAGAACCTAAAATGTCATGGTCACTTTGTGAGCCATAATCACGACACTTCTTTGAAATTAAAAGTTGCTAATTTTTGTATTGTCAAAGAATTGATTGAAAATTACAATTATGAAACTGTTAGATAATAGTAAAAATAAAAATATATTCTTTTATAGACATTTCTGGTCATATCAGTATCCTATATTTTTAGGTTTTATTGTACTGTTATCCATATTGAATTGCACTCATATATCGTATCTGTATTCATACTTCTTAGAAGATAAGAAAACAAACATTCTGCATTGAATCCAAACCATATGTTTGCAACCATAAAGGCACCTACGTTGTTGCATAGTGTTCCACCAGAACATGACCAGCACCGAGTGCTGCATCACGTACAGATTCATTCTCATCAGCAAGACCTGAGAAAAAAATATCAGCAGATATTATATTCAAAATACCAGACCAAGTAGGTGAATACACAGTATGCAGTCATGACACTAAGGTCCAAAAATAAAGTCAGATACACAAGAATAAGAAAGATAAAAGGGGTACTCACCATCTAAAATAGCAGGCAGCACCTGCTGCAAGTAGTTCTGGAACTGGCCGCCCAATGACCTTGGCAGATACTACAGAGAAAATTTTAATGAGAAGGAAACAAGAAAACAGTTTCCACGAAACAGAACCTTACAGTGCATTCACAAATCAATCAAATTATTGGTGTTCACCTTGAAAAGAGTCAAATAACCATCACGCACAGATGCTTTCTGGTGAGCACAGTTTCGAATGATATCGGGGAGTAGGTGCTCAAAATACTCTGTTCCTAGTGCAGCCAATACCTAGGGAAAGACAATAAGCATATTATGCAAATATAATAATTTAACAAAACAGTCTCAATAATTGCATTAAAGTACAGTTCTCTCATCAAAATAAAACAATATGATCACAAACAGGCTATACAATAGCAAGTTTCAAATATTTGTTGAGAAGAGCGCACCAATCTGTATATTTTGCCTAAGCAGAATAGATCTAGCAAAGGGTCAGTATCATTATACAATCTTTGTTAAAAGAATCCAGGTTAAGCCTAGGAAATTTGTTTCTCTGCTTCCATTGCAAGCTTTATCAAGTGTAAAAGTCAACAGGTGACGCAGTAATCTGGCAGGAAAAAAATTATCAATTTTACATGGGTCATTAAGCTTAATCGAAACCAATGGATAGACTTCTTTCGGTTGGGTAAATTGTTTTACAGATTTCAAGCACTCACAAGCACAGCACTATGGTCTCCAAATTCTAACCATGCCAGCTTTAACACACTATATTTTTTTTTTTAGACCTCCTACGACATGCACCTGATGATCATTACTTTCACCATTGTATTGACGTCAGACATCACGTCCAGCATCAGTCAGAATATAAGAGGCAATCAAATGCCTCAATGTGAATCATGGTTGCTCTACCACCAAAAATTATTGCAACCCACATTAGAGTATCCAAAACAAATATTTTCGATTTTTGTTGAGATTTAGATCAAGGTCAATATTTTAGTCCACAATTTCAAACAATTAAAAATCCAATTCCACAGATTATGGGGCTCTGAGATAAATTCTAAGAAGAAACAACAATAAACCGAGGGAAGAAAAAGCAAAAAACTATTTTTTCGTAAACCCCCAACGGCATGCTCTAGATGATCAAACCTCTCACAATCATCTTCACTTTGGCATCACATTCAGCTCTAGATAATATGCACAAACGCTTGATTTTGAGGTAGTAAAAGAAGAGAATTGAAAGTTACAAGTATCAGTTGACCTGACAGAGTTTAGATCATGGCCACCCCAAGTTTTATTACTACAAAAAAAATTCAATATGCCAACAGAAATAGCCGGTTGAAATAAAACCCACAAACCCAACCCAGTCTCAAAAACTTCAATAAATAATAATGAGGAATGATTTTAGTACGATCAACCATTTTGTGATACATATAATGCGCTTTGTTACCAAAAACCGGTGACCCCTATCCCTTGTCAGATCGGAGTCCTCCAACTCTATCATTATCAGTAAAGGTGCTACTCACTACCTACACAAAACAAATTAAAACAAAACAAATTTGTTTGAAGCAAGACCTCTGACATGGAACACATGAACAAGGACTCTTGAAGCATGTCAAATGAACTTTAAAGGGTTAAATTTGGGGCCACATTATTATTCTTTTGTTTTTTTACAACAGGGAATCATTCCAACCACGTGCCTTTAGAACTCATGGTTGCAACCCCAACCTCAGGTGCCTACAATCACTCACTAACTACGGGCATCTTTTAACTTATGTCTTATTATTTGTAAGCCTTTGGTTCATAAGGTCAAGGGAACTTTAATCCTTTTAGTTATATCAAGACATGAATTGTATTTGAGTTCATTAGTCATATTTTGAATGAGATCATGTTATTGGTTTTCTATGCTTTATAGGCAATGCAATTTGGATTTCTAAATTATTTATCCTTCTCTACTTCTTCTTCATACACCTATGTGTACCCACAATTAGACCTCTAAACTACACTCATGAAGTGACGAAACAGAAGAATAGACGCAAATTTCTCGCTAAATACCAGTTTGCAGGTGTTGCTTTTGGAGCCAAAGGAAAGCTTGGCCAATGCAGCTCGCCAAAGGAAGAAGTGTGCATAAAAGGATCAAAGAACGCTAAATTTCAAGTGGGGGAAAAATTATTGCTAAAAGAAATAATACAAATTACCAACAAAAAAATAGTAGCAAGATAGTTCATTAAGTGTATAACAGATCCTTCGAAGTGATGAAGCGGGTTAGGAAAGTTGCCTATTGATTGAAGCTACTTGACATTTGAAGATTCACCCAACATTTCATGTGAGCTTTCCCAAGCTGTTTCATGAAGACAAACTAGATGTTGGACAGAGACAAGCAAAGAGAGGCCCACTCATTGTCCAATATAGTTTGATAGGGATGTCGAGAAGATTCTTTCTCAAAAGAATGTTGGTCAAAGTAAGAATAAACGCGGTACTGATTTTCTAGTTCAATGGAAATGTAGCTCTGAAGCAAAAAGGTTGTTTGGGAGAGGTATGTTAGGCTGTAGTAGTTTGAACACCAAATCAAAGGGTATTGGAACAATCTATTGACAAGGACAGTGAGTTCTTCTGGTAAAGGTGGTTCGTTAGCCTTTTACAGTTTTTCATGGCCAAGGCATGTGAGTGGCTTGCCCATTGGCACCCCATGTAAAGGCCAAGATGGGGTTTGCTTGGTAAGCAACCCCAACGTGTATGACGCCTCTAAAAAGCTTGGAAGCGTGTTGGTGCAAGTGTTTAAATGTTTTTAAGCATATCAGTCAATGATCAGGCAGTTCAGTTGCTGAATGGTCCATGGTTGTGTGGCCAATTGGCTTACCAGAAGGTCGATCGTGCAGAAAAACTTCGTAAATATGATTACGATTCCTTAGTATCATTGATGTCTATTGCTGGCACTTGGATTATGTTTCATAATTCTATTATAGAGGGATGTTGCTCGAGGCACCTAGGCAAGGCAACCCCTACACCACCGAGGCAGAAGAGAAAACAAACCACGACATTAAAAACCTTGCCATCAGTTGATACAAGGAACGCAAGTTGAAAACTCAACAAAATATGAAACCATTGCCTTTGTGGAACCCGTCACTATGGAAGCCCCATGCATGGCTGAAAGAGCCAACACATCATGGCCACGATTGGGCACATTGAGGCAAAGCAAATGGTGGTGGTCGTGTGGGCTTACCAAGGCATCCATGCATGCTTTGAAGACCAAGCCAGAGTTGGGCAAGGCTTGGCAAGTTGGCACAGACAGACCAGCATATTGGGCGCAAGGATGGCATTGGCTAACCCTACAAGCAGTTACGAGCAGATAGTGGCTGACTCACGAGGCGGTTATCAAGACACAACTGCTCCAACATTTTTAGATCGCTTATGTGTGTGGCAGAGGACCTGGTGGTTTGTACGAAAACCTACACAAACCTTGGTGGCATGTTGTGCATTTTCCAGCACACCTAGCAGTCGGTTAACAGCGAGGACTTGTTGGCCGAAGTTGATTACTGCTCGCATTACCTAGGCAGTTGTGTTGTAACTGTCATTACAGCCAATAAATACGATGCTAGGGCTTGCAGAATACACCACAGGGGAAAGGTGTAATTTTGTTAGTAGGAATCTTAGTCGGACATTCCTTGTATTTGTTGAGAGGTAAAGGATATGACATTGTTTATAACCTGTACGACTACACTATTGTTCGATAATTTGTCTAAGAGAACCTCGAGTGTTGGCTAAAACTAACTGTGCCGCTTAGTGCCATCATAGAGGTAAAAATTAAAAAATAAAAAATAAAAATCGAGGAAATCTAGACTCCTATAACAATTAGCCTCTAGGTGGAGCTAGTTAGATTAGCGTTTTGGATGCTAGCTGGAACTTTTAATGCCCCATTTAACGTTCACTGGCAGCCGCCGAAAGCATTAAATGTTGCACAAAATTGTGTTTGGCTTTGACCTCCTTCCATGTGAATATTCTTGTGTGGGCTTGGTCACTGCGCTGTCCGATGTCACCCACAGCAGTACGCAATGAATTGGTTGGGTGTGAAATAAATTGGTTGGAGGTAGTGTGGTGATGGTGGTAGTGCTAGTGGTGTGCACAGCGCAATGCAATTGTTTAGGGGGGGGGGGCAGAGAGAGAGAGAGAGTAATTGGTTTTGCACCACAAAATTGACATCAACAGAAGAATATTAACAAACTTCATTACTTCTTAAATTGTTTAGTAACGCCCATAATAGTAGGGGTACTATGGGAAATCAATAAATGAATTACAAGGAAGTGCAATAATATTACCAAAAAATCCAAGGGATATCCATAGATGTCCATATTAACTAGGGATCTATAGGGTGTCAGTACTCTGTAGTATTTACCCTATTAAACATTTAATTTCAAAAGAATCCACTTCATGTATATTTGTATATATAATTAAAGAAATTATAAGAAACTATAATAAGGAATGAGTTTAGAAATTCTGAGAGTTGATACATATGTGTATTTCTTAGTTGAAAAAAAGTCCAATTGCCGTTGACATATGCATTCAGGTTTCATCTTTCTAGCAAAAAGGTATAACAGTCAAGATTATACCACTAGCAAACACAAACAATACTTTACTAACACATAATTAAAAATTCTCCATGATAATTAATTATTAGCAGATCGATTTAATAAGGGTAAATCTAAATTAAGTGAAATTTCAGATCTGCACACGTAAATTACATAATAGTTTCAATAATTAGTATACGAAAATGAGAAGAAGGCACAGAAAATTGTATCTGAAACATATATAAAATTAAAATCTTACCTCACTCAGCCCTTGAGCAGCTCCAGAGCGTTCAACATTACTACTATCAGACTTAAGTGTATCTAACAACCATGGAACAAGATCTGGGAAGTTTTCTTCTCCCATCCCCTTTACAAGTGAACCAAGGGCCCTCGCAGCAACAGACCGAACTTCAGGGATTGGATCAACAAGAACCTGTTTTTATTAGCCATATTAAAATGACAATTATTCAATAGAACAGTTAAAATGCAGCTGTCACTCCTGGTGGTTATGAAGGTACCTTTTTTACTTCAGGAAGAAGCAACCCTATATAAGGAATCATGTCCTTCGGTTCTGTCACTAATGAACACATATTTCCAACTATTTGGGAAGCTTTCTTTTTAGTGTCGGCACTCCTCTCCCGTAGCCCTCTGTGGACTATTGGTACCAGCATGGCGAGTGAAGGAGCATCAATTGTATTAACAAAAGTTGTCTGCAACAAGTGAATAGCATTTAAATCTCAACAAGCTGTAAAATGTACGCTTAATAACTGACATTATAAAGTTCACGTCCTTACTTGGAGAAGAATATCAAGGGAGTATTTTGTATAATCATTGGGGTCAGTAAGACCCATTAAAAGAGTCGGGACAAGAGAAGATATTTCTGGATTCTTTATCACACTCCCAACCTAGAAGCAGCACAAAAGAAAGAATTATACACAACACCACAGGCAAATGGGGAAAAAATTAACAACACCAATTGCCACCTGCTGAAGGGCTGTTTGGCCCGCCGACTGAACTTTGGGATGGGTATCTGTTAACACCTGATATGCAATTCAAAAAACAATTTGGGCATTTAAATAATAGATTTTTCCAGATAAGATTAACCTACAAGTCAAAACTGGGATACCACAAGGTCATGCTTGTATTAAAATAGACCTCTGTCAACTTCGGCACGATCCTAGGGAGGCATTGAGACAGTTGCTGTGGAGCACAATAAGCCATAGCTCCAAGAAGTTGTACACTACTTTGCTTTGTCCGCCAAGCTTTATCTTCAAGGCCCTGAGCAAACCAAGTGATTGTAGAACATAGAAATTTCTGTCACCGCATTCCAGTAGGTCTTGAAATGATACTAAACTACATTACTGTATATAATACTAATCATTGTTGCACAGTTCTGATAATATTGCGGAAACAACCATTAATTAAAAACAGCTATGAAGTCTTACACATCCTACAATATTGCACACATACCTTATGCCTTCACTTTTGCCTTTTGCTTTTGTTATACAAGAACACAACAGGGGACCGAGGCACAACTTACAAATTCCTATTTGCTAGCATTGTGACTTCTGACAGTTTACCCCTTAACAATAACATCCACATTAATGACACTGCCCATTCAAGAAGTATTCAGCACAAGATCCGATTGGCAACACTTGTATCACCAACTTACATATGGCAACCAAAAATGTAAAAAAGCATCCACCAACCAGTAGTTGCAAAATCGTTGAATACACCACTTTATTCCAAAATAGGAATCTAAAAGTATTTTAGGTCCTAGTTAAATCATGCCAGTTCCCGACACTAACAAACAACTATGAAGTGGAGTGATATACTATGATCTCAAACAAAACCAAAACATGATGGCAGTTTTGCCCGTGTCAGGAGAAGATTTGTTGCAGTCTGAAGTTGCACATCATCCCAAATAGTTTAGCTCAGGATTGTTAGAGGCACACTTAGGCATGCGCCTAAGCCCAAGGCGCAACAAGTTCCAGCTGTAGGACCTTGCCAAAATCAGGTAAGGCCACGTGAATAAGGCGCAGGCCTAGTGCGTTAGGTACAAAACTCTTTAGTGAAAACATTTTTGGTTTGCCTTTCTCTCTTACAGATGCATGTGTGTTATTATCTTTGAGCAAAGACACAATGTGTTGAGTGCGAGTGATACACAAAATATATTATAAAATCTAATCTGACCCAACTCAAATCCAAAAGAAAGCCCCTAGAATCGTCTCTTATCTCAATTCAAGTGCCGTACATACTTGTCTTATTTATTTAAACTTAATTGATTTTTTTGGCTGTGTTTTGATAAATAATACAACTCTACTCTTGTGAATAACTTAACTAGTTTTGCAAAATTGCTAGTTGAATTATTTATCACTAACATAATTCAAAGTTTCATATGGATTGATATTGCATAAACTTGGAAGTTGAGATGTAAGACGGTAAGAGCTTTCTCTCTGTAATAAAGAGTTTTGTTTATCTAAATTAAGAGTGTGTCAATAAATACATGTGTTTATGAAATAAGCCTCTGTTTATTGAAATCAACCTCTATTTGGAATAAAATATACCCCCACAAAAACTTTTCGGCAACATTTCCAGATCTAAGATAAAACTCCAAGCTAGTGAGAAATATTTTTCAAAAGGTCCGCTGAATTAATATTTTTTTTATCAAATCAACACTAAATTAATATTTAATTTTATCAAATTAACACTAAATTAATATTTAAATTTAACAAATTAAGATCAAATTTATTCATTTAATATTAAATTTTATCAAATAATATTTAAATTTTATATATGAAGGGTGATGTGTAAAGAGTGATCGAATGATGTTATGAAAAACATACGACAGTAGAGAAGTTAGAAATGGATGGGATTTTTAAATTGACTTTATCGATTATAATTTTTACTATAGAAAAATTATTTTTAACCATAAAAATTATAAAAACTCGATTATGAAATCAAATAAATGATAATATGATGACTAATATTATAACAAAATTATCATGCAACGCTTTAAAATGATAAAAAAATCATTGGGATAATATATTGATAGAAATCACGTTTGCTGGCTTGTTAGGGCATATATAATGGGGATAGCATTGAGGTCACTTTAATCTATTTACATAAGAAAGAGTAATTTTGGCATTTTCACAAAATATTTAGCCAGATCATTACGTTATCTACTACCAGAGGCAAAAATTATCGTTAATGGAGTGTTATTGATTTGAAAGTATAAAATAAAATAATGTGCAGTGAAGTTTCAGAATCAGGATGGTGTGATATTAAATTTACACCTAACTACAGGTAGTGGGGATGAAATTTTTCCTAAAATTTATCATTCAACATGTTCTCCATTGACGAAGATGGTGTTCCCTCGGATCAAACAATATGCAAGTGCACAGACCCAGAATCACTTATGTTTGAAAAAATAAAATACACCCCACAACTTTTGGGCAGCATTTTCAAATCTAAGATAAACCTCCAAGCTAGTAAAGAATGTCCAAACTAGTAAGAAATATTTTTTAAAAGGTCTGCCGACCTTTTAAAGCACAAGTCTGATCCTCCCAATTGCACCTAGTTCATAAAGCATGGCCCAAAAGGACAAATCCAAACTCCCAGCTCCAACTTGTTGAAGTAAGCTCTTGACCATTTTGTATACTTTAGGGTTACAACTTTCTTATTTGAGCGTACAAAAAAGTCCAAAAAAAGAACTAAAAAAGAAATAAACAAAAATTATCCCAATATGTCTAGTAGGATCTGAATTCTGACTCAACCTCAAGTTCAAATGATAAACAATTAGTAGAAAAGAACAATCTTTATACTTGAGAAACCCTTGGCCAAGCCATATTACACTACTATTTCGATAGGTGAATGCATATAAATCCATCTCTCGAAGGAGCCGGACATGATAATTTTTCATCATCTGACTTAAGTACGAATCAATGGAATCAAATGAATCCATATAAACTATAATATATATATCTTATCATATACACCTATATATGAATGGTTTTATGTTTTAAATGATTCTTTTTTCTGGAGATGCAACTATTCGGCGCAAAGAATTAAATTCTTACAAATACTCAATACCCAAGTAGGCTTACAAAAGTTAATCCTGATATGATCAAAGTGCTTTCTGGGTTGTCTCAGACCTTTCGATTGGTTTTTATCTCCAACAGGGTTGACTTGTTACTAGTATAGTCTCGTCTCTGTTTTTCTTTAGATCATTTCTTTCACTCTGATAGTTTCATAGATCGTGCCAATGCTGAAGAAATGCATGCATTTCCATACTATTAAATTTTAACTGAACTAGATAAATCATAACCATATGGTTTATCTAGTTCACTTATTCTAATGGATCATACAAAGCCTACTACGACATGATTTAGATCTTGATCAGACAAAAAATTCTCATCAAGTGAGCCAATCGATCCTATGTATGGGCTTACATGAGGTTGGAACAAAGACAAATTTGGTGATGAATTCCAAAGTGGTAGGCATATATCAACACAGACCAATCAATAAATAATAGTTCAAGTCGCACACTCCCATAATCCATTTTTTTTCCAGAGAATTCTCTTCAACTTTAATAATAATATATAATTAAAACAAATCCCGAGTATATTTATTTGAAAAAAAAAGTTGTATCCTCATCCAGTGTTTTGAAAAGCACGCTTAGGCGCTCGTCTAGGCCAGAGGCGAGGCGAGGTTGTCTCTCCTGGAGGACCACAGGCAAAGCGAACATGAATGAAGCGAGCAAAAAGCGAAAAAAAGCGTTCGCCTGGTGCTTAAGCGCAAGGCGAAAAAGCGACCACTCGTCATTAGAGGCAAAATTCTTTTATTTTTAATTTGGACCGTTGGATTGGGCAATTGAAAAAAAATTATAAGATGTGATACACCGAATTTTTCCCTTATCCCATAAATTAAACCCCAAACCCTAATTTTAATCAGATTTCTTTGCTTGTCGTTGCTCCTACGCGGTCGTTGCACAAGGTCGTTGCTCCTACACCATCGTTGGACTCGATCGACAGCTCCTACACCTTTGCTAGACTCGATCGACAACTCCTACACCATCGCTAGACTCGATCGACAGAGACAGACACGATCGACTCTCTGTCGCTGCTCCTACACGATCGACAAACACTCTGGGGGCACAACAGAGTCTCCTTCCTCATTGATCGCTGCACAGATTAGCCGTTTTTTTTTCTCTCTCTTCTATTTCTCTTCTTTTCTTCTATTTTCTGGTTCTGGATCTTCTTCCTCGCATATTCTGCTCCTTTTTTTTCCTGATTTTAATTCTGCTCCTACACGATCGACAGAGTCGCTAGACAAATTCTGCTCCTTTTTTTTGCCCCTAATTTCCTGATTCTGCTTCTGACTGTGCTTCCTGATTGGCTTCTGAATCTCTGATTGTGCCCTGATTCTGGTTTTGCTGTTTTGTTGTTTTGTTTTGATGTCCTGAAATGTGATTCAGTACATGTACATAAAAATAAATTTACAAAAACGTCTGTGGTTGATTGATATACAAAAACGTATGTGGTTTCTTTTGTTGTTTGAATTGTGTGTTATGTTTTTAAATATTAGGATTTGGGATATTATTTGTGTTTGTTAGAATTTAAATGTTTAAAGATTTGAGATATTATTAATATTTGTTTTAATTTAAATGTTTTATGGTTTTACTTGTATTTAAATATTTACTATATACAAAATTAGAATTTAGATGTTTAGAAGTAATTAAACTAAAATATATATATTTTTTACTTGTTCGCTTTGCTTCGGTAAAGCGTGTCGCTTCGCTTCTAGCCTACGCGTTAGGAGCCTTGGTCGCTTCGGCTCGCTTTACGCCTTAAATAACACTGTCCTCATCAACTACTAGTATACTTCCAGATCCAATAAATGATTCATAAAACTTGATATACATCAGCTCTCAAATAGTATACTTAGAGAATAATATGAAGAAGTAAGTTAGTGTAGGCTCTGCAACGAAAAGGTTGATTGCCTCAAGTGGCATTACTGGAGACAATTTCAGTGGGTTTGGTGGAGCTGAGAAGGTTTTAACTTACTTTTTTCCTTTTACTTGACGTGAAAAGTCACAGTTTTCACAACTGGATACTTTGGCAATGCTACCTAACGAAATCATATTACTGATTCTCTGGCGTCCACATCAGAAGGTGTCCCAACCATGGGTTTTGGCACTTCATTTTGTTTAATATCAAGTGGCGTTACATTAGGGTTTATACATGTTTGCTTCTTCGTATATTTAGAATCCTATTCTGGGTTAATCATGCTTCCCTACAAGAAACAACTCTCAGACAATTCAATATATCAACAGTCATCCATAAAGTAGTCTCTTCTAATGGTGTGAATACAATGATTTCTTCGAGTGAGACTCCAAAAGATCTCAGTATAATTTTAAGTTAGTTTTCTCTACTGTCTTCAATTTTTATCTCAGTTTTGACACTACTTAACCACAAGCACTTCTCCAACAGCTTACCCAGTAACCCAAGCCCTACACCTTTTATCATTGAAACCAAAGCACATTCTATCTGCAATTCCGCATCATCTTTAGCATTAAAATCTCCCTTTTCCTCATTGCTCAAGAAACTGATAAAACAGATCCATAAGCCCCGATCTACTCTTTCCGCTACTAAATTGAAAAAATTCAAAACCCTAGTGTACCTATGTTTTATTGCCGGCAGTTCACACCTTCAGCAACACTGTTCTATCTTTAATTTTTGTTAGAACTTTGGTACGTGGTACAGGTACAAGTACATGTTACGACACTTTCTTAAGTACGCAGTACGGTGGGGTAGGCTAAGTTGGTACAGTATTTTGGGTCGGAATTCATTTTAGAACTCTTATACAGATCTTTTTCACTACTGTACAACATTATATATTACAAATACATCCATAAACACTAAATCAGTTATCATTTATCTTACAGTTGTGCTTGATTTTCTACTATCTAAAACAATACATAATTAAAAATCTATATACATGCAATCAATTAATATATATTTTATATTTGTGCTACAAGTTCTAAAACGAATTGATTTAAGGTTACTATTACAATTTGGGTTGTCCATTTTGGTGATCTAGATCACGAACCCACCCTGTTTGCGATCGATGTACCCAGATCGTGGGTCATCAAGGGTTGAGTGCCTTTGGCAACCATGGGTAGAACAAAGTAATACTATCTTAACGTTAAAGAAGTTTTTTTTTTGAATAAGAGTTGTGACATGTCCAGAGAAAAGCATCCAAACAGCCTGTTTGTAAAGAAAGCAGCTGCTTATCATCTAATGAGATAAAAAAATATGTCCAACTAAACAACTCAGAAACTTTGGAAGCCCATATAAAGCAATTAAAGAAATTATGTATGAATAGCCATATGAAAGCATCTATTTAAAATGGGTTGGGGATTTAACAAGGGAAAGGCTAGACACCTTCATCTAGACCAGTCCATGGACTCACACTAGTGTTTCAAATAAAAACATAGCCCAAAAACATCCAGAAAAATGCAAAGAAACAAAAATACGAGTACACAAATACACACACTTAGAGATGTAATAAATGCATGTATAAGAAAAGGAGTATATATCCAGATAAAGAACCTTAAGAAGTGACGGAAGGACAAGCTTGACCCCTTGAGCACTAAGTTGAGACATCATAGCACGAGCAGCACATTCAGCAGCTTCTCGAACAGCAATAACTTGATCAGAGAAAGAAACCAGAAGTAGTGGCAACATTTGAATCACATACCTAAGCCCAGAGAGAAAGATAAAATCCACACTAGAATAGATATTGTAAAGAGTGGATATGTTAAAGATGGATTAATTAGAACTTACGGTTCAAACAATCTCCCAAGCTTCTCACAAAGGCACTCAAATGCCAGCAAAGCCCCTTCACGGCATCTAGCAGAATTCCTGCAATTTCAAATTAATTTAAGGGTCAGCATCTGATGAAGTTGATAGCAGATGCACGTAGTTCACATCACGCTGGACAAAGCCTTATATCAGACCAGATAAGTTGAAAATTTATAGTGCCAAGGAAAACTTATCTTGTGTCTTGCGTCACCAGTGACATGCACGCACTTTGTCATGTGGTGTTTGAAGTGTGGTTTATAACAATCTTGTGTAATCAAGATACTTTGGTTTACTAATTGGGCAGATCATAAAATTGGTTTTTCTAATGGTCTTCTTTGATTTCAAATAGTCTTCTTTGATTTTTCAACTAGTCTTCAAAAACTTTTCGAATTCATTTGAAATAAGTTTTTCACTTCAAAGTTCATATCTGTGACCGGGTGAATTGCTTTGGAATATATTTATACATTTGTAATTGCACTTGGAGGCATTGTTCTATCAAGAATAATGGGATTAGTGGCCACACCAATGGGGACACAAAAAATGTAGGTTTCAGCGGAATGTACCAAGTAACACTTGTTGATAGGAAACAAAACTCTTTTATTAATATGATAGAAATAGAAGGGTACATCAAAGAGAAAACAAAAGAGCAATAGGGCAAATACAATAAAAAACATTGCTAGCCTATAAATCACATGATTCTCTCTATCCCGCTTGGATAGAAAAAGTTGGAATCTCTTTATAAACTCCTTCATAACCAAGACCCATAAAAACAATAAGAAGTGAATCGCGATCCCTAAACCCTCCCAAGTAATCTTCCTGAGCCTCAAAGATTCTTGCATTTTTTTCTTCCAAATAACCCAAAACATAGTCATTATATCACACTTCCAAAGAGTCTCTCATTTACCATATATACCAGGGCCTTTCAAATCTTTCACAAATAAAGATGTAGATGAAATCGAAATCACCCATTTCAATCCCATCAATCCAAACAGCTTATGCCACAAAGTCAAAGCAATGGGGCAACGTAACAATAAATTATCAATGCTTTAAACATCACTTTTACACATCACACCCCAGTGAGGGGAAAGACAAATGTTAGGCCTTTGTTTATGAAGCATATCATAGATATAAATCTTTCCACGTGCAACAGACCATACAAAAACTTGCATTTCAAGAGGCACATGAACCTTCCAAATAAACAAAGCAAGAATAAAGAGAAGACTAGAAAGTTCATCCAAAAAAGAATCACCTGAGTTGGAGTAGGCTAAATCTTAAAAGAATCCATCGCTTTGGCATTAAAAGAACCCACCCCAGTTGGGTTACAGACCATTAAAGACCCAACAGTCAACTGGGGTAATTGGGGATTACCATTGATCTTCCCAGCAACTATTTCAAAATTTGAATTATCTCCCAATAATTCACGATTTCTCTTAACTAATCCCATAATTATTGCCCATCCCTCATTAATAGCATGCCCAACTACACAAATAGGTGTGCTTTTATACAGTCGCCCCAAATTATTTCTCCCTTCATTAGGGTGCATTTGATCTGTGTGCTACCATCCTTTTTGGAATGACACGTGTCTGTTTGTTGCCAGCCAATCATCTTCAACCTTTTGGCTGGTGTATGCATGATTTGTACTCCACTATGAAGGAAGGACACTATCAAGAAAGTGACGCATCCGATACTCTTTTATCCATGTCCACAATTAAATAAAAATATTTTAACTTCGAACACGTCCGACATTTCTTTGATGACTTGTCCGACACTGATTCAAACCGTGTCTACTACTAAACAATAAATATGTGATTAACAAAACTTAAAATTTGACTAATAACTATCCTATACTATGAGAAAAAATACAATTACCAAAACTACAAATATTAAAATTGTATTAAAAATATAATAACAAAAACAAAAGACAAATAGAAGATTTAGAAAAAAAACAATTGAGAAAATGAGAACAATCATTTAAATTATATGTTTGGTACAGGTCTACGAAAAATTGATAATCATTGACTATTAGGATGTTAGTCTAAAAATTCACACTAAATGACTCTAGACATAACATATACTTATCATAAAATACTGATTTTTTAATTAATACTATGTCATTATCACTATAGTGGCGATACATTATATAATTTTATATATAAAACACAATCATCTGTAATGTGTTCGTGTCGTATCCGTGTCTCTTGTCCGTGCTTCTTAGGTACTACCATACAATTTTTGAAACAATCAACAATCACTAATAGACACATCATTTCTCAAAAGGACCTTTACTCTATCCAATAACCTTTTCTTTTAGTTTGACTGTTAAAAGAGATGGAATAAAACCTTTTTCACATCTACCCAACTTGATTTTGGCTTGAAACAAACATTGCAATAACAAAGTACTTTAATCCACTTTAACAAAACCACCACTTCATTCGTTGATCTTCCTGAATTCCATATATGAAATGGTAACTCTTCAATCCCAATCCACCTAACCAAGAAAAATATCTTATCCCTTTTTTAATTGGATTGGGTTGGCATTTGTTACACAATAGGGGAGAATATTTTAGGTACTTAAGAGATGAATCGAGAAATTTACTCTTGACTAGGGTAGGTTTATTGCATGTGAACATAATGAGGGGAGATTTGTTTTAATAACCAGGGGGAGTACATTTACATACCAATCTCCTTCGATGAAAACATTTCTTTAGGACATATGCCAGGAACCTTATTCTCATCTTCCCAAAAGAAAATAGATTTGGTATCCTTTCTAGGTCTCAATAAAATATTGACTTTAATCCTCTCTATCAAAGCTTCCTGAATCCACCACCGAGGAACAAAAATGCTCCCCCTTCTACATATCAAGCTTTCTTCTGTGTTTCGAAAATTGAGGACTCATCATATTTCACAACATCTTTATTTCTACACAATGACCCCTTCAACAACAATTCAATTCTTCATGACATTACAACCATATCTCAATAGAACATCCACTATTCTCAAAAAGCTTCTCTAGCCATTGAAATCCTTCCATTGTGGAAAAGTTATGAAGATATTTTTACTTGAAGAATGGTGTTTAAATTTCGTAAAGAATTTCCCATACCTATTTGATTTAGTTCCACCGATATCCAATATGAATTACAACTAAACTTTCTAAAAAAAGAGTCATGTTCCTCGCTAGTTACTCATTTCCTCGACCACTTTGCACAACCAGGGAGCAACCCCAAATCCCGTAGAAATCGAGAAGCCAGCATATGTTGTTCTTTCAATAAACTTGATAGCATCCACCCTAGACTCTTCATCTACTTCAACAATGAAGACTTCCTTGTCAATCTTCACATCATTCCCAAGATGTTTGAAACTCCTCATACTCAACTCCGTCATTGGTTTCTATACAATTCATGGATCTTGGCCAAATGTACTAAATAACAATTAACATGTATGCTATGATGAACCAGAATATGAAACTATAAGTGATGTGAAATATTATACCAGAGTCGGCTGAACAGCATTAAAAAATAAGCATGGGCTTTAGGCCTCAAATTTTTAGAAGGTCCCAAATGTTTAGGTACATTACTAACCCATAAAAAAATTAAATCCTTTAAATTTCAAACCCTAAAAAAAAAACTTCAAAATATTAAGTACAATCAATATTTTTATTGTAATAATTTGGATTCATGATTCAATTCATAACATTAAAAATCTAAAAATCATATGTTGAAAAATAAAAAGTACTCAATAATCAACTCATATTTACCCCTTATCTCTCTCTCTCTCTCTCTTTGTAAAAATTAGTACAAAACATTAAAAAAAAAGTTAAAATTAAACTCTTTTTCTAATAAAAAACAAAAACAAAAGTTAAAATATTTTTTTAAGTAACACTAACATGTCCTTCTTCGGTCTCTCTCTCATATAATAAATTAAAAATTAATTAATTTTTTTTTAAATAATATTAAAATTTTAAAAAATTTATTTATTATTTTCTCTTTAGGTCTCCAATTGTCTTAAATCACCCCTATATTATACGAATATTTACAATCAATTGACTTGTGTGAAATTTGGTGTCACTTAACTTTTTTATTCATGTTTCTGGAACTGTTTTATGTTTGCTTGGTCAAACTTTTCATGAGAAATTCCAATCCTATTTTGATACTCCCATTCTTATCCTATTGTGATTTATTCTACTTAAGAGGTGGTCAGGTTAATTCTGACAACATTAGAGATTGAATTTATACGAGACCAAAATTCCTGAAGCTCAATAAGATTATATATCAATATTTAACTATACTTATTAGTTTGGTGACTAGTGGAGCTTTTTGTGGTCAAGTTAATTCTCACAACATTAGAGATTGAATTCATACGAGACCAAAAGTCCTAAAGCTCAATAAGATTACATATCAATATTTAACTATACTTATTAGTTTGGTGGGGTTTCTTGCAAATAGGGTTGTGGGGAGGAGTGTTAATTCTACCTTTATCACGTTGGTCCTCAAAAAAATCGTTTAATTAAAGTTAAAAATTATATACCTATCAGTTTGGTGACTAATTCGTATAAAATTATCACTAAAGTGTTGTCTAAAAGGCATTGTGAAGTTTTGGGAGACATGGCAACCATGCCCCAGAGTGCTTTTGTTCAAGAAAAATACTAGATTCACTTTTAGTGACAAATGAGGTGGCGGAGAATATTATGAGAAAGTGGAAGAAAGGAGTAGTGTTTAAGTTGGATTTTGAAATGGCATATGATCGAGTAAATTGAAATTTTGTGGATGTAGTGTTAAAAAACAAGGGTTTTGGGAAAAGATTAAGTGGATAAGGGGTTTTTTCCTCTTTTTCGACTTTTTCAGTATTGGTTAATGGGGAGACTAGGGAATGGTTGGTTCGTTGGGAATGATTGGTTCAATGGGTCAAGCGACTTGAGGGAAGGAGATCTTTTATCACCTTTTATATTTACATTGGCAGTTGATCTTTTGAGTAGGAAGATTATTAGAACAAAAAAAATAGGATTAATAGAGGGATTAAGAGTGGTTGGTGAGGATGTAAATGCATCGTTTTACTGAGGACACTATTTTTTTCCTATCATATAAAAAAGAGTGTCTTCACAACGTGCTTTTGCTAATTAAAATTTTCTAGCAAGTTTTAGGGTTGAAAATTAATATGTCCAAAAGTGGTGTTATAGGCATCAACTTGGAGGGGAAAGTTGTTAGAGATTTGATATTAGAGGTGAAATGTTCACTACATGAGTGGCCTATGGTTTACCTAGGGTTAACATTAGGGAAAAAACTGAGATTACTGTCTTTTTGGGATCCAATTATTGAAAGGATGCGTAAAATACTGGATGGATGTAAGAAGACATATTTCTCTCTTGAGGGAGAGGATCACCTTGATAAAAGTATGTTTGACTAGCATGCCTTTGTACTATTTGTCACTCTTTAGAATCCATGTATCAGTAGCTATGAAATAAGTGAAAATGATAAGGGATTTTCTTTGAACTAGGGTGGGAGATGATAAGCGGGATCATTTAGTGAGTTGGGAGATAGTTTGAAAGCGTATTGACAAAGGGGTTTGACACTTGGTAATTTGGTGTCTAAAAATATTTTCTAGGTAGGAAAATGATTTTGGAGGTTCCCGTTAGAACCTGACTCCTTTTGGCATAAGTTAATTAGTAATAAGTATGGCCTTCAAAAGAATGGGTGGGATACTAAGTCAGGGCATAACACAACCCATACGAGTCCCTGGAAGTTCATTTCACATATTTATCATTATTTTCTTCCATTGACTCGATATAACATTGGAGATGGATCAAGTTCTATTTTTGGAGGATACATGGATAGGAAACTCATATTTTTATAATATCTTTTCCCGTCTTTATCATTTATCCTTACTGCATTAGGCTCCTATTCGTCTTTTCTCGTCATAGGAATAGGCTTATGCTCTTGAGATTTTCATTTCTTTAGAGTTTAGGCTTCTTAATGATAGGGAAACAATTGATTTGACTTATTTCCTTCATATTCTCAATGACTTTCAACCTTGTTATTATTCTCATGATATCCAAATTCTTCTATTCACATCTTGTTAGTTCTAGTAACAATGATTCTTTTCCTTTGGCCAACTTTATTTGGAAATTCATAGTTTCTTTTAAAATTAAGGCTTTTGTTTGGACCGTTGTCCTTAATCATGTGAACACTAACGATTTGTTGCAAGTTCGAGGGGTGAACCAAATGCTCATTTATTTATCACTGTGATTTTTCATGGACCTTTTGGAATACATTATTCAAGTTGATTGGTGTTGCATGGGTTTGCTCTTATAGAGGGAATCAGATATTGCAAATTAAGTACCGGGGTTTTGGAAAGAAAAAGAAAGCTAAAGTACTATGGCTCTGGCATTGTGCAATCATGGAAATTCTTTGGAGTATTTGGGTGGAGAGAAATGCTAAAATTTTCAATAATCGTTTTCCACCTTCTACACTAGTATGGAAATAACTGGTTTTTGTGGCTTCACTTTCAACCAAAGCTACACGAAGTTTTAGAAGGATGCCATTGTCGGATTTTCAAAGGGACTGGATAACGGATATACTTTAGTTTTTTTTTATTTTTTTTATTTTTTTCTTTGCTTGAATCTTTTTTATGGAGGATATATTGTCTTGTACATTGTATTATGCTCTTTATTCCTTTCAATAATTAAATTCTTATTTTATCAAAAAAAAGCTGTTCTTGGTTAGCTATTTGTGTATGGTTAAAAGGCTGAAAACTCATAATATTAGGTGTATATTTTTTTTTCTTTAGCACGTTTATAATTATTTACCACTAATTGTATTTTCATGCAGGTGGATTTTTATGATCCTTCTCTACTCCCATTGAATAACCTGGGACATCATCTATGACTACAAAAGGAATTTTTTACAATTTCAAGGTTGCTAAAAACAGTAGTTCCAAACAAACCTGTCCACAAGACCTTCTCGTAGTACAGTCACAATGCCATACTTCTTCAAACAAGAAATCCCAAATCCTTTAACCACTCCAGCTAATCCAAATGCTGCTCCACGGCGCTCCCCATATTTGTCACTCTTCATCAGCTGATCCAGAAGCCTAGAAAAAAGCACTGATGCATCTTCCTGTAGCAAGAAAGGAAAAACTACAAGTTGTAGAAACAGTTCACTTTTAGCAACAAAAAAAAATAATCATTATGAATTTATGATTACACACCACAAAAACTTCAGAGCGATAATTTTAAAGCATACTTGTTTAAGCATCTAGAATGAAAGCCAGATATAATAAGGCAAAGCTCAATCACTCAAATAAAAAAAAGGTTTTAATCCCAACTTGAGAAGGACAGACACAGCACACAAAACATGGCACAATAAGACACAGACACGGGATTTTTCTAAAGTGTAGGACACAAACACGCCGGGGACAGGTTGAATAAAAGATATATTTTTATTTCTATGCAACTGAGATTTCTTTTTTGTATCACTTTCTTTATATGTCATGAGTTCTAAAATTTGGTTCAAGAAATATTTTCTAAGACAATTGTTTGATCATAGTTTGACCCAGAAAACATTCTAATGTTTTCCACTGGTATTGGGCTAATAAAAAGACCCAACAAATTTGACCCAAAAAAGGCCCATTAGATAACAAGTCCAGTCCACAACCCATTAGCAAGTTTCAGATAAGCTGGAATATGTGGCAAGTTGCAGATAAGCTGGAGCAGGTGGCAGATGAAAAATAAAATGAAGATTCTCTCTTTTATCTTTCCCTTCGGTTAAAAATGTGAAAAATCAAATGACTCTCTCTCCTGCATGGCTGCACCTCCTCTTTCTCTCCCTCTTCCGCCTGCCCTCGTCTTTCTCTCTCTTTTTAGAATCTTCGGACAACAGCAGGACAACGGATCTCAATGAGGTAAAACATTTGGGTCACAGCCTCTATTTATAGATCTGCGATGGGAATCATGCAGCTCTGCAATGTTTCTTTTTTTGGAGGTGTATCTGGTACGTCGATTCCGGCAAAAAACCAAGCTACCATGAGTGTTTTCAACAGATTGAAATGGCATAAAATTTTTCCAAACTTGTTCGGGACGTAAAAAATTAAAAGCTCGGGCACTCCATTGCAAGTGTAGAACATGTGCCAATGTCCCAGACGAATGGGATATGGATACGTGAGCCTAATTCATGTGTTCATGATTCATAGATCCCAATTATTTGGGGTCCAATGAATCATATTTCTCTATTGTGCTCTATCAAGAGTCATATTTTTCATTAGACGGTAAGTTATCATACATTTTTTTTACTGTTTCGTTCAAAGTTATTTTAGACCTACACCTACCTTTACCCCCCCTCTCATTACCATCAATATATATCAACTCATTTTTCCTTACTCGGGCCTTACTAGGCCTTCTATAAATATGTCCAAACCACATAAGTCGATTTTCTCTTAATTTATCTCCTATTTGTGCAACTTTTACAATTTTACGAATGTACTCATTCTAATTCTATCATTTCTAATTTTACCATACATCCATCTTAATTGCCCAATATTTTGTATCATAAAACATTACTGGTCTAATGGATATTGCATAAAACTTACCTAAAATCCTAAGGGATATATGTCAATTACATAACACACCAATTACATTCCTCCACTAAGCCTATCCGGCTTTACTTATGAAATTAACATTGTCTCCAATCACTCCATCTCTATGGATAATTGACCCCAAAAATACTGAAAGTGTTGATTCTTGGGTATCTTATGCCTTCAAACTTTACAACCTCCAAATTTGATTTCAACTAAAACCAAACCAAGTCTTATGAACCAATTTGATTTCAATTATAGTACTAAAATTACATTCCATATATTCAATTTTTAATCTATCAATACTATATCATCGGCAAAAAATATACACCATGGGACCTCATCCAGAATGTATCTAGCAAAAGATACGAACTTAAAATGGAACCCTAATATAGGCTAGGAATTTACTATTTTCTACTAGCGTTGTAACTAAGATCATTACCCTCATACATATCCTTAATCACATCAATATATTTATTTGCAACTCTCTTCTTCTCTGAAACCTGCTACATTATATGCCTAAAAACTCTATCATATTCCTTCTCTAAGTCCATAAACACCATAAGAAGATCTTTTTTTTCCTCTATACCTTTCCATTAGTCTTCTAAATAAGTATATAGCTGTCATTGTTGACCTCAAAGGCATAAAACAAAATTGTTATTGTTTCAAATCTTAATTGTTGCTCGATTACTCTTTCCTAAAGCTTTATTGCATGATTTATTAATTTAACACCTCGATTTACGCAACTAGGGGTGATAATTGAGTCGAGTCTACCGAACTTTGGCATACTCAAGCTTGGCTTGAAGTGTTGAAGTGATGTTCAAGCTCGGCTCAGTACAAGCTCAGTCCAAACTAGAGCAAAAAACGAGCTTCGAACAAAAAATCTCAAATCTACAATTCAAACCCACACATCTCAAATTTGTAACCACTAGTCAGAAAAAAAATATTCTAAAACCATGAATTTCATATGTATTTCACATAACTCTTAATCTTAACATGAAACTTGGCCTCAAAAAATTCTAAATCACAACAAAAGTTACAAACTGAATATGCAAATGTATGCACCTAGGGATGACCTTTGAAGACAAATAACTATTCATGTTTCTAATTTAGGTGGTGGTGGGCTTCAATGAGGATGCTGAGAGGAGTGGTGGCGTTAGTGGACCATCATGGCTAAAATCTATAGTCATTCAAAAGTGAGCCAAGGGGATTAGGAAGAAGAAGATAGATAGACAATGGGGGTTAGGGTTGGGGGAGAAGAAGCCGAGAAAAGAGAGGAAAGGAGAGGAGACAAAACCATGTGAAAGGCTGCAAAGCTTCAAATGTTTATTTGCCCAAAATATCCATAAAATTACGCACAATTTTCATTTAAAGGGTAGTCTTTATAAGAAAAGAATGAAGATAAATAAAATAATACATTTTACAAAGGCTCATGAAAAAACTCGAGCTCAGTTCAGCCTCTGGTTCAAATAGAAACAAGCTTATAAAATTATCAGGTTCGGCTCATATTATAAAATGAACGAGCTTGACCAAGCAAAAAATGAGCTGAACCTGAGCCGAGCCGAATTTGAGTAGCTTGATTCATTTAACAGTCATATGTGCAACTATGAATGTCCCCTTTGAAAAACGTTATACCTTCCAATACATGTTTTGATAACCTTATGCATAGGTATTAAAATATCTTCCTCCACTCATCTGGCATCTTTTTAGTTATAATCTTATTAAATAAGTTAGTTAACCAAGATAGCCCAAAATCTTCTAAACACTACCAAACCTCAATTGATACACCATACAGTCCAAATATTTGTCAATTTTCATTTTTTTCTCATGCTTTTTTACTTCAGACACCCTTATTCTACAAAAAAATTTATGTCGGTAGTCTCACTTTTGTTATTATGTTGTTCGACCCCAAAGTTTCCCACATGCTTTTCATTTAATAATTTCTCAAAATAATTTTTTCACCTTGCTTTAATTTCCTAGCTTTTCACCAACACCCTTGAATTCTCGTTTTTAATACACTAGTGGTTAACATCCCTCGTATTTCTTTCCCATATTTTATCATATACTTAGCTTCTCTTACTGCTTTTTTAGCTTCTTTATTTGCTAGCTTATGTTTGTTTCTTTTGTTTTTAGTGCACTATGGACATCATTATTCTACCACCAAGTTTCTTTAGTTAATGATCCATTACCTTTTGATTCTCCAATACCTCTATTAATATTTTCATGATACATCATACCACCTTATTCCACATTACATTAGTTTCATTTTCTAAATTGCTTGTTGTTTCTTTTACTATTTTAAACTTAAATAAAATTAGGTTTGCTTCTTTTAAATTTCACCACCTAGTTCTTGGACTTTTAACATCTTTTCCTAGTCTTGAACGAGTTTTAAGACATATACTTAATACCATTATCTTATGTTGTGTGGTCAAACTCTCTACAAAAATGACCTTACAATACTCAAAAGATAAAAGATATATTTTTCTAGTTAAGAAAAAAACTATTTGAATCATATTTAATCCACCGTAGAGGTGATTAAATGTTCATCTGTTAGTTATTTGTTTTTCAAATAAGTGTCAACTATCACAAGGTCATATTACACTACAAAATCTATAATAGACACCTCAGCATCATTGTTATCTCCAAACTCATGTTCATCATGAAACATCTCATATCCTCTTTGATCTTGTCGTATATGACTATTAAAGTCTCCTCCTACGTATATTCTCTCTACTACAAGTATTTCTTGCATTAATTCATCCATATGTTCTCAAAACTGACTTTTATATTATCCAATTCTACTTGAGGTGCATAAGTTTTTTGAGACCTTAATAAAAGAACAAATGTAGACAAAAAAAATCAAGAAAACTGCTTCCATGGAAAAAAAAAAATTTGAACAAAAGGTACATATAAATGCTAAACAGGGTCTAGTCTACATAATAAAACACCTATAACTAATAAAATGGCTCTAAAATTAAGCATTTTTCCAATGTAAGAAACACCAATGACTGAACAATTTTAGCATCAGAAACAATGTCACATTCCATATTTTTTTGAATTTTCAATAAACTTAAGTCACTTAAGCAATCACCTTTGACGCATAGCCTATAAAGAGTAGGGGTGGTAAATTTCAACACGATACGAATTAACAAGTATGGGTTGACTATTTTTGACACAAACTCGTATATGATACGACCCGCCAACACGAATTATTAATAGGTCATATTCGGGTTCAACATGAAATTGACTCAATTAACTCATGCATCTAATCAGGTCGACACAAACCCGATTAACCTATTTTTCAATTTGAATGACCCGGCACTATATAAATGAACTTAGTTGGATCCCTAACCCTAAATTCATTTCATATCTAACATTTACTCTGCCTCCCTTTCGCCTCTCCCTCCTAGCGATTTGACTGGCCCGACTCGAACTCCCATTCCCATGTCGTTAGTCACCACCGCCGACACTCATCCACTGAACCACCAACAGTTTAGCTCTATTTTCTCTCTATCTTCCTCCTTCACTACATTGGAGAAGGAGGGAGAGGTGGTGTGTTACAACTGGGGCGAGTTGATGGTGATGCCTGTGTTGGCTTGTGAATGAGGAGATGAACAAGTTTTGGGTCACGGAGGGTAATGGAAGTGATGGCAGTCGTGTGAGGAGTTGCAAGGGCGATTGAGGCCGGTTGGGTCGTGTTTACCCACACACGACGTGTGTAAATCTCGAATCACAGGTCGTGTTGGGTTAGTCAGGTTTAGAAACAGGTCATGTTCGTGTCCAAATAACCTGACCCGTTTAACTCGCACGTTGTGTCTGGGTTGATGTGTCTTGAACCAGAACTCGACATAACACAATTGTCATCCCTAATAAAGAGAATCTATGCATGCAGAATGGACAGAAACAAGGTATCATGGCATGTTGTGACTCATAAATGAAAAAGCCTTCCTTATTTCCGAAAGAAGATCGTAATTGCTTTCCTTAGTTCCAAGAGCTTGATTGAATTGGGAAGAGTAGTCATCATGGAGAGGAGAAAACATGGAAAAGAGAAACATTTCAATCCACATTCCAGATCAGTTCATAGGCAGCACAAAAAACGTACTTGTTTTGATGGCATCAAGGGAGATAGGCAAGTTGAGACTGCCCGTTGAACAGCTTCAGATGGAGTGTTTAGCACATCCAACAACTTCTCTACAACAGCATGAACTTTAGGATCATCCTGTTCCAACAACACATGTTAATGCTAGATTGGAACATTATAGCAAATTCCAGAATTTCAAGGCCATATTTATCACACCTTGGCCAAATGCTTTGCCAAAGCTCCAGTGAAAATAACCACACCTTCACGGACCAAATCATATTTTTCTTCATTTGAGGCCTGCGCATTAAACACAAACACAATAATCTTATCAAGCAGGTCTTCAATTTTTGAAAGGAAACGAGAGAATTTTAATAAAGTGAAAAAAGAAAAACAGTAAATGAGAGGACAAGATAAGTTGCAGCCCTACCATTGAAGACATTACTGAGTATTTAAAAAAAGGAAAACAAAAGAGAACTTGCAATTATAATTTGAAATGAAACTTTCACAATGTATAAGGAATATTCACCTTTTTGTTCAGGTAGTTCTCAAAAATCGGAAATAACAAGGATACATTATCTCTTCCATGCTTGTCAATAATCATAATACCAGCATTAATCATTCTTCCACGAACATCTGCATTAGTATCAGCCTGCAAATCAAAATCCCCAAATCAGAAATGTTTACAAGCATATAGCATTCCCAAATCTAATCAAATATCACATGCAATGAAGGAATTATCCACCACAAGCATTGTCATTTTTTTTACTCGGAACCAAGTAACACCATTTTATATCAAATTCATTAATCAACATCAGGGGAAAGCCCGAAAAAATGCAAATATAGAAATTTTTTCATCCTTTCTTTTTTTCTTCTTGGTTTTTTTTTTTTGTTGCTGTGTTGTGGTGGGTGGGGGAAGTGTAGTCTCAACATTTTCGAAATACATACTATCTCAACCTTATTATATACTCTTATCTCCTGAGACTACCAGGCATTTTGTTAATTTTCATGATCTGGTGTTTCATACCATGAGCAAATATTAAATTTGAGACTGTATCTAAATACTGGATAAATACGAAGATCAATTTTTTGCACTCTCCATAAACAGTCCAATATATCTCCACAGCAACAATGTAGCAAAAGCCAGCCGAGGTTAAAACTTCATTAGCACGACTGTAGCCAAAACAACAAGGCAATTATTACCAGTGCTCGTGAGATCAAGAAAGTCATAACAACAGGTAGATCTTTGGTTCTAAGCACGTCTGCTGCAGAATGTAAAGCCAATGCTATCCCTTGTCTGCCTAGCCAACCAGCATCAATGTTGTCCCCACTAGAACCAACATCACGAATATACAAGGAAAATAACGCCGAAAGAGATTCCTGAACACATCACCACTCCATAAGAAAACCACACTAGCATTTTGTTACTAAGGGCAACCATTGAATTCACAGTCACCTGTATGGTATCTGGGTTTTCATCTAACGCAGCAGCCAATGCCTCTGCAGCAGCTACTCGTACATTGTAGTTAACATGGGAAAGAGCTTTGAATAGTCCAGAATAATCAGTTCCAAAATCATAACCATAACGATCCCATATATCCTCCGCCAATTCGGCAACAGACTGAGCCAAAAGAGACATTAACTTAAAATTGTGAAAAATTACAGTAAATAAGCAGAATAAAGTTTGGAGCAATAAAAGGTTAATAATGATACAGCAAGGAAATTAATAAATCAGTGCCAAAAGCTGCTTACATATAAAAAGACACATGCACTTTGTACGTTCAGTCCAACCAAAAACTGTCAGGACATAAATCTAAACCAGATGACCTGATGAATATTGTACACTGCTGAGTACTCCAAAGTAAAAGCAGGTCCATTCACTAGAAGCCACCCTGCTGAGAAAAGGAAGCAATGCCATGCAAGTCCTAATTCCTGCCGTAATACTCATACTCAAAGATCAACATACTTGAAATGTCGATCTTTCTAATACGTGCAACAAGAAGGGGCATGCTGAATGCCACTTGCTCTACGACATCGTACACTGGTGTAGTCTTATCCATATCACACAGAATGTGTTGAGTTTAGAGATGTGATAGTTGTTTTCAATACAAAATAGATGAGTAGAGCAACCTTATTTGAGTTCAGCCATACTTGTCTATTATAGGACTCTTTCTTCCATCTTCATCTGAAAAGCTATCTCCCTATAAGAGTTTATTATATTATATCTTTCTTCCAAATCATAAAATAACCATTGAAGGTAATAAAAACTATTTTGAAAACACCAAAAGAGGAATTACATTGCGGAGTTGTGGGTGCTTTGCTATTATGTGGTTATTTGGTTGGAAAGAACTGCTAGAATATTTGATAACAAATGTGAGGTAGTGAATGGATTATGGGAACAAAGTTCCTTTCTTGCCGGACTAAAGAATTCCAAGGCAGACCACTGTTTTGCATTTTGGAGGAATAGTATGCCCTATGTCATTTTTAGATGGGATTCTTATGTTTTTCAGATTTTCTATGTATTGCTTTTGCTTGGACGATCAGTCCACTTTCTTTATTGTACTCTTGTAAGGGCACAATCATCAATTGAAATTTTCATGATAAAAAAATGTATTGAATCACAAAATTTAGTGTTCCAGAACGAAAGTGTATCACTTCGAAATGTTTGTCCCAAGACGCAATTAACTTTTTCTGGTAACTATGATCAAAGATAAACAGTTAAAATGAGTAACATATTTCCATGACTGCAAGCTAAACAATACAAAATTAAGTAATAATACTTTTTTCTTAGAACTACTAATCAACTAATTTTTAGAAACATTTGCACAACCTTATTGAGTTAAATAAACAAGTGTATCTCTTTAAGCTGACACTTTCCACTTTATAAAAGTGTTCAACATAGTATGCAATCTCACAAACTGTTCGTAGACTTTTCAAACTGTGGTAATTGAGATGTTTACTGCTAAATAACCAAACAAAATAAGAGGCATAAACTTCTTGAACTAACTGCAGTAATTTAGAGGTACATGGCAACCTAGCACACAATCAAAAATTGTAAATAACACAAGAAAAGAGCTAGTACTATACAATATGGCCTACACATGTTCCTGCCAATTACTAGACATTCTATCCTCCACAAAGGGATTTTGAAAGATACAATGGACTGACAAAGACACTGCCAAGTTGGGTACACGAATATTGAGAAATGTCCTCAGGCCATGAATCAGGAACCATTGAGGCCATACAATCTCAATACGAACTTTGTCAACCACTTAAGAATTCAAACAGCAATTTAAGAGATGTACATAACTTCCATTTTCCTTTTTTTCAGATACATAATCAATTTTTCAGACAAAAGTTTATTTGCAAATGTACTTAAAGTACAACAAGGAGAGACATTAAATTCAAAATATTCAGGCAATTTCTCAAGCCTGTTGAAACAACGACAAGCAAGAGGATGAGTAGAAGCGCACACCAATATGGTGTTGTATTACATAAATTAAAAACCTGTATTTGATGAATGACAAAGATTACCCAGAGGCATAGTAAATGATGATAATTCAAAACAGGACACACAGTACAAACAACAAAAAAAACATTGGACATGATCCAGAAAACAGCCCAAGTGATGTGAGCAAAACACTAACACAACAGCAAAAATAAAAATAAAAAATTGCACTTTAAAAAGACACATGAAAGCATTTCAGACCTTTTCTGGATCATGTAAAGCAATCCAAATACTGGTTGCAACCTCAACATTCTGAGGAAGAGAACGGCTGGCAACAGATGGAATGCATTTTATGGCATTTAAGCAAGCTGTTCTTACATGAACGTCTTTGGCATAAACTCCATAAAGAGCCTGTTGAAAGCATGAAAAAAATTGACCTGAAATACATACTAAAAAAAATTGCAGAATCCACAAAAGAAAAACATAGCACGTACAGGAGCCACTTCAACTGGTTGAAGACCCAGACACAACTCATTTAATGCTGGGCCAATAGACGCTTGGTAAGCAGGAACAACACCAAGAACATGATACAGAACCTGCAGAACAGGGGATGAGAGTTTAGCAAGCAAAAGGTAACAAAAACTACAGGCATAATGACATAAAGTTAAGTTCCAGGCTGAAAATTGGATTCGTAACTGATAGCATTTGAAGCCTAGGCACGGGTAGAACGGGATCCAAATGTAAGAAAAGTATCCGAAGAACATCATCATGAAGTCCTGTCTTTTTTGATGATAAGAGTAAACTCTCCATTATCTATCATACAAACATATATTAAGACAGAAAAATCAGTGAACGAGTAAGAGCCTCAATGAAATTAAGAGCATCAGTAAAATGATTCCAAGAAAACCATCGGAGAAAAAAAATTGAATAACAAGTAGAAGTTAAGAGCATTAAACAAGTGAAATTAACTCAGAAAAATAGTGAATAAGTAAGAGCATTAATAGAGAAGCAAATCAATGAAATGATATCAAAGAAAGACATCAGGAGAAAAAAAAAGGTAATAAGAGAAGTCATTACCGGAAAAACAAAGGTAAATGAATCCACCGGTAGTGGCCCAGATTTACAAGAGACTGACAAGCCATTTATTACTCTCTCGAAAAGACCAAAGGATGGCCTTCCATTAGCCTCCACCCCACCACCAGATGGAATCAGATCCAACAAAACATTAACTTCCTCAGTCACAATTAGCCGTAAAGCAGTAGCAATGTCAAGGGCCCAATTACAGAGAGGATCTGCAGTACATTTTGAAAGCTTGACAATAGTTTCAAAGGCCACATCACTGACTATCGGCGACCGGAGCAAAGGCTTGACAAAATTAACCTGTTATTGGTGGACAGCGAAAATCAAAGTCAACCAAAACCAAAAGGGGAAAAAAGCAAAAGAACAAATCATTACTCATAGAAATAAACCAAATCCGAGAAAGAAAAATAAGCAAATCATTTCTTTTGTAGCTGGGTTCAACTTTAAGGTGCAGATCAAAGTCATGGATACAAAGGAATCAATATTGGCTCAGATGGCACATCAGAGAATGCTTTCTCTTTTTTACCCCTTTCTTTTTTTTTTTTCTTTTTTTTTTGGCAGTTTCTTTGTTTGGCTTCACATTAAAAAAATACTTAAAATAGTTCATGACAAATTTAGAAACAAACATGACGCCTTCTGCTATCATTTCCACCTAGAAACCCTCATGAGCATGCTATAGGTTGTGAAGTGCTAACTCAATTTTGGCCATCTAAAAGAGATGTTCTCTCCAACGTGCAACAGTTTGTTACATTCTCTCCCATAAATTCCTAACATATCCAAACTGACCTTTAATCATTAGGTAACTCTTTTCTGAAGTGATAGTTTATTCTCTAAACATCAAGTGCAAGAAAAGCATCATAACTAGCTTAAAAGGAACTGACATAAAATGAAATTTCAAATCACATGCTTAAAAAGATAGATCTCCACAATGGTGCCTTACGTAGGAAATGTAGTGAAAGTGTGGATGATCTTTTTCTCCATTGTCCCCTAGTGATAAAATTGTGGTTTAGAGCTACGAGTGAATTTGGATACTGCTGGGTATTTCCAAGAGGGTGTGCCTTCTTATTGGAGGCATATTATGGTGTGTTTGGGAAAGGTTGTAGAGGATCTATATTGTGAGAATGTGTAGGTATGGTAATTCTGTGGGTGGTGTGGTTGGAAAGGAAAGACAGAATTTTTAAAAATTGATAGAATAGCAGCTTGTAACAAGGGGATTTTTCGTATTTTTATAGGAATGTAACATTTGCCTTTGATATATTTTCCCTCTTTTTGAATCATCCTAGGGTGGATTTCTTGTCCACCTCTTTTGTAAAACCTTTCTTTAATGAATGAAAGTTTTGTTTCCTATCAAGAAAAAAAAAAAAGAGAACAGGTGGGACCAATAACATATCACATCCTAAAAAGTCCTCCTCAAATTTTCATTGCATGTCCATATAATAATCAAAATGAAATAAGAAATTACAAAATTTCAGATTGAGCAACAAGTTCTTTATCTAATACTACATGAAACGACACTCAAGTGATAACTAGCACGCAAGAACAAAAGTAACTATGACTACGTGAGATACTAACCAGCGATGGTAATTGACTGTGTGTGAAAACAGGATTGGCTATGGCCATCTCCCCAAGAGCTCTCAGCATCAAAGAGAGCTGCTTTTGTACAACAAAAATCCTGTCACGTACACATGCCTCCTCTCTAAGCTGCAACTCACGTGCCTCTTCCTTTGCAGTCTTTCCCTTATCTGTAAGGATAAACAATTATACCAAAAAAAAGATAAAAGAACAAGATTAATGCACATCATGACTGGAAGTTTAAATTGACTAAAAACAGATTGCAACAATGGCATGCCAGATTTCTTTGTTGATTTTCCACTATCTTTTTTCCCCACACTAGCATTCTCTTTACTAGAAGGCTCTCGCCTTACAGGTTGATTGGAGTTGGTAACATCCTGTAAACAAAAACAAACAAATCTTCAATAGTGAATCTAAAATATTATCTTAAAATAGAATGAAAAGATCCAAGTGTGATTACCATGCCATCATTGTTCTCATAGACCCGAAAACGGCCTTTTGCTAGTTTTGTGTTCTTAGCAGCTATGGATTCTGCAACATAAACACCTTGCTCATTCAAAAGCATCCCTTCAGGCGTATGAAAGATCTGAAACAATGTAGGAAATTAATGAGTGTCCCAAAAATAATAAGTTAGAAAGATGAGATGCTAGACAACCCAAAAGGAAAAGAACAGCATAAAGAATTAACTAGTGAAGAAACAAATAGGGATGCAACTCGTGTGGGTAGGGCGTATTGAGATGTCAACATGGGCTCAACCCAAGTTATAAACTTCACCCAAATGTGCAGCCCGACTACTACTTTGTGCCTAGATTTTTAAACTAAGGTGGAACTTTAAGCTTCAAAGTTATAAGGCATCCACCATCGAAAACCATCTCAAGAAGCTCAATCCAGTTCACTCTCACCATGAAGTCCTAGGATCTAGTCAAACCAAGCACGCCCATGAACAAAAACACTAAAACCATCATAGCATCAGCACAAAACTTTTTTTTGATAAGAACATCACCACAAAACTAACCCAAATTCAATCAGAAAAGGAGCTTGTGAATTCCAATATAAAGTTAAGGATCAAGCCACAAACAACAAAGCAGAGCCTCAAAAAACTCAAATACAAACCAAGTCACAGCATTGTGTAGCAAATAAATAATAAAAACTCAGTCACAGCACAACTTAGAAAAACTAAGTGGCAAGGACCTTCGAATGGTGCTCATACCTCAAGGTGATGATGACTGCGCGCATAGGTGACAGCGCGACTTGATTTAAGGAACCTGTTGTGTGTCTCTGACTCTCTGCGCATGAGAGAATGCGAGAGGCAAAGAGAAAGCAAGGAGAATAAGATGCTTCCTTCTAGCAAGCTGCCTTATTCTGCTTAGCACTTCATTTCTTATCATTAAATATGTACGTCTGTAATTTGTCTTCCAAACGACTGAATAAATCAGAAGCAGATCATTATGACTAACCTACATGCTCTAATATTTTGTGGTTATAATTCCCCAAAGTCCCAATCAGATTATTGTTGTGTGCTTTCTAGATTATCTTTAACTAATACATATCCGCCCAACCTTAATACTTCATTTCTAACTTAAAGTCATAATATTAGCCACTCCATTTTGAAATGTGACAACAATATTCCTTAACCTCAGTAGCTTCGCTGCATCAAATTTACTTTGATTGTCGATGACTTCCTCTTAATCGTGTACATCATCTCATCTGATGCCCTGTAGATTGAGTTAAACCTCATCCACTTCTTTAGTGCTATTCAATCTAGAATCAAGCTAATCACATATGCTAGATAATTGTCTTACGGACAAAATCACCTTGTATGACACTCTTTTTTCCCTTTACCAGGTGAGGAACAACTTTCAGTAAGTAAAAGACCCAGTATACAATTTCCGTATCGTTGGGCCTGTATCTATTGTTTCGGGGGATAAAACCTCAATTTCCGTACTTTATGGTAGAATGGGCCCCAAGTCCCACATTCTCTCTTTTCACGAATTGACGCTTTCTAGGCTGAACTCACACAATCACAGTAGCTAAGATAAAGACACCACCAAATTTGAAGAAACAGGATATCTCAGAATGGAGTAGTCGCCGAACCAAAATTGTAATTTACAAGTGGAGAGAGATAAAAGCTTCTATAACTAATGTAAAATAGCATCATCCTAATTATACCGAACAGTTCCAACAGTTTATTCAGATGAACCTTTGATTTCTCGATTGAAAATATTTGAAACTGAGATAAATCTGACAAATACCCTCATTTAAAATTCACTTCCTTCCCACTTCTAATAGGAAAACTCGCATCATTAAGAACCCTTCTAACAATTAAAGGGTATCCACAACTAAGTCTAAGCAAGCCCACAAAAATTATTGAAAACTAGACCCATCCAAGCGAAGTTTTCAAGGACACATCCTTCATCAAACATTACACTAATGTAGCCCCAGATCCTGACTTCTCATCTAAAGGACACAAACCAAGAAAAACCACTCAATTCTTGCAAATCAATGACCCATATATGCACAGCATTAACTTGGTTAATTGCGAAACAAAACATCAGTAATCCTATTGTGTCATACAATTTACCAAGGATTACTCTGCATTTTTAGTCTTCTTAGCTAAGAAGGACTGTGTCATGAAGAGGCTAAAGTGTGAATAGTTTCAAGGTCTGATTTATAGATGTGAAAGGAGGGGTTAGGGAAGGCATGTATCAGGGCTCCATACAGAAGATACCAGTATCTTAAAGGAAAGAGCAGATGCCTAAAAATGGTAATTTTGAGTACTTACGTTTGCTGTGGCTCTATGCGTCAGTTACGTAGTCCTTTAGGTTCTATTGCAGAATTTAACTTCTTACATTCTCTTGCAGAGTTTTGGGAAAGCTTTTAACAGGTAAATATGTATCAGAGGCATGTTTGTATAATTGTATTGCCGGAGGTTGACTCTTGTATACTTTGCAAGTCTGAAATTCATTTTGCTTATCAAGAAAAAAAAATACTAATTCATCCCATCGTATGTAAAGTTGAAAAGGGAATTAACCAACTCAAGATGATAGAATATTCATATTGCACTGTCATAGTGCATCTGTTTAAGAAAAAACTGTGTCTTCTCCTTTAACCACAATATACCTTAAGCCCATTGCATAATGTCTTATAAAATGAGTTTAAGTTTCTTAGAGAACCCAAAAGTTAATAACTGGCTTTCTACATTGTATGTAAGTAGACAGTACCTAAACATATAAGTAACAATAAAGTGTATTTGATTACAAAATCCTAAAGTGCCCAGATATCCAACATGAAGAGATTCAGAAACCATGTATTTTAAAATCATTATCGTCTGAATTTTTTTTTTTGGAATAATTTCCCAAAGAGAAATATTCTTATACAAGCTCAAGTTTCGCATCCTTGCTCATTTCAGCGTAGTTTATAATTGTGTTAAATGTTAATCTAATCAAGACAAACTTGGGATCCTAAATCTTGTACTTCGTAGTTTAATCAATAAAGTAGTAAATTAACCAACACCAAAGCTTCCAAAATCTTAATAACTATGGTCAAATCAATTCGATAAAGCGAGAGAAGACTCAAAAAATCAATGTTAAAGAACTTCACGTCTCCACAGAGGTGAATTTGATCAACTAAGAAATTTCATTTTCTCTCATTTCCTGTCTTGAGGATTACAAAATGACACCTTTTCCTCTGGAGATCTCAAATTCCTCTGTCTTCAGGATTTGAATATGACACCTGTGAGACAAATCCCTTCTTGAGATTGATGAAGAAATTCAACAGTTTTCTTATTTCCATCTATAGAATTTCAAAACTGTTGATTTTCAATCTTTCTGGCTTGAATTTCCTTTCTCAGACCCTTAATTCAAACACATTCCATGCAACACAAACAACAACACATATATTGCATCAGTTTGCATGCATTATTGTAACGTGTAGGAACTACCTATCAATAACATTGAAGTCCATGCCTCCAAATGTGCAACAATGCTGAAGCTTACCATAAAAACTAATTATTTTCTAACCAACAGACCATTAGTATTTTCCAGCTAAGCATGTCATTGAAACATGTCCACATCAAAGCGAACAACAAACTTTGAAACAACAAAAATAAACAAGTAGCTTGATGTTCCATTCACAGAGAATTTAGTATTCAGAATGTAGCACTTCTTTTATAAGAAACACAATTTTATCGCTATATAGAATATATACTACATTATCCAAGCAAAGGTCAACCAGTCATCCAACCCTACAACGGTCAAAATCAGAGTAAAAAAAAGAGTACAGCATAATGAAGTACTTTAGCTACGCTATTTTTGCACCTGTATATCCTTGTCAGTAAGTGCATCATGCGCATAGAGCTCTGGAAGATTTTTTAAGTGCTGTCAAAGGAAACAAAAAAAATTTAAGTGTTCACAAACAAATACGATCTTACCACATGTTTACTTTCTTTTTTCCGCATGAAAATCGGAAAAGTAACATATGAAATTCACCTTTTCAAACTCTAAATAGGTATCTTGAGGTGTTATACCCATCAAAGTTGAGAGAGAATATATCGCTGTTTCCTGATCAAGAGGATTGTCACTAATCAATCCCGCTGGTCCAAGCAGATCCTACAAAGTAAAACACAACCATTTGAGGGGTAAATCAAAAAGTACATGAATATGAAATCCAAAACCACAACATACAGAGAGTTCTTAAATCTTTTAAAATTCCCATATTCTCCCAAGAGCCCATTTCTTCCATTTTTTTCCTCAAATTATTTTCGCTATTCTCTGCTTTGCCTCCAAAACCTTTTTTTTTTTTTGTCAAAACATATGATGATATGGTGGGCCTGAATCTGGGTAAAATAGAAGCTTTAATGGCGGGTCTGTAAAGTTAAAATTTCGACAGCAGGTTGCGTGATTTTCAATGGGGAGTGGCTCAAAGTCGAATTTTAATCGTTGGCATGCAGAATCTGTGTGAAATGGTGGGGTTTTCAGAGTGGAACTTCAATGGGGGGACAAATATAGTGGGTTCGCAAAGTTGAACTCAACGGAGGTGCAAAGTGGTAAGCATCATGTATTTGAAGAAAGAGAATAGAATCATTCAGTGGCATTGCTGTGATTTTAGAGGGGGGAAAACAGCTGTTGGTGATTTGGAGATTTGAGACAGCATCAAATGCTCCCTTTTCACCTGGTGAAACATGTTGGATGCTTTCAATTTGAGTAAGGGGTTGATTATGGCTGTAGGAGTCATAAATCTTTGAAAGGAAGGAAAATGTCAGGAATAAATGTTCACTTTCTAGAGGAAGTTAATGAGTTCAACTGTTATATTGTACAACAGTCTGGGAAAAACAGTTATGTTGTACCAACAACTCTAAAACTCGGTCTGTAATCTTTGGATAATGTAAGTCAATCTTCTTCCTCAAAATGAACTTATAGCCTTTCATTTCTCTGTACTATGGTTTGGGGATGAGATTTTGTTTTTTATTTAATCGGAATGGGGGAGAGTAAGAATGGAAGGGGAAAAGAAAATCATGATTATTGTTAGAGCAACCCAACTTAAAAAGTAACAAAAGGAAAAAAAAAAAGTCAAAAAGCCTGGTTGACAAAAAGAATATTCGAAAACCATTGATATGTCCATCTGGCATTATCCCCAAAGCATATGGAATCTGCAACAGCACTACACAGCTTGCCCAACACCACTAACATTACATATCAACTAATTATAGCAAAGCAACTCCAAACACAAACCCGTCTCAGAAGAAAAATTTGCATTGTACATTTCTATTATTTTTCAGGATAATATACAGCAGTTATGAAAAGTACATATCTGTTCACAGTTCTATTTCCACATGGCCTACATCAAGACAGAAATCAATTTAGAAGTATAAAACTGAAAAAGATAACAGCTATTTCAGGCACTACGTAGTGCATGATTGGTGATGCAAAATAAAAGGCTTTGAGAAGATAAAAAAGCTTATATAGAAGTTATAACTTACCTTGCACAAATTACTCACACCATCTGTAATCAGATCAATGACATCAAAACCACTTGTTTGCAAACACTTTTGCACCCTCTGGGGAAAAAAAAGAGGAAAAAAAGAGTTACATCAGTCATCCAGCCAACTAGTTCATAAAAAATACTAAAAAAGAATGACCATAAGCTTGGGTAGAAAGAGAATGACAGTAAATCAAGTTGGACACAAATCAACCAAACGCTACTCAAAACTATTGCCAAATAATTAAACAATAAGAAAAAAAGTAAGTGGTAAAACCTGTGTTATTATCTTCAAATTATGTTGGAATTGAAAAAAAACAGAGCACTTTTAAATTTTTAATGCAAAGTCATGCCTAAAGCTAATAATTAATATCCACAAGCATTGGACAAATTTCAGTTGGATGGTTGTGTGGAGATATCCACCAAATTTCATCTGGTTCATGGATTTTGATTTAGACATGAATTTTTTAACACAAACGATTTCACTTACTAATCACAAACAGTCTCTCGTAACACCGTAAAGCCGTGAAGAGAGAAAAGTTAATTTGAACGATTTTTGTCAAAGAAAATGATGCCTAAAACAAATGAAAACCTAGAAAGACAAGCAATATGTGGAACGCTGATTGCCCATAAGATGATCGTGCTGAACAAGAACATAGAATGCCATTTCCTTAACAGTAGTGCAACTAAATTAATGAAAATGCAAATTGTTCAGGTACATGCAACAAACATAGAAGGCCACATACCCCAAAAAAGTATGTAATGCTGAGGGTTGCATTTCATGGATTACCCTGTTGGATGCATTGAGGTCCTACATGCACGAGTTTTCTTTTTTATTTTTTTCAGTCTACGGAAAACTATCATGAATAAGAAGAGGGGACTACAAAAGAGAACAATGAGTCCTCCAAAATAAAAGAACCTAACTATATTTCCTTTCACTCCTACAAACGTGCACCAAATAAACATTTATCAAAAATAAAGGCACCCCTTCAAAAGCATAGATATTACATACAAGAGCATCTTGGTTCCACTAGTGAATCTTGATGCAAAACAATAGAGAATTTCAATTCTCTGGAAATTGTGACATTCGAGTTTTGATTTAAAATGAGAAAGTATTTCCACTAGAATAAATAAAGCATTATTACAAGGAAAAGATGAGGCATACTCTACATACATATCATCCGTATAACCAAGAAACTATGTCCAGCCATTTAGTAGAGACAATTAAGTGGGAGGCTAAACCGAAAACACAAACAAGCCAGGCATAGCACACCAAAAAGCTACCCTTAGCGAGTGCAGCATTAACTGCACCGACAATCAAACAGCAAATGTACAATTCAAGGCTCAATTGCTATACAAGTTGAGCTATTGAACCTTTAGATATTTAGCCAAGAAACTCAGTCATAGACAATCTTAATTCATCACTGTGATGTTAGCAAAAGGAGACAATGAAAAAAGAAAATTTTAAAAAATGGATTGCAAAGCCTGTTGTTCTAAACTGACAAGTACCGTGTTCTGGAACCTTCTTCCCTATCAAAACCACAGGGTAGCACTTGGTTGACGACAGCTAATAAGAAAAAATCACTTGGTCACCAACTATCTTGTTTAACCTTACACTAGGCATCACACATGACCTCACCTGGCAGTCTAGTAGTGCTTCACTCTCACAAGGGCAGACTTATTGTTTTGTTGCCAGCAAATCACAACCAGGTGTGGCGGGATAGAACTATTTTTGTAAAGCAAGGATATGGTAGAAAATGTTGACAGCCAAATTACAGAACCTTCTCATACAATCCACAAAAAAATTTAAAGCAGAAAAAAAAAAGTTCAGGAGAAACCCTAGTTTTAACATTTTCTGGAGTCTGACAGCAGTTTTCCAAAGATTATAGTATCTTTAGTTACCAACTGGTCCAGTATGAAATGTTCAGCATTCATTCAAGTTCCAATATTGACAAATAATTACAGGAAGCAAATATCCAAAGCTTCTCATGGGTGAGATCCAGCCCTCGTAAGTGCAAGATGCATTGTTTTAGACAATAACATGATAGAGGGTCGTCTAAAAATAAATCTATGGTTACTTAGAAACAAAAGACTACACTATTTGTTAGGTTAGAAAATCTTACACCAAATAAAAGAAATTAGTTTCTCCTAGGCTGAATCTCTGCATTCCTATTTTGCATACTCTGCTTTCTTGGTGGCATGCTCATTTTGATGATGATGTGTGAGAGGAATACAGAAATTAGCAAAAACTAAGCCAGGTATTTCCACTTAATGCCAAACTATAAGTTTTTCCACATCTAAAGACAATTACACGGAATAACATAACTTTCACTGCAGCCAAGCAGACTAAAAAATAAAACTATGCGCTCTGCATTGTAAATGGAGTTTGATGTAATAGAATTACGCCAACCAAAAAAAGAGTGCACTGTCAGTCTATTTTTAAAGAGAAGAAGAATTACCCTCCACACAGCATTTTTTTTTGCTGTACCAACTAGGAATGGATGGTGCGAACTTGAAAAAAGTAGCATGCATGCACTAGGAGCCGCAGCCAAAAGTGCAGGTGATATCACAACTAAAGCCTTCACTAAAACCTCCACAGATGGAAGAAATGGAACTTGAGCATCCAATGAATTTTCTGCATCACTACAGACCAAATAATAAATAATCCATAAAGAAAGTGAAGGACAATTGGAAAAGCACCATTTTTTTAAATAGGAAACATGAACTTTTATTGATGGTTTTCATAAAGCAACATAGATATACTAGACTAAATAACAAAACAAATGCAGTAACATAAGGACGGGGAGCCTTTTCTATCTTACTTGTATCCAAAGCAAATGTACCATCCCACAGGGCCAAACAAGAAAAGTAAAAAACAAAATAAATAATAAGAAGAATCAACCCATGGACAATCAACAGTAATTATAATCTACAACGCAGTTTATCACAATATAAAATTAAGTCGATCAAAATATTTAGTGCTGCCTTCAATGAAAAGGGCAAGGACGGGTGGATAGAGAGAGAGAGAGAGAGATAAAAACAAAAACAAAAAAGACTTGTCACGGTTTAAATTGTACCTTGTCTCAAGAAGACGAACTTTTTCTCCAAGAACAGAGAGATAATTCGAAAACTCAAGTAAAAGAGCTTCAGATAATTGTGGAGAAGCAGCAAGAATCTTCTTAGTAGAATCATACATAGCTTTCCGGACATCCCAACTTGGATAGCATAGTAAAAATATAATAAACTGCACCACATTGTTAACTAGTTAGCAACAAAATTTGAAACACATAAAAAAAAAAGTCCCACAATTGCCAAACACTGATTCACCTGCAGCAATGATTTAACAGGAAAAGTTTCCAACACTCTGCACAATAAATAATAAAAATTCTTTCATCAGTTTAAAATTTTACAAGCATTTACAACAAGCAAACAATTAACAATGGTTGAGCAAATACAATTGCAATACTACTCATCATAGAATAGACATGCAAACCTGTGAGAATGATCCACTAGAAAAACCCCGACAAGGTCAACGCATGTCATACAGTCCTCGATTGATAATTTTGAGGCCTGCACAGCAACAGAAGCACAATAAAAGATTTCAAAATGGTAGGACAAGAACACAAAGGACTAGTCATGTGCATGGGGAAAATCAATAAGTCATTTAGCATCTATTATGATATTCAAGAATCTAAGATTAATTCACATAAAGACCACAAAAAGAATACCATGAACATTGGACCTCATCGACTCTCATTCACCCCCATTTGTTTTTTTTTTTTTTTTTTAGGGGGGGGTGGGAGGGTTTCCATATTCGGAAACAAAATGAGCCTCTCGTCCTTCGTGTTTGGTTAAGTAAGAAGAAAAAAAATGAAGTATTCAGGGATATCAATGAGAATTTATTATTACACCCTTACATGTTAAAAGTTGGTTGAGAGGGCAAAAATGTCCAAAAGGAGGAAGACGGTATCTCCTTTCTATACAATTTCACACTGATTGGCGCTGGTGGCCCAGGGGAAGGCTGTATATATTATCTCAATGTACAATTTTACGTAGTGAGAGAAAGAGAGAAAAAAAGCAACATTTGCCATGACAAATCTGTTGTAATATCTTAAAAGTACCAGAATAAAATTTATATACATGTGACCACAAAAGAGGTTCAACGCATATTTACCATAGAAATTGGCACAACTGAAGGTTCATTCTGAGATATCAAAGACCAAAGCTTTTCCTTTGATACAATCTCATCTTCAGGGGCAACAAAAAAGAAAACAAAAGGATTAGATATACAATAATCCACTCTATGATAACTCCAAATAAACAAATACTAACAACAAAGAATGCATAATTGATGATCCAAGTTCGATATTAAAGTAGACCATTTGAAAAATACCTGCTTTAACATCGACAGCCGCAATTTTTCCCACGGAAAACAAAGCATAAATACCATCCAACCGTTGTGTCACTTTGGTAAAACCTGTTTTTACCAGTTGAACAAGAGGCACAAGCAGAGATGACATCTGAAGGAGTACAGGGCAAAAGATCCAGCTAAGTGAAGAAGAGAACAGCCTAGGAGAAATTCAATAATAAAAAACATAGACAGAGCAAGCTAAATGCATTTCCTCACCTGTACAACAGCATCAGCATTTTTGCACATGAGCCGTAAGCAACGAAGATGGGCCTTTCTTAAAACTTCCTTCTCCTTGAGGCCAGAAGCGATAAAATTAATTATATCTGCCTGTATAGCATCTGCAGAACTTGCAACCCAAGATGATACAGCAGGCAAACATGCAAGCTTTACCTCTTCATTCCCTGGAAATCACACAATTGACCAAATATCTCAGATCCTGGAAGCAGAGTACATATGAGAGCAACAGAACTTGAACAGAAGTGAAGTGCATACGGAAAATCAGACACATATGAATAAATTTAAGCAAATTAAAATCAGCCTTTTCAAAAAAATGCAAAGAAAATAAGACTGTAATAATGTGCACTCATTGGCAGAATTTCATTGCAGCCTCAAATGTATATAATTTATTGTGTGATCCCTCTGTATCCATTGCACTTTTTTGCATCAAATCTACTTAAGAAAGCAAACGTACTTTGGAATTGTGCCACCTCTTTGGTGTCATTGAATAGAGCGGAATGCAAGATTCTTCAATAGTTGTTATCTTCCTTCAGCAATAGTATGGGAAAGAGTTGTGTTCATGGCAGAATTGCCTTTGTCGAATTTACAACTGCATTGAAAGGCGGTTCTTCTTTAGTTGCTTTTGTTAATTTTCATTTCTTTTTTGATCTGCAGTTTATTTTTCCTCGAGGATATCTTGCCATCAACATGGGGAGAGATCGGTGAGCGTAGGAAGGATCGCTTGATTTGTTGGGAGATGATATCCGGACCTAAAGCTAAAGTCGGTCTTTCGGTAGAGAATTAGTTAGATAGGAATGTAGTTTTGGTTGGGAAATGGCTTTAGAGGCTCCTGTTGGAGCAAGATTCATTGTAATATTCAGTTATTAAGAGCAACTATAGGCTACAAGTTATGTGTTGGGTGCTAATGGAGTTGAAAGGCATAGTTTTCAAAGTCCATGGAAGTTCATTTCTAATTTCTCATTGTATTGTGGAGATGAAACGAAGGTTCACTTTTAGGAGGATATTTGGGCTAGGGAATCTTCATTTTGTAGTTTATTTTCTCATCTTTATCGACTCTCTTGCTATCATGGCTATTGGATTGCATCTATAGCTCAGTCATTCTCTTATCCAGTTTTTGGATTTTGGTTTTCGTATGAATCTTTAACGATAGAGGATGTTTGGTGTTGTTAGTGCCTCTTTTGATGGTTATCAGTGTTACTTTGACCCAAAACTTGTCGGAAAAAAGATGTTGGATTATTGATCCAACAAGTGTTTCTCATCTTTATTTGAGCCCTTAATTAATGATTCCTTTTTTCACAAGAGTTAATTGATGATTCTTCACTTCCATTATTCCTCCCATCATTGAAGATTTCGAAGGCCAAAGTGCCTTTATGGGTGCAAATTTGGGTATAGATAATTGTTCAGTATATCATCAATGTTGATGATGTGTTTCAAAGGAGGAGACCTAAGACTTGTTTTCTCTATACATATGGTATTTATTGTAGAGATAATGGTGAGAGCGTGAATCATTTATTTTTGCATTACCCCATGACAGTATCACTATAGAACAAGTTGTTTCCTTAGTGGGTTATGTTGGTTGGCACCGAGATCCATGTCATCTATGTTGGGTTATGCTACTATATGGGCTATTTAGTTGGAGAGAAATGTGAAGATCTTTGAGGATAAATGTTGGAAGGTTGAAGGCCCTATGGTATTGGCTTTATCTCTTGGCCCCTTTTTGGGCCACGAGGTCTAAGGAGTTCGAGAATGTTCCTCTTTTTTTTGCATTATTGCGAGCTGGACAGCATCGCGTGGACTCTAATATGGTTATAAAGTCCATGTTTGGGTTTGTATGATTTTGTTCTGACCTGTCATTGGATTGGACTTCTTGGACTCACTTGTCCACCTTTGATTAGTTTCTTCGTAACAATCTTTATTTCATTAATAATATTACTACTTCTAACCCAAAAAAACATATATTTTGTTCCCAACTTTCTTCCATAATAAATTTTCTTTTATCTAACAAAATTTTAAAACAATAAAGGTAAAGAAGTACCATCATCCTTGTAACAGGATAAAAGAAAGCCACATATAATTGGTGCCAGGCTGCTGAGATATTTTCCTTCGGGAGCCCTGGACAACTCTTGCAGCACATTGATCATCCCAACTCTCTGGTATGGAAATGCAAGTCTTCCTTCGGAACCTGTTCACATAATAACCCTGGTTAAAAAATATCTCAACTAAAGTTTCATTTTATTCATATAAATAGATGTATTGGCATATCAGCCAGCCATTAAACTCAACCCACTACACAAACCTCCAATCACTGATTTGACAGCATTAAACATGGCGTCAATCACATCGGGATTACTAGACTTTTGACTTAAACAACCTACTATAGCTAATGCAGCAAGCCTTCTTCCTTCATCAGCGTGGCGAGCCTGTGGTAACACCACCGAAAGAAATTCAATGGCATATTTACTCAAATCCAGGTTGACAGATTTCAAAAGCACTCCCACCAATTCCAACACGAGCTCAGGATTCCGTTTCAGCATTTTAACTGCTGATGGTACAACAAAACTGCTAAAATCGTCATGCAACAAATGTGAAAACAACGGACAAAACACTCCACTCAAACCATTTCCGGGCTTTTCCCTCGTGTTTAGAACCGCTTTAACATATATATCAAGAAATACCGGCTTCCATTCTTCCAACGAAGTAGAATTTAAGCTTGAAAATTCAATTAGACACCCTAATAATTCTGGAGAATCTTTATATGGAACTCTTCCATCTTTTAGTTCCTCCATATAAGTTTTGTAAATTTCCGGTACCTGTGTAACATAAAAAGAGAGAAAGAAAATCACACACAGGGTAATCCAAAAACTAACTAAAAAGAGAGAGAAAGAAAATCACACACAGGGTAATCAAAAACTAACTAAAATCAAATGCGTTCTATTTTCACTTGGTTTATTTTTTAAATCAAATTAGTTTTTTGCTTCTTATAATACTCTCACAGTGGATATAGTTCAATTCTGCTTCTAATAATACTCTCCTATGCTATTACAAGTCAACTGTTTCAGACATTACCTAAGCTCAATTTAAAAAATGAAATGATTTCATTTTCAAAATGAAAACAGCCATAAAATTATTTCATTTTTCTGTTTTCTTCCTATAAGCAAATGTTCTGTGGTCAATACGTGGGTCTATAATAATTGCATAATGAGTCAAAAAACTGTCTCAAAGATAACATGAATTGGGCTAGATTTCTATTTTTTACCAATGTCAGTAACTTCGATAACAGCATGCTAAGAGCATCTCCTGCTCTTACCCTTTTTTGTACTCAAATTTAAATTTGAGTAAAGATGGTCTAAGAGCATCTCCCTTTTTTATACCCAAATTTAAATTTGAGTAAAAATGGTCTAAATGCTTCTCCAATACTAGACTGTTGCCCATACCAAATGATAGAAAACCTTTTTTAAACCCAAATCTTAATGGTGAGATTACACCCACCTTTAAAGATCTAATGGTCTTCTTCTAAATTAACGTCTGTCGTCATTTAAATATAAGTTTATCTTCCATTAAATTTGGGTTTCTTCGTTGGAAGGTCAATACCAAATCAATCTTTTTATCCTATTTTACTCAAATTTGGGTAAGGACTCTACATGGTCTAAGTCAAAGAAAACTGTCTCAAATTCAAAATTGGAAAGATCAACTGATTTAGTTGAAACTAACCTCTGAGAACAAATGAAAAAGGGTATGCCTACAAGCCTTTTTCAAGCGCAAAGATCCTTGAGCTAAATCAACAAAATGAAGAACTGAGCTTTGCGCCGACGCCAATCTGCAAAACGCATTTCTAGAAACCGAAGCAAATTGGGTTTTACTCAGAAGAAGACACGACCACTTGAGAAGTCTGAGACAGTTTATAAGAGACTGAAACTTCAACTGTCTCTCCATGACCTGTACAAGCGCTGCTGCGAAGGCTTTCATGAACGTAGAACTGGTGCTTAATGCTTTCGAAACTACGTCGTCCATCGATTTGGCAGATTTCCGATCGGCGTCATGGGTGTGTAGGGTTTTAAAAATTGAATCTACGAGTTGCGATGCTGATTCTGTGGACATCTCTCCGGCTTCCACCGTCGTGTTCAGTACTTGATCCATTCGCTTTTCCCTTTACAATCAACGACTGATTTAACTGAATTGGTTGGCGTGATAGATGTTTGTGACTGTGGGTTTTCTGGGGAAGCGCCGCTGCGATTAGGGTTTTGAGTTTTGGACTGCGGAAGAGAAAGAGACAGAGAGTGAGGGAGAAGGAGAAATGAAGTACAGCTCTTTTTTCTTTCTTTTTTCTTATCACTTCTGTTTTTCTGTGGGAATCGGCTTTACGAACTTGGGTCAAACTCGACCCACGTAACAGCATCTCCATGCGGGTCTTGGGTTGGGCCCGTGTCTTTTTTGAAAAATATAATATAGTGATATTATATTTTTTTAAAACAGATAGTGATATTTTCTCCAAAAAAAAAAACAGATAGTTATACTATATTTCAATAATGGAAAAAAAATACAATATTTAAAGTTATTATTTTGTAAAAGTCAAATTACACCTTTCAAAAATAATGCAATTAATTGAATTTATTCATGATCAATAATAAAAATATGTATAATCGATCATGAATAATATCAATCAATTACAGTTTGGTCTTTAAAATGTAAAATTAAACTTTTAAAAATTGTAGTTTCTGCACGAATGAATTCCTGCAATGAGTTGAAATAAAGATACGCGAAACGATCATGAATGACTTTGAACTTGAAACAAAGGATTGGGAAAATGGGTCATGGTGTGTACCCAACTAATTCTCTCTGAAACTCAAGTCAGTCGGCATGATAGTCATGAACACTGTGTATTTTTTGGATTCAAATTACGTATCTTTGACCAGTTTTTTGAGAGGTATTTTATACCTGATTTTGCAATGATGACAATGTCTTTGAGTTCCATCTCATAATTTAATAATCTGCACTTATACCTAAATATGATAGGTGTCATCTCATCAAATCTTCTCAAAACTAATCCCCTCGGGGCGAGTGGATGTCGAGTCTTTATGGCCCAATCCCCGAGCATTAAATACCTCCCATCGGAGCTTCATACTTACACGCAAGCGTTTACTACTCGGGAATAAGTACCCTCAGGGTTTGCCGAGGACATCAAGTCAACGTTACAACACTTAATGTCTTATAATGATGACTATCTTCACATTTTTTTAGGATATATAAGCTCACTAATTATCCTGTCACAATCACTCGAGTTTCCATTAATGAGTTTTCATATCCCTTTTAATTCTAGACCCCGAATGACACCCTCAGGCCTCCAAGTCATAACTTATCAACGTCTTTTCCATGCGACTTTTGTGTTTCATAACAGCTGCATTTGTCCACATGTCTATTTATTGTTGTCAAGTCGCCTAAAGTCCCGTCAATTTCTATAATTTATCATAATATATTTAGAATAAATAATATATTATTATCTTCAGTATGATGTCTTTCTCAAAATTGGACATGGAGAGAGTTGTGAGTTATGGGTGCTATTTATGTTGGTTGCTCTAATGGTAAAATTAGTCAGTGACATTCAAAAGAACTGATCTGGTGGTCCCAACAAATAAAATGGGCATTTTAGAAAACATAAATGGATAATATTCATTATTCAACTTTGAAGAGTCATTGACCGATGCTAATGATGTTGGGTTTAAGTGTTACATACGAACATAATTGAAGAGATTCGTGTATAATTTTATATACCTAAAGCGGCATGTCTCATTAAGTAATAAATTTCAATGAGTTTTAAACTATTATTTATTCATGTGGAACAAGAGTGGGAGTTAGTATACTATTCTTGATAATATTTCGTTAAATATTGATATTGTAGTGTACGCAGTTCTCGAAATAATATATCCTTGTGGAGATTGATTAGAGGATTTGTGCGAGTATGCATGGGCTATATATATTCGGTGTTTAAATTTTTACTAATTAACCTGCGTACATTATGCATTCTTGTTATAAGTTGTTATTTTATGAATTATTATATTATGTTATGGATTTACTATTTATGTATCGTAAACTTGAGATTATATTTATGTCACTTGTTTTACTTTAAAAGCTATCTATTTATTTTGTAAATTGAGACCGATATGTTTTATTTATTTCTTAACTTTGATTAGGCTTAGGAATATTTATCTATCGAGCTAGTTGTGTTCACCCCATCTTTCAAAAAATTCAGATTCTAATGTTGAGGTCGATACTGACATAGGTGAACACATAGATTGAAATGTCGAAACGAATGGGGAAGTGAATCCGAAATTAAGGCCTAGCATTGAAAGAATTTTATTTATACCAGTTGTTGCACATGATTTTTTTTTAATACAACATATTGTATATTGGTTGTGGAGCATTATCCTAATCGCAAAACTTTTTAAACAATGATGATCAATCAACCCCAAAATACGTTTTACTAAAAAAAAAGAACAAACAATATTGTGCAAATTAAGTCAATAATAAACCATTGGTGCACGTGTCTCTCTCTCTCTCTCTCTATATATATATAAATATAATAAAATATTTTTTGTTATTCGCGGTTGAGATCGTTTTAAATTTTACTTTAAAATTAATCTAATGGTTAATATTAACATCCTAATTTTAATATGAAAAATAGGTTTTTAAGGGTGTGGTTTGAGTGATTTTTTAAAAGTACTTATAGAAATTATTTCTCATAAATACTTTAAAAAAAATAATAGTATTTGAAATCGCCCTACCATTATCATCACCACCAACGCCACTGCGGCAGTCGCCGCTGCCATCGCCACCCCACCCACTATTGCCTCCTCCGTTACCACCACTATGACCACCATCGTCACCATCACTGCCACCATAGCCGTTGCCACCACCACCACCACAGTCATTGTCACCCACCACAATCATTAGCATCTCCTACCACCACCACTACTGCCCACCACCTCTCACCTCCACTACAACCCGATGCTTAAATTCATTTATCTCTTTTTTATATTTGTGATTTGATTTTGGATATGAATACAAATATGTTTATAATTTTTTATTACACTGTGTCTTCAGGCACAGATAATAACTAATATATATATATATAACTTATTTGTAAGTTGTTTTTTGAATGCGATCTGTAAGGATAAAAAAAAAAGGTGAACAGTGGGTCATGGGAAAGAATTGACACCGCTAGTTGGAGGCAAAAAAAACAAAAATTAAGAGTGTGCTTGGGTAATGGGTTAAGGTGAGTTAACCTCCATAAAGATAGGGTAATAAGACAATGGGTCTGTAGGTTAACCTCCATGAGTTATTATTTTGTAAAAGTCAAATTACACCTTTAAAAAATAATGCAATTAATTGAATTTATTCATGATCAATAATAAAAATAGTCAGGATATAAATTATGGATCTATCCTTGACTTGGATGCTATAGTAGTTTTTAACCCTGTTACATGGGTTAAAATTAACCCACCACCTCCATGGGTTTCAACCCTAGCCAATGGGTTATGAAGAGGTAATGACATATTTACCCATCTCCTCTCTTGAGAGCTCCCTCTGTCTCGCTTTGTGAAGGGTAACGAATTCCAAAGCTCTGTCTCTTGCTCTCGTCTCTCTTTCTCTCTCTGTGTGTGAAGGCGACGAAGCCCAAGCCCCAGCCCAGCGGTTTTGTTGGGATGGTTTTGGGTGCCTGAGTGAACCGAATAAAGAAGATAACTTCATCTGCACCACCCCCTAACCTCGATTTATCATAGTCACCGCACCACCACGATGGTGGATAATTTTGAACCCTAATTTCTCTATCTCCCAGATCTAATGTGATGGTCGGTGATTTTTGAAACCCTAATTCTCCTATTTCTTTCAAATTTGAATCATTTTTGTGGTGATGGTGGTAGGTGTTTCTATGATGGTGGGTGTTTCTGTTGTGGCGGTGGTGGTGGTCTTCGGTGTTTCTGTTGTTGCGATGATGGTGGCCTTCGGTATTTCTGTGTGGCAGTGGTGGTGGTCTTCGGTGTTTCTATTGCGGCAGTGGTGATGGTCTTCGGTGTTTCTGTTGCGGCGGTGGTGGTGGTCTTCGGGAGTTTCTGTTGTGGTAGCGTTTCTGTTGTGGTGGTGGTGGGTATTACTCATGTGCTTTCTCCGTCTATGCACAACTTTCCCAATTTTCTGGTGTTTTATGGTTTTCATATCAATGGGTACAATGATAAATGTCTATGAAAATCAAGGTGAAGTCTATCCAAATCAATTGTTCTTGCCAAACAATGGCTTGGATTGGATGGCATTCATAACTCATCCAATTAAGTGTTTGAGTGGATTTAGGTGAGATGAGTTAGGATACAAAAAATCCTATCTATTCCTATCCATATCGATTATCCAAACACACCCTAAGTGGTTAAAGGCGTGGGCTAGAAATTAAGAGAGGTAAGGCGTGTTGGTTAGAAAGACCTCTTTGAGGTAGAGGAAATTAAAGGAGATGTGTTGAACTGTAATAGAGATAAGTCCCAGAGGCTTGTTGGATTTTCCACAACAGTAGATCAGCATTGTTGGGATGTGATTAAAATGGATTTGCTCCAAGTATGCTGTACTAATACTTCCTTCGTTTTTATTTATTCCTTTAAGAAGTTGATGATTTCAGGCCAATCAGTTTGGCCACTTCACTTTATAAAATCTTGGCTAATGTGTTGGGCTTGAAGATTGAGATATAGGTCATGAGTAATACTTTGAAGTCTCAATGTGCTTTTGTGAAGGGTATTGGACATGGTGTTGGTTGCAAATGGGCAGTGGAGGGTGTTGATACAACAATAGAGAAGGATTGGTTTTCAAAATAGAAAGATACGTTATTTTTGTATGCTCATTTAATATTATTCGTATGATTAAATTTATTTTATTTACGATATACAAAATCCTATTAAAATTATAGTTCTTGATAGGATGGGTTGGATTTAGACTAAATGAAATTTTCACCTTGGACCATTTTTTTTATTATCGGATATATGATATAAGTCTAATCAGCATAAAAATCAAACAAAAAACTAATTTTTTGAAGAATCAAACAATCTAAGCCATTGTTTGAAGAAAAAATAGTAATCATTATAAAAATATCACATAACTCAATTTAACATTTATTTTCATACAATTACACACAATATCTTCTAAATTTAATTTAAATAATTTAATTGTTGAATAGATTTCGTTAGTTTTGTACTAAAAAAGAATCTAAATATAATATTTTAAATTTAAAAGATTTAAGTATATATATTTATATACTTTTGAATGTCTGGGTGTAATTTATTAATGCATACACAGGAAGTTTAATTAGAAGTTTGTGTATAATATTTTAAATATTAAGAAATATAAATAATTAAATAACAAATTTTAAGGGGTTGAGGTGTAATTTTTCCTAAATAGGAAGATCCACTTATGTAACCCGACAACGTGGCTAGAAACCTCTCCAGAAACAGAGTGAGACAGAGAGTGCGAGAGGAACGGAGGATTGAAAGAGGGATGTCGGACCCGTACGAGAGAGCGAAAGGAGGGAGGCTGACCTTCAAAGGAGGCAGTCTCGCCACTCGCAGCAAACCAATCGACAAGAAGAAGAAGAAAAAGAACAAACACAAAACCTCAGACGACGTCGCATCAGAAGAACTGATTCTAGGGGAGGAGGAGCTGGAGGCCATTGGTGATACTATTGGGGTCCCAACTACGGCGGCGGAGGGAGGAGAGATATATACAATCGACGCCGCGAAGCGAAGGAAATATGAAGATTTGTTCCCCGTTGAGGCCAAGAAATTCGGTTACAAAGACCCACAGAAAACCAATTTTAAGTCCGTGGAGGAGGCTCTCGATGACCGTGTCAAGAAGAAGGCTGATCGTTACTGTAAATAAACGTAAGGTACTATTATAATTTTTTGATTATTGGCTTTAACGTTGTTTTTGTTTTTTTGAAATTAGGGTTTTTTTAGATTAGTTATTATTTTTCTGGGTTTTGAGTAGAGATTTGTTTATTTTTTTTTGGGTTTTGGGGTAGGGGGGGGGTTATTAACTGAATAACTACCCATATTTGAGGCCATACTGAAAGTACTGCACAACTTTTTTAGAAGACTTACGGCCGGGCTACTGTGTTATTTCGTTTCCCTCACTTTTCGAGGACTTAGATTCATTGGTGGTTCCCCCTAGGTGGTTATATTGGGTAATTCAGAATCCGACGAGACCAGAATTGAAGAATCTTGTAGTAGACAAGTCATAACCCGAAGTTTTTATCGGTTACAGATGAGATCTTGATTTATTTTGATTTGTACCATCAACAGTACTATGTGCTAGATTGCTGCCCAATGCCCAGCTGACATGGAGAAATAATATTTTAGAACGATCTTCTTACTTTCTAATTTTATCCAAGTAGCTGAAAAAAATATCATGCCAGTGTAGTAAGTTGTTAGTCTGGACACTTAGTGGGTAGTATTGGATCTGTAGCCTGAAGGAGGCTTGGGGGGACAAGAAATAGTATGCATCTTTACCAGAATTTTACATCATGTGGCAACAACCAATTGTGCATTGTGGTTGCTTGTCCTTTGAAGCATGTGTTGGTAGAATGAACTGTTTAAAGGACCTGCCCCAGGAGTAGTTTTTATCAATCAGACTCTGTTCAATGTCAATGGATAATGCCCTCATATTTCCCAAACTCCCAATCATAATGTCTAGGCAAGAGTTGTCATTTACTCTCCTATGTGGCAGCCCGTATCTTTTATAATTTAAACTTACTGTCCAAACTTAATTTCTCAATTCTGTAGCATCTATTGATTAAAAAATCTTATATTCTTACAACACAACACAAAACACACCATTGGCATCTATTATATAAAGAATCAATTTGAGTGGGGCAGGGGTCGAGTAGCCTTCCCTTCCCTCCACAAATACATAATTATCTTATTTTAACTTTTTTATCAGACTTTCCTCTAGTAAAATTCTTCCACATTTCGATATGGCTACTTACTCAACTTCCCATTTGTTATTCAACTTTTCACTCACTCATTCTTTTTTTTTTTATAATACTTATCATCCTAATTTTCTCTTCTTTTTCAAATACTACTAATATTGAACAGGTCGGGAAAGATGCTGAGATGTGGTGGGATGTAAATCATATTCATTACACGATTCCGTTGCTAGTTATCTTTTTTTTCCATCCACTTGCACAACACCCACAAATTTCTACCACATGTTTATTTCAAATGTTCAAAATGGGATATTTGTCCTCTATTTACACTACACACACATGTATGCTGACACACCTCATTTCTTGCAAAAGTTTGCTATAATTATGTTTTTTTTTTTTTTGTTCTGATTGTCAATCATGCTATGACACTAAATATAATTGTAAAAATTTTGTGATTTATAGATTGACTTCCAAGACTTGCAATGTTCACATCTTGACTCATTTTTTTCCGATAAGAAACAACAACTTTATTAATAAATAAAAAAACAGTAGTACAAGAATTAATCAAAAATGGACACGTCGTCCAACCTAATAATTAGTACAATATAAAGAAAAAAAATAAAAGGCTTGACAATTGAGTTCATGTTGGAGTCTGCAGCAGGATGTCGTCCAACTTGTTGTGATACCAAATAAAGGAATATTATCAAAGTCCTTTGTCACTGATGGCCAAAAAGAAGCTAAGAAATAAAGTCGGTCCCATAAGCCCTCAACATCCTCTCATTTGTTGTAAAAAATTCTCGCGTTTCTCTCCATTTATAGGACTCAAATTGTTGCAAAAAGAGCACAATGCCAAAGAGTCTACCCTCTTCCACTTCCTTCCAAACCCATAAAGTCCAAACAAATTATAGATAGTGTAGATCTTGGAGCCACCCAACAATGACCAACTAAAACAATTTATGCCATAGTGATAAAACCAGTAAACAATGCAAGAATAGATGATCCACAGTCTCACCATCCTCTATACACATAACACACCATTGAGGTAAAAGACTTGTCTTAGGTTGCCTTTTTTGAAGTATTTAATTAGTATTAATCTTGCCATGAGTGACACAAACTTGCACCTTTAGAGGAACATTGAAATTCCCAATCTTTAAAGACGGAAATAATGATAGAAAGATTATCAATTAATGATTCGAAATAAGATTTACAAGAGAAAGCACCAAAGAGATCACTAATTTAAACAATTTTAATACAAAGAATTTTGAGTGAAAAATACATTATTGAGTACAGTAAGAAGTAACAACAGCTCCAAATGTTCCCTATCATTAAAGTTTCTACGAAAACCAAAATTCCAAGCTATTAGAAAAGAGTAAGATATGACAAAAAATACAATGCATTTCCCATGATAACAAGAGATACGATAAAAGTTGAGGAAAAAGACTTGCAAATAAAGACTCTCCCCTCCAAATATCCCCTAGACCCATTGCCCACCAAGAAACTTACTCTCTGAGAAAAGCTGGAGAACCACTTAGAAATGAACTTATGTAGACTCCAAAAGGTCTCCTCTTAATCCCTTTGCCATCTCACCCATTAGCCTGTAACTCATATTGGCTCCTTATAATCGTATGCCACAATGTACCTTGCTCCATTGGAAATTTTTAAAGCTATTTTCTAGTCAAGGCCTCATTTCTTTTCATCAAGACAAACCCACCTTTAGCTTTTGGCCTAGTGCCCACATTCCAAGACTCCAAATGATCTTTCTTTCCTTCCCTACTCTCTGCTCATAATTTATTTAATCCTCAACGAATGTAACACAGATTTTTTATCGTATATTTTCTTGGTCAGTGTATCACAAGTGAATGTTTCTTACCATCAGCATCATTTATTTGCTTCTCTTATTCTTGTATCTCCAAACCAAAACCCCTATCCAATTCTTCTCCAAAAAAGAACACCACATCGACTTTGTAAAATATATCGCCTTCAAGTTTATCCCTAGTACTAGAGACCCCAAGCATGCCAGAATATGATGGCAGATTAAATTTAATCACCTAAATGGGAGATCACTGAGACTAGAGGATTCTAGTAGTGAAGCCGGAATTCAATTTGTTTCACTAAAATTTGAGGCGGTGGAAGAGAAACATTGGCTGGAAAGAGATCATCGGTAGTCAGTGGAAGGTTCGTGGCGGAAGGCTTTTTAGGTTGTGTTGAGTTGAGTTGACTGTGTTTTTAGGTTTTGAAATATATTGCTGCATGTCATGCTTTTTTTTTTCCACTTTGATCTCACTAATTCGTTATACTTTTGTTTCCTGCACACTTCCAGAGTTATTTATGTTTTTTTAACAAACTCTTTTAAGTTAATGTAAATGCTTCAGTGTCCTATTCAGCTCCTCTTAACACATTCCAAAAATGTTGTTTTAGAGTAACAGAAAATGCACCTGTTCATTATTTTCTAAGAGACTTGCTACAAAAACACAGAACCACATTAGATCTTAAACAACCAGTGGCTTGAGATTTGAATTCTTAACAATCCAATTGTACCCTCTTGCAGGAGAGTTTCTCATTGGCAGTTTCTGTTTAGGAAACTTTTATCACATCTCTATAAAACCATGTAGTGATGTGATAACTTGGTTGTTCTACAGTAAATCTCCTTATTCGTCCACCTCTTCTTCTGTGGGGATGTTCTGCCAAAATTCTTAGCCAGTATTTATGTCGTATAATGATCAACATCCTTATCTAACCTAGACCGAGTTTTTTATGCCTCCTAACCAGTTGGGACATGGAACGTGCTTGCTGTGTGTGTGCGCGCGCACCTGTGTGTCGGTGTGGTTAAGATGCTTTTGCATATTTTGCGCTGCTGTAAGTGAAAATTTCCTGGTCAAGAATGTGTTGCATGAAATCCTGGTCAGCTCTAGTGATGAATGGCTAAAGCTGTTTTTGTTTTGTTTCGTGTATTCTTTTCATTTTGTCAGGATATTTGTTCAGTATCCCTTTGGACTGGATGCCACTTATCTATAATTTACACTGACATGGTAATTATTTAATGTGTGGCTGTGCGAGTTGTGTATAGATATTGTTGACACGACTTGTGCTTTGTTATGATCTAAGTACCGCAGTGGATTCTAGATATGTGAATGTTTCCAGATTTCTCAGGCTTTTGTGTTATGATGGTGAGGCAAAGCTTGCTGACCTTTAGACATGAGCCCCGTTCCAGTCTTACACACTGCTTATAATGAAAGCAACTGTGGAATGGATTCTGTACTTCAGTCTTGTCCAAGAATATTCTCTCTGTTTCTTGTAATCTGTTCAAAACATTGTAATTCAATACTATTACTGTTACACAATAGTTATTAATCTACTAAGAAGTGCTTGATTGATAGAATACTTGTTTTGCAAGTGGGCTGGTTACATTTCTGTTTGCTTTAAATATGTATTGCTTAGCCTTGTTTGGGGACTATGCGTATTGTAACGGGGGCTGGTTGAGTAATTCACGTGACTAGCTTAGAACTCGAATGCCTGCATCAATTCCTGAAAATTCCCCATTCCTTTTCAGGTCAACTAGAAGATCTTGATATGTGGAGATTGCTTAGCTTTATAAAGTTGACCCTGCACTGCACTGCACTACCTTAAGGTGTATGAAAGAATGATGGAACACTGCCTGGCTTCTGCATCTAAGCAACAGAGTGACAGGAGAGGAAGAATATTGTTCCTGCTTTCCGCCATCCAAGAAGATCTTGATATGTGGAGATTGCTTAGCTTTTCCTGATTGCAGCATTCAATTAAGTTGAAATTCTTTAAAGAAATGATACACCTGGATGCATATTTATATTATTCGTTTACATTTTTCTGTAGGTCTGATAAGATTCAAACACTGTAAAGAGTTTTTATATCATTCCTAGAAGGCAATTTGGTAAAGACTCATCTCCTCCTCTCAGTGGTTTTCCAATTTCCATGTAGGAGAAGCAGGCTGACTGGCTGAGTGATGGCAACAATAGCCCATACTCGAGCTTGATAAATTGGACAGGTCAAAATCTCTTTTCGTTATTCATTGCTTTTAGAAAGCGATAAGGCCACGTCGCGCCTAGGAGGGATTGTGTATAAAAGGCAGACCACCATCCTGTCTCAAGGGGGATGTGTGAAAAACATATCCTAACAGTGTGTTTGTTTGGGGGATAAGTGGGGGTAATAAAGAAGTGGGATTGTGTTTACTAGGACATGGATCTCACTGTCAATCATTTTTAGCAAAGTATTAGTTTTGGATCTTAATACTAACCCGTTATGAAATATGGCGCCAAACTCATGTACATGGTATATCTAATACCATCTGATGTCAATCATTTTTAGCAAAGTATTAGTTTTGGATCTTAATGCTAACCCGTTATGAAATATGGCGCCAAACTCATGTACATGGTATATCTAATACCGTCTGAGAGGTGGTATAAAAGATGGGAGAAGGGGCACCAATAGCATAATTACTATACCACACCTTCTAAGCAATAGAATGGATGGTATTAAGGGTAAACATGTTTATTTGCTATATGGGATGTGATTTTTTTTTTTTTTTGGGATGAATCTCACAATAAAACATATTGCTCAAATAAACATGGGATGAAATTGTGTTTATTTTTATTATCGATATTAACTTCCCTCAATATTGGAAGTGTATGAAATATATTAGTCAATCCCATGAATACCAATCCCCCAAACAAGGATATGTTTTGAGGATTGCTATGCATGTGATTGAGAGAAATCCCATACTAACATTAAAAGTCGAAGGGTAATTCAGTCTAATCTCCTTAATATTGTTGGTGACCAAAATCCCAAAAATAATATCACCTCCTAGGTGATATTATATAAGCCATGGGTTTTGGCGAATTATAGCTATCACACACAAAAAAGCAAACAAACAAGATATTATTAGGTATTACGTACTATTTTTCTTAATCCCAGCTCTTTATACCATCATTATCTTTCAAAGAAATATGTCTTGAGGTTATGAGAAACTGAGCGATTGAGTGACTAAGCATGAACAAATGCCCCATAATAGTGCGAGGACAACATATTGAACTAATAGGAAGGCTTTTTTAGATATCTTTTTTACCGTTCCACCAATTCCCAACCCGTACAACGCACAAAACATTCTACCCATAAACACCCAATTCCTATGTAACAGTAATGAGAAATAGAAAATTGGAGTTCATATTTTATTGGCCATATTGACACATTTAATACTTTGCCAAGAGTACAAAAATCCAACTGCGGATGCTAGATAGGATTCTTGATTAACTAGGTGATTGTGAAAAAGAATAGCTTATACAGACATCACAACACAGGGATGAACTTTCGGACAATCATAATATTATTATGCACGTGTATAAAGAATACTTTTCCTTGAGAGAGCAAGATCTCACCAGGGGCATGCATGGACAGCTCAGAAGAAGATTCACAGTGTTGCATGGCTTAAAGAGTTCGGCGAGTGACTCGCGAGAAGCTAGAATCTTTCATTTTCACCGATGACGACATGTTGGCGCCAAATTCCTTCCACACCCGTTCGTTGTATGTTAAAGCAGAGATGAATGGAGTGGTCGTGGGGTTGCACACTACATTTATCTCATAAGCAATGTAGCAACGCCAGAGTACTACTGGGTTGTGCAACCTGCCATTTGCCAACGCCCTTTCAAATAGTCCATGAAAATTCGATGGGAATATCCTCTGCTCATCTAGAATGATAATGCAAAGAGCCATTCTTGTAATTTATTTAATTTTGTGCTAAAACTCAAATTTCATTTGAAAACAAACAAAATTATGTAATAACCTAATATGCACAAAAAAAATGCACGTGATGCACACAGAGAAAAGATATATATGATAAGGGTAATATTGGTATTTTTTAAAAAATGAGTTGCTTACATCAACAAAATTTCACTTCCCTTGAACTGCAAACTAGTAGTTGGAAAAATTTATTTCCGACAACCAAAGTAAAGAGAAGGTCGGAAAGGTCAGTGTTATTTCTCAAACAATAGGAGGTCTCGTTGTTATTTGACCAAACCTCAAGGAAGTGGATGTAATTTACCCTTAAACAATTAATTGGGTCTTCTTCACTTCTACATCATTAATGTATATTCTTTCAATTATATATATACACACAAAAAATTGGAAGGTGTTGGAGATGGTACCTCGAATCCTTTGTAACTCCAAACTTCTTCACCTCTATTTCAACTCCCATGTTCTATGTACAAAGAGAAACCTTAACTGTATCTTTACTAATAGATTAGGGTAGTTTTCTTTCTTTCTTTTTATGTGTGTGTAAGACAGGTTACGGCTCAATGGCGTCCACCCAACACCCAAATTTTTTTTGTTCTTTTTTTCATCTAACTTACACTTCTCAAGTCATCACACAAACACAAACACAAACAACACCTCAAAGTAAGGGTTGGATGAGTAAACCAAGCACACGATCCAAGGTCCAGGTCATGCACACAAGGTGATAAAATTACTCAGCACAATATTTTTTTTTTTTTAAAAAGTATGATATAATGAAAAAAAAATTCCTGATGAAATTAGGCTCATAAGGGAAAAACAATGATCTGTTTCTAGAGGTTAGATGATTTAAGAGAATCCTCACTCTCATTTTTGAAGTGGTGAATCCCTAAATTTCCAAGATTTCAGAACATGGATTCAACATCAGTTGATTTCCATAGCATACACAACATAGAATAAAACACAGTAATTACATCAAAATGTACAACTTTTGGCCCAAAATTATTTTATCGATTCAAGCAAAACTGCAAGAAGCTATGCACAACACAGAAAATGCACAGAGAAACTCAATGTTGATAAGATGGGCATTATTGCCATGACCTATGACTCCATCTCATCTTGCAAAAGGATCTCATAAATATCTGTCCTCAGGTTTATTTCCTTGTCTCGCATGACTTCATGGAGATCTGAGAGTTCTTTTGCAGTTAGCACAGAATTCAGCTTGATGAAACCATCGAGCCATAGCTTTTTCGACCTGGGGAACATAGTGAACAAACATGAGGTGAGCTTCAAATCAAAACAGCACTCACTGAATCGCTAATTTGTAGAAACAAGCATCTGCTCTGTCTAATGGTGTCATATATCATACTGTTGGGAAAAAGTTTCCCATTCTACTTGTACCATATAAGTCAACTGCAAATATCAAATTAAAAAGCGGGCTTAAGGATTAGCTGGCATATATATGCATCACAGTCATCCCACCATCCTATACCAGAGGCATAAGACCTTCTCACTGAATATTTTCCACCCATGGCACATAAAATAATATCAGTTTTGGGAATAATAGAGAGAAAGAAAAGGCGGTAGAAAAGGTTTATTGGTGGAAGTGACTACTAGGTCCAAATTTGCAAATGTGCTGAGAAAGTGATAATTATTGAGACAGATACCCCAACAATTTAAGGATCAAAATGCGGCCCAAATTTTAAACAGGGCTAAGTTTCCAAAAATGCAGTAGTACGGATGAAGCTTGATTTTTCATGTTCAAGTGTTCATATTCAAAAGATATAATAAGCAAGACTAAACCAACCAAAACAACTTCAAGCTAGTGACAAACAGGTTCAAATAACTAGCTTTTTCCACCTTAGGTTGAGAGCACAGAACCCAACATCCAAAAATATGTTGAAAGAGTACTTAGATACAGTCGAAAGTAATGTAAACTAAATGAAATAACGCAAGCACAACTGAGGCTATGAGAAACTGAGTGATTGAGTGACTAGGGATGAACAAATGCCCATAATAGTGCGAGTACAAAAGATAGAACTGATAGGAAGGCCTTTTCAAGTATCCTTTTGACCGGTCCACATATCCCCAACCCCTACAACACACAACATTCTACCCCCAAACACCCAATTCCTACAGAGCAATCATGAGAATTATAAAATTGGAGTACATATTCTATAGGGCCGTAATGACACACATTTAATACTTTGTCGGGAGTACAAATTCTAACAGTGGATGCTGGATACAGGACTCTAGATTAACTAGGTGACTCTGAAAAAAGAATAGCTTATACAAACATCCTTATAGAATTGATGGTTGACAACTTAACAAGAATCACTTATTTGCATATGAGAATCCTTAAATAATTTTTTTCCCTGAACTACCAATACTCTTATCATTTGACCATATGCAAACACAGCATTCGCAAGCAGATTATGCTTACGTGAGCACAGGGATGAGCATTCGGACAATCATAATATTATTATGCACGTGTATAAAGAATACATTTCCTCGAGAGAGCAAGATCTCACCAGGGACACGCATGGATAGCTCGGAAGAAAATTCTTCTAGCTGCAGAAGGGTTGCACACTACATTTATCTCGTACGCAATGTAGCAACGCCAGAGTACTACTGAGTTGTGCAGCCTGCCATTCGCCAACGCTCTTTCAAATAATCCATGAATTCGATGTTGGGAATATCCTCTGCTCATCTCAAATGACAATGCAAAGAGCCAAACGATCACAGATGGTTTCCTGAGAGTGTAGACAGTTAGGACTACAAAACAGTTGACATGGAATTAAGTACTAAACTCTCCAAATTCCAGTCAAATCACAGAATTTCTGGCATAATAAAGATTCAAGATTGTTAAATAGCAAAAGAGCAGCAACCAATGAATATATATATGACATAAAACTTGAATTTCTGGCATAATAAAGATCCAAGATTGTAAAATAGCAAAAGAGCAGGCTGAGCAGCAACCAATGAATAAATATATGACAGAAAACTTGATGAAGGGAGGTGAAGCATTACTTTTTATTTTATCTCAACTGAATAAAGGTCAACCAGAGGCCGGACCTGGAGCATTGACAAGTCCGTCCCCTTCCCCCTAGTCCTTCCTCAGAAAAAGTTCCAAACTTAATCCTACCCAGAATAAATTAATTCTCATCCTTCGACACCCCAGTTAACAACATTATTCTCATACCCAAACACCCCATATGGCCACCATGCCATCACCACACACAACCACCCACCACCACACCACTACTCCGCCACCACCACTTCAATCCAATCAACATCCAACTCAATTTGCAATCAATCAATGCACAGACCTCTATGTACGCACTTCTCTGTTGTGTATCTACACATGCGCCCTCTTCTCAAACATAATCACAGAGTGGGCATGTAGTTATACATATATGCTTTAGAGAGATAGGGGGAGGTAGGGGTGGTTTGGGGGCTGCCAATGGCGGGGAGAAGGGCTTACACCGTCCGAAACCCACAATCTACAATCAATCGAATTCACGCTAAATCAATCAATTTCATTGGCCTTTTCTCCAAATCAAATTCACACACATTCATTTTATTCTTATCGTATCAATACTAGAGGATTAATTCTCTATTATACATACGGAGAACCTTTGCGGAGGATAACTCTCACTTCAGATTTGACTGAACAAGCTTGAGGTGTGTTTGCATGTTAGACACACACACACAAAGAAAAACAAAAAAAGCACATTTATACATATTAAGTAGACAGGGAGCAAGAGAGTATGTGACTATGCAGGCGTTTGTGGGAGTTAGGGTGCAAGAGGTGGAAGGAGGGGGCCAGCGTGGGGGTTGCTATGTAGGAAAGGGCTGCAGGGAGAGCGTGCTATCAGGTAGGAAGGGGGGGAGACTCCCCCCCACCCCTTTTTTTTTTCTTGTCTCTCTCTACATGTGTGTCTCTGTGAATCTATTGGTTCTAACCAGAAACCAACAAATTTGAACAAAACTATCTACTTGGGCAAAGGGTAAACAAGTTGTGTCCCTAGTATGCGATCAAAATCGTGCGCCACTTAGCAATGGCAAGTTGTCGTGTTGTTTTTGAAGAACTCAAGGGATCCAACCATGGTTTTATTTCACCGACTGGGGATTGACAGCGATACAAGATCAAATGTCCAGGGAGAAAAATTAAGTAGAAATCAAGGTCCATCCCCTCCTGTAATTGAAAGCACTTTAACGAATCATCTCTAAAAATACAGGGCATGGCGCAAATATAGAACAGTTTGTGATATAATAATCAGCTACATCCAGATGATCAGATACATAAATTGTTAGAACTCTATATTCTAATAATCATAAATATAACAGACCTATGAATTGCCAAAATAAATAAGCATTTGATATTGCAATTATAAATCTTGTATCAGTCTAGTATTGCCACTCTCTAAGGTATTCGACTCCCTCCAATACCACCACACTTGCTGCAGAAGTAGCCTACTACTTGTCTTGTGAAAGCTTTACCTTGTTGAGGTTAAGGGTTCAAGCCCCCTTCCCCCTCCCCCCCCCCCAAAAAAAAAAAAAATGAAAAGGGAAATACTCCAATCCAACATGTTTATAGATATTGATTCAGAATACATTATAAATGGTCTTTTATTGTCCACGTCTTTCCGACATCTACTTCTATTATAATGCAAGAAGCCCATAGATGACTTCATCAGGAATATCACATTCTCTTGTAACCTACCTGGATTATATTCTTCAGTTACTGTGATACAAAATTTTGACCAAAGCTGGAGATTGAAATGATCAAATATTACACATGCAATTGTGTCCGAGTGTAGGTTATTTAAGGCAAACTTGTATCCCACATTGAATAATTATGACCACCCAAGGTTGGTTTATATACTTGAGTAGCTAACCTAACATGTAATCAGAGTAGTCAAGCCTCTAACCTGTTTGAATTTCCCGATATGCGTAGTTGTTTTTTTGTTTAATTTTTAGCTCTAGTGCTCTACATGCAAGCCCAAGTCCCATGTGAGGGAGGGTGGAAAGCGAGCTTGTATCCAACATTGAATAATTAGCACCACCAAAGGTTGATTTATACACCTGAAGGCTACTTCACTCATTGACTATTGGTTTTGAGTAGGATGATCTGATAGGTTAAACAAAAATATCTGGTATACAAACCCATGCATATACACTAGTAAAGAAAACGCCCCTAGTTTTACTTATACTGACAAAGGATTCTACTATATGGACAAAAAACCTTACTTGTGACAGTAATCATCAAATATCCACCGTAATTTATTGGCAGCAGTGTGAAGTAGACTGATTTCCACTAAAGATTTGTAAAGCTTTGAACTGAAAGGGTAAATTTGTAAGCCCCGTACAACAGACTCCATTACTTTCGCCAGTTTTGATTGCCTATGATATTTCCAAAGCATCCTCAAATAATAGTTGAACAAAAATTCCAGTTGATAACACTGGCTTCTTCTCTCTGCAATAACAGACAATATGAAAGTCATGAGAAAGAACAAACTCACTTTAGACCCAATTAAATTAATGAAAATGTTTCCACAGCTCCTAAATGAAAATTTCCAACTCGAACAATGAGCATGAAAATGGTTAACATAAGATATTGCACAAAACAAGATGCAAAGGATTCAATTCTATCTATTCAGTCACTTACTCCCCTTTTGATTGATAATGAAAAAAAGAAGAAGAGAAATCTTACATTCTACATTTATTTGGCTCAGGAGAAGTAAAAAAAGTTATTCACCTGCATCCGAAGAAGCCTACGCTTAGCTAACTGAATTCCTGTTTTGTTTGCTTGGGTCCCAAACCGCCAGATGATAAAATGAAATTACATGTCAACTGATTTCCTAATCAGCATCTATTGGTGCTCAAGCTTTGTTTTGTTTTATCCACCAAAGTCTCCCTTCTGGACAAGTGTCGGGAGCAGGTTTGCATTTTCCTCTACCGTCCCAGGAAGGGCGTAAAAAGCAACAGAGCAAATTATTTTAACTTGGCTACATAACTCTTCCTACTCAACTAAACTCTGTGTCAAGCCATATCGTTTCCTAAACTCAAGGAAACCATGTCACAAATATCTATGCATAAATTTTAAATTATGGAGGAAATAATTTATTGGATATTTCAGAAATCAGTTTATTAAAACTCATAAATGTATGGTGCATAAAAAAGTCAATTCACAGTCACTAAGCATATGTATTCTATACGGAAAATTATGTGATCAGTACATAACACCAGATCCTCAATCCGTGGGTCTTCAGATGCCTATGTTCTCTAAATCATGAGAGGGATCTGTTTGTCAAGAGTGAGATAGAGGTAAAACATCCCAATGAAGTCCAATTTTCTTGATCATTTGCACCATATCAATCCAATCAACCAAGATCAGCAAAACTATGTACCAATGACGGTTAGGGTTTCAGATAATACCTTTTTGTGCTTATTGAGTGTCAACAGACATGAAAATCTGTTGAATGGAAACTCACAGTTGTTCTCTCACAATCATATACATGGTAAAATATAGAAATTGTGCCACATTTTATTTCCCTTTCTCTTCTTTACTTTTTTTCCAGGGCCCAAAACATAAGATTGAGCTCCATTAATGCCTTATATTCCGCCATACAATTAACTTGATTATCAGATTCCGCAGGACTTAGCTCGCTACCTCAGTTGATATATTGTCGATATACAATAAATATTGAGGCAATACCAGGTAAAGAAAATGGGGAATGCTAAAGAAAATTGATTTTTATTTTCCCCCCCTTTTCTCATGAGAGAAAATGGAGGGAAATGGATTTCCTCGGGCGTCAAAATCATATATCCCTTCCTACCACTCCTGGTATCAACAATTGAGTCTGAGTGGCAAAATCATATATTCCTTCCTACCACTCCTAATTTCTATAGAATGAAGTACATATTCTCTAGCATCACAGAATTGAGTCTGAGAATATTCTCTAGCATCCCTAGAAGCTGTCAAGTCAGCTAATATTGATTGCAAAAAGTACGACTCTACCTAGTACCAGTCGTAATCAAAGACTTCAGGGACCCACAATTTAATCATAATATAGGGCCTCACAACATTCTATGATAGGTAGGACCTATTCCATGATGATCTCACTGGGTCTCATTTCCGTCTTAGTAAAGCGTTATCACATCAGAGATCCGCATAGCAAGCACTGTACCAAAATCAATCTTCTCCATCATCACAAAAAGGTTTAAATGAATCCACGTTATGACATCAAAGACAGGTACCATCACATATACTGATTCACTACACTACATCAGCTCTAATTAGTAATCAAGTATGTCCATAGAAATATAAGTACGTGTGGAAAAAGAAAAAAACTAGCATAACATTGAAGTTTTGCATAGGAAGGCCAAATTACCAGGAAGCACCATGGAGAAAGCCTGATTTAAAATTTCAATTCCAGTAGCCCATCCACCGGTCAACTCTTCAAATAAAGCAGCTGAACAAATGAGAGCAACAGAATTATCATCAATAACACCACGTGCCCATGTTGACCATAGCATTCTTATGCGTTCCTTATACCCTTGGCGTGCTTTCAGCTGTTGCAAACTTGATGGATGACATGTAAATGGACTGTATTTTGTCCCACTTCCTAAGCAAGATAGAATATGCATAGCACGTGTTGATGATTCTGAACCACATCCAGAACTATTGGCAAGCTCCATTTCAGCATACCAAAAATACAAAAGAGATGCATCTGACAGAGAATCCTGCTAAATTAATTTAGAGAAAGTACATAAATACTATTTCCATGGTGTGGAAAGAAATTATACAGAGAACAACAAACTAAATTCACATTCGTGATGACATTTTTCCCATGGTTCAAATTCCACTATAGAATTGAAAATTGAACGCAGAGAATACAAAAAATAAATAAATAAACTGACATGAAAACAGTGTATCAAGTGAAATTAAGGAAAACTGCAGCACTAAATATGCATGATGTAACAGTAGACAAGAAAGAAAGGAAGCTTGAGATACAAGGGAAAATTTCTGTAGAAGCCTCCTCATGGATACTAATTAAAGTTATCCATTCATCCATCCACAACTTTTAACATATACTCTATAGGGGTTTTTAGTGTGTGAGAGCTCTGTATACATTGGTTACTAATTAGGGAAATGCAGCAGTTTCATTAAAGAGGAAAAGAACACCATCAACCAGGAGAATATGGAAGAGGGAAGGGTGAAACTAGTTGGCCACAAGAAGTCAGGACAAATATTTTCTGAGTTGAATTGAGCTCATTCCCGCTCAACTTAAGCTTCGATTTAGAACCTTGGGCTACCAGGGGGTCTTGCGACCAACTCTGTTAGATTTTTATTTCCATCATGTGTATTTGTTTTGTTTCTATTCCATTTGCTTCTCTAGAGTTGGAAGGGTGCTTACAGTTGTTTTTTTTCCTTTTGTGGGGTGGAAAAAAGGGGGGGGGGGGGAAGAATCAAAGATTGACATATACTACCAGCCCATTCCTCCCACAGCTTAAGCTTCCAAATGTAATTGTCCAAAGTCCAACAGTGTAAAAGAACCAAAACAAGTTTTAGATACAAGAACCTGTTCACCACAATCTAAAATGGGTAAATTATGGATCACCCCCTTGTGGTTTGGCCCAGTTACAGACTAGTAAAGTTTAATAAGCCTCATACAAACCCTTATCAATATGTACCAAAGAAATAATGTTAACACTTCCCTTCCACTTAACGAAAAACCAAACGCGCAGCAAGAATGAGGGTGGAAATTGTTTCCTTCCAAACTAATAATGTTAATAACCAAAATACCCCTACCGTCTTTCCACACCCATCTGGCAACCTCCTGCCCTAGTAGTCTCAACCGGCAGCCCCAACCCCCAGCAAACCAACTCCTCTAGCCCAATTGCTAGAGATAGCCTCCACTCCACCATACCTCCAATATTTGGGCCCAATGAGTCCACTCCTCATGCGCATAGGCCAAACGAAGACAAAGGTACACCACTACATATATGCATATATATATATATATATATATATATATATATCGAGACACACAGAGAGAGAGAGAGAGAGAGATTGGAAGTCAAATGGGTTCCTTAACACCACATCATTGACAGGATTGCTACCAAATATATGCTGTAACCAAGAATGGCTTCATCTTCTCAAGTGCTGAAGCACAGACCCCAACAAGTAAGAAAATGCTACTGCCACTCAATAAGATAGTTTCCCACAGGAATCAAATGATCCAGTTGAAGGCTGCGTCAACTCAAAAGTTGGTTTAAAACTTTGCTCATTTACAAAAAATAATGTAAACAGAGAGAGAGGGGGGAGGGGGTGGGGGAAGGAAGAGAGAGAGAGAGAGAGAGAGTATGTGGGTGTGCATTTAGCTGTCAGTCTGTGTTGTGTGTGAGTTAGTTTGTGCTGCTTGGGTGCGTGTATCTATGGGTGAGTAAGAGAAGAGGAGGAGGAAAATAAGAGTTGTTTGGTTAGGGCAACAATTAAAATTTTGTTCAAAACGATCAAATCAACCAAAACGTTAATATTTCAACTAAATATTTTGGAAAAAAGATTTCTCAAATTATTTATTCTTTTCCATTATGTTTTTGAAACATGAATCCTTTTCAAAATAAGTCAAAATATTTCCAATTAATCAAATGATCTATCGAATCCTCACCACTACCCTCCCCGTAAAATTATTGTCTTCACATAGAATTTCATGATTTAAGGTTATGGTATCGACCATCGACTCGCAAGGCTCTGAAACACATCAATCGCGGCATCGCAGCATGATATTTGGCGATACAACCTAACAGAAAATGTTGAACATGACGAGAGATTCAAGTCATATAGCGTCGTCACGAAACTGTATTGGTCGACTCAATGACAATAACTAAGCAACTCGGGATTGACTTGGAGATAATTCGACCAAGTCTCGCGAGAATTTAACTTTATATATGACGTGTAACAGTATCAACTTGGAAGGTGCCAAGTCCAATACGACTCGACTAATCATATCAGTATTGACCGATACTTTGAACCATGTATTAGCCTTGCCTTTTCGACTAATAATAGACCCTTGATACCCCCACCTCCACCACACAAAAAAACACCTTATCAATGGCCAAAAAACACTGACACATAAGAAAAACAAAGGAAGAGAAAAAGGGAGGAGAATTCATATTTCAGTCGAAACAATGATTTTAGCAAAAATCAAAAGATGGAGAAGAGTTCAACAGCCTACCAAGTATCCCTGAGTCCATATCTGAGCAAATCCAAGCCAACTTCCACTCCCACAATCTATATCCAGCCTACTTCTGGTACGATCTTCTTCCTTTCTCTCTTCTTATCTGCTAGGTCTTTGTCCACATCCAGCCTCCTCCAAGTACGATCTTCCTTTCTCTTTTTTTTTTTTCTCTCTTTCCCCTTTTTTTTACTGCTAGGTCTTCATTGATTCTCTATTAGGATGGGGATGACATTCTCTCTCTCAGATTTGCAGATCTAGCATGGGGATAGTGAGCTTTGAGGGTCTTCACCAAGTCTTGAACCCTTTCTCTCTTGCGTGCGATTAAAACAGATCATCATCTGTTTTAATCCCTTGCCCCTTGCCCTTTGCCCTTCTTTCCTTTATCTTCGTTTTTTTTTTGGTTAGTTCTTTTATGTTTCTTAATTAACTTAATGCCCCTTCCGCCTTTTTTTTTTCTTGTATCATTGTTAATTTATAACCTAAGTTTTAATCTCCCTCCCCCTTCTTTATTCCTTCCTTTTTTCCTCTTATTCTTGAAATTAGTTGTAGTGACTTCCGCCTTGTATGTAGTGCCTTTTTTATTCCTCCAACTTGATGTGATCTTGTACAAATAGATGTTAACCCAATCAGGGTTACCTGGATCGCGGGTCGATTAGGTACGTGATTGGGTCGTGGTTTGCTTTAAACTATTATTCGGATCGTTTTCATTATTACAAAAAATTATATAAATATATACATTATAAAAAATCAGGAAATATATATATGCTGCCCTAGTTGCGTACAACAATGTAATCATACAATAAAGCAGCTGCCTTAGATAGACTTATTAGTACTTTTACCTTTTTATCCAAATTGTGTGGTAACATATATTGTTAAATAAAAGGGCTTTTTCGTCTTTATACCAAAAAAACCGATTAGAGTGTCGGTTCTTCTAGACAGAAAAGAGAAAGTGAGAAAGAGTGAAAGAAAGAAAACAAGAGAAAGAAACGGGAAGAACGAAACTCACGTCAAAGCAAAGAGAGAGAGAGAAGGAGAAGGCGATCGATCGATCGATCTGCGAAGTCAACGAAGAGAGAGAGAGATCTGCGAGGGGAACCACACCAGTCTTCATCTGCAAGATGCGAAGTCGACGAAGAGAGAGGGGGAGAAGGAGAGAACGCGATCCATAGCACTTCCAAGTAGGTATTTCATCTGCCATCTTCAAATATTATATGTTGAGTAGTTTGTTTTTTGTTTTTTTTTTTTTGAATTTTGGAACAAATTTTGGGTAGAATTGAGTTTGACATATTGATTTGGGTGGGTAATTCCTAGTTAGGACAAAAAAATTGGGGACTCTGGTTTTGTCGATCTAGGTCGCGAACGACCCACGTTTGGGGTAGTGCGACCCAGATCGGGGATCGTAAAAGGTCTTACGTTTTCAGGTAACCCTGAACCCAATAAACATGTACAATCAATCAATTATTAAGCTTATCTTAATAAATAAAAAGATTTTATTTATGTTTCCATATTTTTTCTCTGTTTCCATTATGTTTCCGTTTCTGAGCTAACCAAAACAGTATATTGAACTGATATTTCAATTCTTGAGCTCACACTACCATTCTAACACATACGCCTTTTAAAAGAATAAAACCTCAAGACACATTAAAATAACGCATTGCATGTGCGGCCACCAAAAATACCAAAAATAAAAAAACATCAGTCATAAGCAAAGTTCAGAGTTTTCAAATTATGACCAAGTAACAATAGAGATCTTACCGATGGAAGACCTTCAATAGACGACAACACCATGTCGAAAACCTTTCTTGCACTATCAATATTCCCAAATACAGCCTCTCTTTGTGCATAAACTCCACATAACAGTATATCCTATAACAACATAAGTATAAATTTGACAAATAAGGAATTCTCCAATTAAAGAAAGGCCAGTACCTAAAAATTAACAGAGCTATCAAAAGTTAAAAACCATTGGCAATAATTTTTTGAATGAGAAACACTGCATCAAACACAAACAAAATTCAAGTTGGAGCATGACTGCGGGTGACATGCAGTTGTATTATAACAGCGTGTCTGTTACAAGCATCAGCCCCCTCATTCTATTTCTCAAACCTTGAATAAAATCCAAAGGGAAAGAATTAAGTACTCATTTCACTTTAGGTCTCGATCCTTGATCACAATGAACGCAGGTGGCATGCTTAACACATGCAAGTCAGACGGAAAGTGGTCATTAGCTCATTTTGTCCCCATAAGTAACTGTCCAATGAATTGTCTAAATGAAAACTCTCCATACTAAGTTAGTGCCTTCAAACCTATGAATGATTGGAATACATGTCTATAACATAAAACTCTATGGCCACCCCAAATAAAATCAAGCTAAACCACTGATGACATATTGGTCAACTGGTAATCAACTGTTGGCATCCAGCATCAACACATGGATAATGTCCATGAACCACTACCAAAATTTAACTTAAGAAACCATAAAGTAAACTAAACTGGTTATCTGCCATCAGATAAACAAATTCCCCTGAATGAAAACCCCTACCTTGATAAAAGAAATAAATTTGCATCTGTGTATTGTGGGGTTAATAAAAATTGCAAGACAAGTACTCATGACAAACTTAGTTGAGCAAGGTCCCAAGATACTGATGCTACCCAATCCTTCCCAGCTAACAGAATCAATGTATCCATGCCCTCTCAATGACTCGGCATATAAATCAAGAATCTAAATTCTAAAATGGAGGACCGAAAAAAAAAAAGAATAAACCAAGTTGCCAAACTGTTTCAACTCTTAAAATCTTCACAAATCACCTTCCAACTAATGGAATTAATTTGATTGCATCTAAATGTATCATGCATACTGTACAGAGTATCATATGATGCAGTGGAAAACAATATAACTATATAAGTTGTCTCAGTATTCCATTGTATCAGAACATATCGTATGATACGTATCGTGTAGTGTACGATACTAACACAGCTGTTACTGACTCAACTGCAACACAAATTTCTGGCACGTTATATTAATGATGAACGATTTATTTCAACAATGGAATCATCAATTTCTGTAACTAAATAACCCATTAAAGATCAGAGAATCTAGAAACTATTTCTACGTGTTCCACATTTACATCCTAAGTTCATGCGGGGAATGAATAGTGCAGTATTATGCAAGCCTATGGGCAATTTGAGCTTATAAATGCATATATGCATTGGTTCCACTATGTGATGCACAAAGAGCTGCTATCCATGCCACAATTTTCCAAGAAACATCGGGATACAGAAGAACGACAAACACCAGCATGCAATCCCTCAAGTAAAAGATAACCACACTTCCGCTCTCGCTGCATCATGTACTGATAGCCTCAGCTCATCTACTGATACTTCATAAGTGGACCAGCAATCAACTAGTCTATCGAATTGACCTAACCAAGCCACCAAATAAAAAATTTCTCCTCACTAAATCATCATAACCCTTAAAAAATTACTTATCTCATCATAAACGTGAGGAACTAAAATTAAGTTTAAGGAATAAACATGTTATAAGATATTGACGACGCTAATTAGCAACACGTCATCACAAATCAAACAGAAATTAGGCAAACTTGTGGTTGATCTCGTTATGATATTCTGTCTGGACTTTTCCCCTTCAAAGAAAAACACCCCAAACTTAAAGACGCGTTACATCACCAAAAAAGGTATATATTCAGGTTCTGGAAGCATATAGGAGATAAAAGCCTTGTGGGCAATACAACTTGAGAATTTTGAAAATAAAAAGGACAAAACAAACACTTCTCAGATAGCTCCAACCAATTATGTCCAACATAGAGAAAAAACAAAAATATGAGGCCAAAAGGAATAGAGTTCAATATATAAGATGCCGCACAGCCCTCACCGCCAGTGGATTTGGAACCAACTTTCAAACCCAATTGATGGATGCAAATGTACATGTCATTGGTTATATATGGTACCAGAAATGTAAATTTACAACACCTTTACACCCGGAAAAAAACACCACCTCATGAAAAAATGTGTAGCTCATATTTTAAATTACAAATGCAAAGACGATAAAAAATAATGAGATAAAATTCGGCTGTATCCCGCATAGAAAATGATATCAACCAAAAAAAGTATACCTGTCTATTGCTTTTTAAAAGGTTCTTTGCTAAAGCTCGACATGGGGTGGCTGAACAGCTGCATGAGCCCATTCTAGTATTGTATAGCTCTTCAGCAACAAGAGCAGCTTCTTCCAAAATGTAGTTTTGGGGATATGCAGTTAAACAAAGCAAGGTAGCGTTGCGAAGAAACTTCATCGCATTAGTCCTCATTGAAATGTCATCTGAACCGCTTAAAAGATGTTCTAGATTAGAACTGCCTTGACTTGTTTCTGTTTCGGTCAAAACATCATGAACCCATCTCAAATCATCTAAGATAGAATCTGGCAGTGCCTCTAAGCTGAGGGTCTTCTCAGCCCAACTTGAACTGTTTGTGCAAGTCCTACCAGGAAAAAAAATGAAGAAATAGTACCACGAATCCAATAATCTACAGCAAGTGTAAAATACTAATCATGACACAAGAAAATGCTAAGAACACACACAAGGACAAGCACCACATATCACTTCTATGCAGTTACACCTGACTTAGATATGATCATATGACCAATAATAATAATCTGTACGCTTCCACTAATTGTGATGTATCAGGCCATCAAAGGTAACACAATCAAGTGAAAACCGGTCAGCAATTGCATCAGTAAGAAGTACTTGATTCAAGTTGAAGACTGTACAAACGCAGGTAATGAAACGATATGTTGCAGGTAAGATGACCTTATAAAGCTTTGAATCCTGATGTGGGCAATGAGCAATGGAGACCATCTATTTCTCTTTGTCCTTTTGCTTGGGGGCTGTGGAATAATTTTAAATGTGTTTGGAGAGTTATGGGTTTGTCCAGCTATGTGGAGGAGATGATGCAGACAAAATTTTGGGGTTCTGGGAAAAGCAAAGATGCTACAGTTTTGTGGAGTTGTTCATTGATGGCAGTCCTTTGGAAAATTTGATTAGAGATGAATCCAAGAATCTTCAATAATCATTTCATTGCATTGCAACTGGTTTGGGAAATAATTGTGTTTCATCTTTCATGTTTCTTTATGGACTAAAGCCGCTGGGAATTTTAGGGTGGTCTCTTTGTCGGACCTTCAAAGGAATTGGAAGGCTGCGCTTTATGTTAGTTCTTTCCTTTTCTTCTTGGCACTATTTCTTTTCTCTCTTTTTATTTCTTGAGATGATATCTTGTCCTCCAGATTATAACATCTCTATTTCTTCTCAATCTCAATAATATATTTATTCTTTTACCCGGAACAAAAAAGCAGGTAATGCCACACACGCGCACGTATAGATATGGAAACTGACCAAGCTACTGCTGAATAATGAATAGAGTTTTGTAGTGTGAGAGCTGAAGGTTTTATAGTGTTCAACTTAACATATACTCATGATCCTCAGAAACTAAGAATTGAAGAATACATTAACTTTGAAAGCCTATAAAAATAAGCATGTCAAAAGAACAAAAGACTTATATGAAGCATACTGAAATAAGTGTCTCCATTAACAGCCTACAAAGGAATGGAGGGGGTTTGTGTCTCAACTCTCAAGTCATGTTTAACATAACTTCCTCTCTTTTCTTTCGTCACATGCCAGAACAGTAATATAGTGAACTGACAGAAAATATGGGGTGGTGAAAGGTAGCAAAACGCCCGCCCCCACCATAAATTTTTCCTTAGGATAACCAGCCAGCAGCGACCTCACAGAAGAAAGAAGTTCAGAGTTGCACCAACCAACATGCACCTCAGGAATTTTGCAGCTCCTAACTCTTAATATTAAAAATGTGGCAGCTATTTTTTCATAGTAGCATTAGAAACATCAACACGGTTACAAGAATGCACCAGCAGCACATCATGCCATTACGACTACAAACAATCCATGTCAGTGTTTTGAAAAGCGCGCCTAGACGAGAAGCGAGGTGAGGCGAAGCGAGGGTATCTCGACTTGAGGTACCCAGGCGATGAGAAAAGCGAGCACTTGATGCTTAAGCGAGAGGCGAAAAAGCAAGCGC
>CM042202.1:16334274-16346199 GCA_023539305.1 Ilex asprella
CAATTGGACAAAAAAATATAAGATGTGATACACTGAATCATACCCTTATCCCATAAATACAGCCTCAAACCCTAACTTTGCTCATTGTTGGCTTAACTGTTGCTGATCGTTGCTCTGGACTGCTCGTTGTTATTGATCGCTGCTCCTGGACTGATCGTTGTTGCTGATCGTTGCTCCTGGACTGATCGCTGCTCACAGGTTAGTCTTCTCTTCTTCTCTCTTCTATCTATCTTCTTCTTCTCTTCTATTTCTCTTCTTCTCTGATTATGCTCCTGTTGATCTCAAAAAATCACTTTTATTTCTCATTTTTTCTTCTCTTTTTATTTTTTTTTCCTTCTTCTTCTCTCTTCTATTTCTCTTATTCTTCTTATTCTCTGTTTTTTTTTATTTCTCTTCTTCTTCTCTGTTTTTTTTTTCTGATTTCTCTTCTTCTTCTTACAATAGAAAAGGCACTTTGTTGATCTCAAAAATTCTGCTTCTGCTGCTCTAATAGTGTTAAATCTGCTATTTTTCTGCTTTACAATGGCTGTTGTTTTTCTGCATCTCCTTCTGCTGTATTGTTGTTCTGATAGTGTTAAATGTTTATGGTTTTACTTGCATTTAAATATTTAATATATATAAAATTAGAACTTAGATGTTTAGAAATAATTAAACTAAAATATTTTTTTTTACTGTTCGCTTCGCTTCAGTAAAGCGTGTCGCTTCGCTTCTCGCCTAGGCGTTAAGAACCTTGGTCACTTCGGTTCGCTTTACGCCTTAAATAACACTGATCAGTGTGATGAGAGGAATAGTAAGTTAATACCAGCAGCGTCCGCTTAAAGTTGATATTCAGAGAATTTTCTGCAAAAGATATCTTAACTGAAAATTCAAAATCCACTGATATACAAACCCTAACAGCCCAATCCTATTTTCGTCGATTGAATTACTTGATCGACCAATTTTGGTTCAACCTCAGATCCAGGAAATCTAAACTGTCCACCCCCAAGTTGTTTTCCTCAAAATTTACAACCGGCAAGATCCTTACTGGTGGCCATTTAGTAACTGTGCTGGACGACATCCTTCAAGACAAGACATTATATTTTTGGTTCACTCCCACAAACTGCTGCAATTATCTCCAACTCGATGTTGTAGAACAGAAATGAGCTAATCAGACAAAATGAGCTCATGAGTGAGACAAACATCTTTTTTGTTAAATACAAAATTCCAGATGCATAGATCTCTAGAGTCTGCTCTAAACAATAAATGAACATTTCAATCAAAAAGACTAAAAACACACCAAAAGATCAGTGAAATGAGAACAAAGCAAACTAGATTTGAAATACTAACCATTGCGCTATCCTCCCGCCATAGAAATCAACAAATTGGTATACTAGGGATAATTGAGCTTCTTTTGAGCTTATTGAGAACAAATAATCCCTCACATCATCAAATAATATGACCCTGGAAAGTTGCTCATCATCTTCTGCATCAGATACCGCAGCACTCACAGAATTTCCAGCTGTTTAGCAGAGAAATTAAGTTATTTACTCTCATACAGAAGTTCAACTAAATACAGAAACACTTGGTTCATAATGAAAATGAAAGCATATGTTTAGATATGGATACGTGTTTTACATATAGAACCTAAATCAATCTCATGAGATTGAGAATGTCACTAAACAAATAGTCAGATTACTGAGTGACTTTTTGAAAGAAAGCGAAACAATTTCTAATGAACTCTCCAGCTCCTGAAATAAAGCTCATATTTCACAAATCATAGACCAAGGCTTAAACCATCATAGTACAAGTGGTTATCATCATGGGGAGGTATGCTGGCAATAGCGTAGAGTTTGGGATTGAGTCATCCCTATGGGGAATGTACAGTGAACTAAAAGAATATTGACCAATAAATTCATATAAAAACAACAGACAAGCAGGTGGAGATAGACAGAGATACCAGATTTTGAATGAACGGGCATCCATTGATCAGAATTTCTAGATGACTCCTCTTCTGACCACCTTCTCCATGTATTGGTGTCTCTGATGTCACCATCAGTTTCAGCATCAATATCAATGCCCAGCACTTTTAGCAAAGCCTCAGTATCATCTTCCTGCACGATATCTTCTTTTACAGGTTCACCATTGTCCTCCACAGTCACATTACCGTCTGCAATACATTCTGTCTTCTCCCCAATTTCCTTAGTTTTAGATAATGGTTCTGACCAACCTGTCCAACCACCTTCTTCAACTTCTCTTGAAGACTCCTCCCTGATAGCTTTTTGCCTCTGCTCTTCCTCTTTCTCTAGCCATGTTGACCAACCAAGAGCCCCATCTTCCCCAAGTCTTGCACCTCCACTATTCCAGAAGTGCTCAAACAGTCTTCGCTTACCCTGCTCAGTAAGACTTAACGAAGGACAGAAAATACTATATTCAATCCCTGCCTGAAATAAAGCAGTAGCCAACTCTTGATACCCTGCCTGCCACTCAAACCTGCACAGACAGAGAAATATATCAACCAAACCAAGTTCTTGCTGGATAATCGCAGAATCAGGAGAAGATGCATCAGCAGTGTGGCGAACCTGCATCAAACACAAAACAAAGGGGTCAAACTAAAACTTAGTTACTTAACACTACTTGAAGCGGTCAGACAACAATGATACAACATTCCAAAAAGTAGACAGAAATTAAAATGCAACCTTCTAGCAATCCCTAACCATCTATTTCAATCAGCAAAAGTATAGCTAGTAGAAAAGCATATGTCATTGCTCTTATGGTTAAAATGAGCAAAAGTATTGTTAGTACAAAGGAACATCACATTGCTCACACAATAGCTAGTGTAATTGGCCTCCGAGTGGTGGAATAGGAAGAAAATTAGCCAAGTTCTAAAGTTCTCGATTGGACCCCATGCAAAAGAACAGTGAATAACTAAGTCAGCATTTGACTGACTGTCATTCCTTACACATACAAAGCTAGGACTTGAACGTTTTGTACTGCCTTCTCACCCATCACAAATCGTTTTGAGGACAATAAATTAAAAAAAAAATTAGTGAGGGTTCAAAATGCATTTATCTAAGTCATCTTTCCAAATCTACACCCAAAGGTAGTCCACCCATCTATGTTCATGGACTCTCCAAAATGCACCAAAGTACCCATGTCAGATAACTCGACATTTTGGGTCACAATGTGGCATTTGTGTTCAACACTTCCCAGAGCATATGCACCATTAAAGTTTACTCAACAAATTAAATTTATTCACATAAACCTCTCCACCCCACCATAATTCTGAAGAAAGAAATATCCTCAAAATGCTTGGTGACAGCTCAAAAAGATGCTAGAAAATATAGTCGATCCCATAAGCCTTCAATCACGGCACATCTATCTTCAAATATTTCAAGAATTCCTTTCCAATCAAATGCCCAGACAATAGCTAAACTTGCACAACTCCAAAGAGTAGACCTTTTTATCTATAGTAGACCTTTTTATCTGTCCCAAAACTCTTGAAGTCCATAATAATCATAGAACGGGACCAAGGATCACTCAACTCAAACCAGCAAAGTCACCAATTTAATCTACAAAGGTATTGAAATGGGGCACAAGAAGAATAAATGATCGAATTTCCCTATCATGTCAGCACATGACACACCACTGGGAAGAAAGAAAAGCTTTAAGTCATTCCTTTTGAAGCATATCATTGGTGCTATTATTGATATGAGCAATTTGTCTATGCACAAATTTACAGCTTGATAAGCAATTTATCCTCCAAATTATCAAAGATGGAGAAAAAAGAGGACGTGAAGTACCATCAATCAAAGATTCCAAGAAAGACCTACAAGAGAAAGAACCCAAAGAATAAAAAATTCACCTCTTTTATCAAAGGAGCCCTGATTGAAATGTAGGTCATTAGGCACAGAAAGAATTGAAACCAAGTCCAACCTTTCTCTATCACTTAGGTTTCATAGAAATCTAAAATCCCAATAGAAGAAATGAGAGCTAAACCCAATCATAAAATCTAAAGCACCATTTGCACAACAAATATGATAAAGACGATGAAATAAGTATGATCACAACAATTCCCCAATCTAAACATCCTCCTAGAACTGAAATTTCACCCACTACACCTAGGAAGTTTAGTATTTTGAGAAAACTGAGATAAATCCTAGAAAAATGAATTTCTGTGGGCATCAAAAACTTTTTGTTTCAGCTATATCAGCATCTCACTCATTGGCTTGTAATTCCTATTATTTCTAATGAATTTCGCTCCAAAAGAATTTTGCAGTGTCATTTCTCAACTAAGACAACATTTCTTATCCTCTTCCCCACCGAAAGTCTACCTCTAGCTTAAATCTAGAACTAACCTCTCAACCAATTGAATGATTTTTCTTTCCCTGTCCACAAAAAATTATTCAACATTTTCCTAATTCTCGATATAGTGACACCTTACCGGGCAACCAAAAAAAATAAGAAAAATAAGAAATGGAAAATAAGAATATTAGTCAAGCCAAACTAAAATTATTTCAACCTTGCTTCTTCCAAAATAAAGGCTACTTCTACCCATCCAATATTTTCCCCACTTTCAATAACTGGAACATTGAAAACCAAAGACAATGGGATCCAACCCAAAGGAAGATCTTACTAGTTTACAGACTATTCATGCACAGAACATCCCAAATACTCACCTAACCAAGAATATTATCATAATGAGAATTCAGACCAATAATTAAGCTTTTATTCATTTTCACCTTTAATCATAAGACTAAACCAAACATATAGACAAATTTCTTAAGGTTAATAATTTTTTCATGATACGCCAAAAAAAAGAATATGGTATCACCAGCAAATTACAACTGAGAAACATAAATTCTCTCCCTTTCTGTTACAAATTCTTCCGCTAAATAACTGCTTTTAGCCCTCACCACTAACCTACTCAACCCATCAACTACTAAAGTGAAAAGAAAAAATGATAATGATTCTCAATCTCAAACTTTTAGAAGTATTACACCTACCCTTAATACTTATAAAGAATAAGAGATAAATTAATTAAGCCCAAACAACCTTTAATCCATTTCGTCCACCTACCTTCGAATTTTTTCATTTTCAAGAAACAATCCAAAAAATTCCACTCTACATGCTCACAAGCTTCTCCGACATCAATATAAAAACAAGACATTTCTCTGCTAATATCAGCGTTTACAAACCTTTTGTTTGACATACACTCTCTCCAACTGCTTTTATTTTTTTAAGTAGATAGTTGTTAACATGGTCAGAATATCATTTATTCGAATCTCACCACCACCTTAGTCAATAAAAGATTTCCATGTGATTCCTTCAAAATCTAGCCCGCATGGGGATTTGTTGAAGCATAAGTTAAGTTACATCCTCTCCTAAAACTTAAGATTTTGTCGTAAATGGTAGTTTAAAACTACAATGGAAATGCAATACTTCAGCAAGGGCAAATATGGGGTTCTTTGAAAATAGGAACAACAATAAAAAGGAAGATTTGACCCTTGATAGAGCATGGTAGAGAAAAAGTATGCATGTAGCCGACCCCAAAAGCGTCGCTTTCTCTGTAGTGTTGTCACACAGCTGCCCACCAAGAAGAGTCACTCGCTTTGTATTGTTGTCACACAAGATAAGAACGCTGCCAGCCTGGTGGCCGGGCGAATCAAAATTCTCCTCCGGTCAACTGTCCACCCGGTTAAATGCAAAAAACCTAGTAAAATCATGCAATGCACGCTGCTGGTGTGCTTCTTACTCGTGAGGAAAGAAAGAAGAGCAATAAGGTTCTGTAGAGCTACTTACCCGAGAGTAATGAAACTGAACTAACGCTTTAATTTCCCTAAGTGACTTTCTCTCTTCGACCTTCCAAGTACATCCGGATACAGTCAAACTTTCCCCTCCATAACTAGCTACATTGGACATAAAAGATTGATTCTATGAACCACTTGAGATGTATGCAGAAAGGAGTTGGATTCTATTCCCGAAGCGGATCTCAAAAGAAAAGCCAGAAGCATATCAACAAAAGGCTTTGAACATTTTTATCGTTAGTACTAGTAGAACAGAGTGCTACATGAAAAACTATACTCGCTCTTAGAAGTCACTTGCACAATTGGGATAAAGGGAAAAAATGCTTAAATATGATTGATCTTACTACGAGTATCTTTTTCTTCCCCTCATACCTTATTAAATAACTACAAAGAGCAACATAAACTGTAAACAATTCTACCACTAATCAGCATCTCATGTGTTCAGTCATAACCATATAATGTACTAAATTTATTCTTCCAGAATAATTTATTATTGAAATGTACATGCTGTTCTATCAAGTATGAAATTGCAGAAATGAATAGAAACAGACATAACAATATCATGAAATTTGTCTGCTTATATGTGCTTTTTTCAATATAAAGGTAACAAAAGATGTTGAGACAAAAAAAACTATTACCCACAACCAGCTTCAGAACAAAGCAAGACAACTATTTTTACTGAACAACGATAGAACTCAAAGAAGTTTATATTCAAATAATGGATTCCAGTACTAGTACATGAAGGCAAATATAAATATGCCAAATTGAGAACCTGCCTATACTGCTTGATGCATGCAGCAGATAAAGCTCTGATTGCAGTAGCATACATTTTCCTCATCTCAGAAACCTTGAATCTGGAGAATTCCCCCTGAACAACAAGCAGAAATTGTCTCCACAACTTGAAACTCCCCGAATTCTGCAGAAGTACCTTCTCCCATCTATCAATCAAGATGTCGGAGCTGTCTCTGCTATGATAAGAGTTCATAAGAGCAAGTACCAGTTCTTCACTATCCGGGTTGAGCTCAGTCGCCTTCTCCAGTATGCTAATCTTCTTTTCAAGAATCTGCAAACGAGCACCTTTCTGTGACTGCATACTAGCAACTTTGTCTTGCAACTCAGCAAAATCTAACCAAAGTTTCAGATCGTGGGGCCGATCTCTAGTCATCTTGTTGAATTCCCTTGTTTTCCTTAACAACTCATCTTCCCAAGACTCCTCAACTACTGATGCTCCTGAAAATGAACACCCATCATCCATACTCGACACAGGAATGAATTCCGGGTCACCTGCCCTTACTAGAGGTTTTTCAGGTCCAATTATTCTTATTCGCTTCAAGTTTTTATGGTGCTCCAATGCAGCGTACTTTGCTGACCAATAACGACCCTCGGATTTCAGTTTACCATCCACGCCATCAACATCATTCTCCCCATCAAAAACCCTACTATTATGTTTCCACGCATAATGTTTTCTATAATGAAAAAGCTTGGATATTTCCCCAGAACTGTAAAGTTTGTACCGAGCAACATCCATTCTGCATTACAGGAGAAACACACATCACAAAATAGTAAAATCCTAAGATTCTTCCCTAGTAGAATTGAGTGAATTGATAACTATTACACAATAATAATGGTAACAATATTCACATTACACCAGGTCTTCAGAGCAACCAAACAGAGGGTAAGAAAAATACGCGAATTTTGGAAATAACAACTTAAACCCTATGTTGGTATAGAGCGGAAGGAGGCACAAATACAAAAGTATACGCATCTTTTCTCTCATAATTTCGCCGTTTTCATCCTTTTTCCAAACAATCCTAAATATTGTCAAAACCATTCTGTTTCCAAGATGACGGAAATAAAAGTTTGACAAGTGAATACCTGTAAAGGCGTCCAAAGGCCGCATTGTCACGGTCGCCATTAGAGTCGAAGTAGTAGTCCTTGGTGGTAGTAGTAGTAGAAGAAGAAGACGAAGAAGCCCAAGACGTAACACCGGGTTTTCTAGAAGAAGAAAGAGCATACTCATACTGAGTAGCCGCTTCACGACGTCGTTTCCGCTTGTCTTTTTTCCGCTTCTTTTTTCTATCCCTTTCTCCATCCTCATCGGAGGCGGAGGCCCGATCGGATGCAGACGAGTCCACTAATTCGTAGGAAGACCTTCGTTGTTCGATAACAGGAGGGTCTTCTTTGTCGTCTTCGTATTCGAACTGCGGTGGATCATGGTAGTGGGAGGAAACGGCGTCGTTTATGAGGGAAAGGTCGGTGGTGAAGCTGGTGTTGCAGAGCCACCTAGGGACGCCATTTTTGGTGGTAGTGGTCGGGTCGGAAGATTGGTCGCCGGTGTGGAGGAGGGGGAACAACGACGTCATTTTGGGCTCTTCTTCTACCCCTGCGGCTTCGCCCTCTTCTCTCTCCATACTACTGATTAGCCTGGCAATCGGCACCGCTTGGTCAAGAGAGCTCATCGGGGGGAAGTCTGACGCCATTCGGGTCTGTTTGGTTATAGGAGGAGCATACTAGAAAACGTTCCTAGTGTTTGGCAGCTTGGCTAGTGGGAAAATGAGAAATATTTAGGGTTAGATTGTTTTGGGAATAAGGGTGTGTTTGGCAATTCATGGGTGGACTAGAGTCTAGTCCAGTGAAATTTTCCCACTAGCCAATGAGGCGGATTTGAAATCTGGAATGCTGCACATGTCTTCTCCCAGCATCGGATTACGACAAGTGTGGGTATTACAACCCAAAAATAATTTGCTATGATGTAGTATGCATAATAATAATACAAACTTGCAGCAAAGTCATCCCCATCCAAGTAAGAAGTAATGAAATATACAGCAATTCCATAAAGCTGTCAAAGAGAAATAGCTACTTGAAGTATGCAGCTATATGGGTTTTTTGTGGCAATAACATACCTGCCAGGTGGTAATAGTTAAGATAGATTAAGACTGAAAAGGAGTTGTGATTAAAAGCTAATCAACATACATCTATGCTTAAGCTACCACTAAGAACAAGATTCTTATTATTGTTTATAATCAATAGCATGCCACATAAAATTTACATACGCTGATAGAAGACTAGCTAGACCCTCTAAAACAGCAGTGATTCCTTCAACAACAACAATTTCAGATTCTCTTGCTGCATATCTTGAATCACCTTTCCTGTATTCTTTCCCTGCAATTTCATTTAGTCACACAATCAAAAATTTTACATAAGGACAACTAATTTACTAGTCCAAAGATTGAACTGATTCGCTTTCATTTCAGTATATATGTTGCGATTGGAATGTAACTGGTTGAAAAATATATATATCATACCAAAAATTTTTATTTCGGTATATAACTGGTTGAAAAAAAAAATATCATACCGAAAATTTTCAGGCGTTAGCCATGGAAAGGCCCTCCGTCGAGTGTGGGAGAAAATCAAAACAAGAAAGTGTAGAGGATTTCATTTCTTATCTAGTAGATTACAAAAAAATACATAGTATTGTACAAACCGAAAAAAAATACATAGCCCCAACAAAGTTTCCAGGCGTTAGCCATAGAGGAAGAGAAGAAGAGAGAGACACAGAGGAATGAAGATAGTTCTTCCCAGTTCAAACGAAAGACAAGGGACCAGCAGATCATAACCAAGCAAGAGTAGCGAGACGAGGGGGAGAGAGAGAGAAAGTGATTTTGTTACCTTCGGCCGAAGACGATGCGCCGTTGTCAAGGGGGGACCAGCAGGTGAAAGGGAAGGGAAAAAGGGTAAAAACCCTACCTTAGTTACTGTTTAATGGGCATTTTAGTAATTTTATTCTTTATCCAACTAGTGGGCTTACTAATTCCAAACTTCATTTGGGTTTCCATTATCCTGATCAAGCGGGAGAACATGCAAATTTCATACGGGGCGATTAATTCAAGCTCAACGAATATCCAATTCTTTTTATAAAATCCAAAACAGGGATATGTGGGCCCCCGATTTTTTTTATCCAATCCAACTTGTAATATCCACCTTTATCCTTCTAAACAAACACACCCTAAGGGGGTGTTTGGATTGTAGGATTCAGAGGGATTATAGAGGGGATTGGGTTAAAATTATGTAGGGGCCCCACATATCATTGCTTATCCTTGCTTTGGCTAAATTTTTGGGAAGGGATATTCGTTGTTCTTCAAAAACTCGGGTCGTAGTTTTTACAAGCCTCAATCCTCTCTCAGCCAAATTCATGTATCCCATTGAAAATGTGGGATTGTGAAAAACAAAGGCAAGATTAGTTGCAAAATTACTAAACTACCCTCTACAATTTCATTTTCACTTTCTCACTGGCCCTGTTGTTTCGACGAACGGCGCAGCTCTCATCTGGACAGCTCTATCAAGTTTGCTTTCTCTCTCTCTCTCTGTATGTGGTATACATGTTTGATGTGTGTCGTATTGAAGTCTACATGAAGAATATATATCATCTTCATTGCGATTTGGGGATGGGTGACATCGGATCTGCTCTGTCTCTCGAGTAGAAATAGTGACGAAGATGAAGACCACCACCATGTGTTCAATAAAATTAAGGGAGCTTCCTTTACTGGGTCAGTGTTTAATTTGTCGTGCAAACTAGATCCAGAAGGTGCATGGGCTAGATATGTCTGATTCCAATCAAGAGAACCTGAGGTATTCTTGGTGCAGAGGTCTCTGGTATTCTATGACTAAAATGCATTATGGATTTTGGTGGTTTTCTATGAGGCGGTCTTTATTTTCTCTGGTGTTCCCATTTGGTTGCTCATCTAACTCCTTGTATAATGGTTTTGAATGAGTATTTGGTGAACATTTTATATTGGCGATTGTCTCTTACTACAGGTTCCCTTTTGTCTGTTCATGGGGATTTTGTCTCCATCTGACTGTTCATCTTCTCTCTTGGCTCTCTCTCCTAACACTTTAAAGCAACCGAAGACTACTGATGCTTGTTGGTGTTCCTGCTATTAAAATTCCCTCACACCATCGATTTACCAAAAAAAATATGTAGCATGGAAGCACATGATTTGAGAGTAAGTGTGTAAAAATATTCGGTCTAAGTCAACTTTGAATGAAAGAGTTTAGGACTCATTAAAAAATCACAATTTTTTTGTGATGTTGGGTATCATTACATCTAAAATTATTAAGATCTTAAAATTTTTATGCTCATCCATTTGTCTCCTTATATATGAACTCTAAAAAAAATTAATATTTTAAGTAAAACAACATATTTTAAATTGACCTTATTTGTTCTATTAATTCATGCAATAATATTAAAATGCCCTAAAAATCATGAAAAATAAATTGAATTTGGGTCATTACAAAAATTTAATATGGTTCATATTAATTTTGCTATTTGTTGAAAATAAATAATTAACTTTTTGTACACAGGGTTAAATGGTCATTTTAACATGTTATACCATCACATGTCAATGGGACCCACAAACCAAATCCATTAGTATCCAAAATTGGGATAGGATTTGAATCCTCTCCTTATAATCCTCCAATCCGGACTACTTTACATTGGAGAGGATTGAGTTAGGATTCAAATACAATTCAATCCAATCATCTCATGTTGATCCAAACACCACCTAAGAGCAATATAAGGAGGTGGGATTAGAGAAATAGTACTTGAGATTCACATTAAACCTTATTTGTTTAATATTTTATAGGTAGTACTATTTTTCGGGTCGTAATATCGACTCGTTTTGAACAGTCTTTAATGCATTCTACATGGTATTAATGAATATCACATACAAGGTGGTATTATCTTCTCAATACAAATGAAATGACGGTATAAGAGAATAAATTGACACAAATTCCCTCATATGTGAAAAGTTCACATATAAAACAATTATTTTGAATTTTTTTCTTATATTATGTTTAAGTGTATAATATCACCGATTTTTTTTCTTGTATTATGTTTAATCGTACAGTGTTAACGGTTTTTCAATTATTTTTTTTAGAAAAAAATATTTTGAATTTTTTTATTTGTATTATGTTTAAGCGTACGGTATTAATGTTTTTTTCTTAAATTATTTTAAATTTTTTTCTTATATTATGTTTATGCGTATGTCGTACAGACTGTTCAAATTATATTATGTTTTTTCTTAAAATTTATATTATTTTTAAATTATTTTGATTGTAAAATTTTAAATATTTGATCTTATAT
>CM042202.1:16353028-16387947 GCA_023539305.1 Ilex asprella
TGTGTGAAGAGTCAATATCCATGGTAGTGCGATTTATTCCGTGGAGTGTGACCTTGTCCCAAAAAACCGATCACTCAAACTCTCTTCCCAAAAAAGTGGCATCCGCAAATGGAAATGGTGGAAGGGCAACTAAGCAAGGCTGCGTTTCAACTAGAAGGCCTCAGATATTGCCTTCAACGAACTACGGAGAGTCAATGTCTGGCTTCGGGGTCTTTGTACTTTCGGATTTGCACACGGATTACTCCGAGAATATGAATTGGGTCAAGTGCTTATCCACTGTGAGACACAAGGAAGATGTTCTTCTAGTTGCCGGTGATGTAGCCGAGACGTACAAGAATTTCATTCTGACAGTGTCCCTTTTGAAGGATAGATTCCAACATGTCTTCTATGTACCCGGAAACCATGATCTTTGGTGCCGCTGGGAGAAAGATGATCAAGTAAGGAACATTTCTTGTACCGCAATGTTTTTTTTTTATTTCTAAGTACTTTAAGTCTTATGAAGCAGTATCTGTTTTAACGCCACTTAACCAAAGAACACAAATCTAGCTTTACCCTCATTTTGGAGAGGCTTATACCATCTATTCATTCAATTATCAATATGTATTTTGATTTTTAACTTACAGAAAAACTTTGGATTGAGGGCATATATAACTGAAAATTGAAACATTATCTGTTTATTCATCCCACTAACCAGAGAACAAAAATCCCATCTATTTATTGGGAAATTCACAAGGAGCCATGCCTTAAAGCAGGTGCCCTCACACTGGTGATTTATTTTACTAAGACAACCTTTTAAATCTAAGTCATTATTCCATCACTGTCTTGTAATTTGATGGTATATTGTGCCCCTTTCTCCACGATCCTAAACAAGTCGACTTGGGTTTGTTTGGATTATCTGATTAGAAATTATGTCTTGGCTCTGTTTTGGAATACTAATGGCTGACCAGTCTAATATTCAATCAACATTCACTCGACAGTCTATCCTGATACTCCAGATAGATTTATTGTTACATAACTCTTCATAGTCTTGACTGTCGGCAGTTTGGCTGAAACCAAATTGTATACTAGTTCTAATTTTAGTTTTCCTGCATACTAACCATTCACCTTCGATATTTAAATCTTTAATTTTCCAATATGCAGAAAAAAATTGATCATCTAGACTTACCTTTTCATTTTTAATGGGGCCCATTTCCCTTTTAGGATGAGGGTGTAAAGCAATTACTCCTCATTCTAAACTAGGACCTGTTTTGTCCCCAAAATTTGACCCAGGATTTGAACATAACTAACTTACATGTTGAATCAACCTTAATTATTCTATTGGCAGGCCACAGTTCTGTTATTACTGTAAATTTTTATCTATACAGTTTTTGTAAATTTTCCATATGCATATTTTTAAAACTTTGCTTCTGTTGCAGCTGGTCGTCCAATTTTGATAATGTAAATGTTTCTTTGACCTATTAAAACTGTTTTAGAATTAACATTGTACTTTTTTGTGTTTTTAGCTTGATTCTCTTGAAAAGCTAAATAGATTGCTGGATGCATGTACCGGACTTGAAGTACAAACAAAGCCTATGGTTATAGATGGCTTGGGAATCATCCCTTTGTTCTCTTGGTACCATGAGGTGATTAAATATGAGTTCTGTATCTTTTCTGCAGTACTACTTTCCCAGATCGGTAACAATTAAGAGACTGAATCCTTTAAATCTTAAGCAAAGTATTATTTTTTTCTAACTATGGCATTAATGAACTTGATTTTTCAGAGCTTTGATAGGGAAAAGGACATAACTGGTGTTCGCATGCTGTCTTTGGAGATGGTGATTTACTTTCTTTTCTCCTAGTAACGGTTTATAATTTGTCATTGAGAAATATTACTATCCAATGATGCTTGAGAATGCCTTCGTCTCTTTCTCCATATAAGCTTCTCAGGGAATTAACTTTCCAATGATTCTATTTTTTCTTTTGCTTTTGTTTTTTTCTTGGGACTAAGCTCTCAGGCCAGTTTATGCAATGTATCAAGTCCTTGTAGCAATTTATACAATATTTGATATTCTTTGACTCAGATATGATACTGCAAGCTAGTTCAGCTGTGGCACATCTCCATTTCTTTTTGATAATTAAGGGGAGAAATATTGCGTTTTGAAAAGCACTATAACATTTCATGAACACCACCAAACTTCTTCCATTGAAAATTTCTTCTTCTTACTTTGTTAGTAAAGGTGATGTTGTACCCCATAAGGCACTGTCTGTTGAATTGAATTCCTTCAAGATTGCTAAACCTGGGACACCAACTTTGGATCAATGTGAGAGTTGACATGAGCAGATAGTAGGATTAGTTCGAGAAATATATGACCCTATAAAATGAGAAAGCTAATAACTATAACATCCATCCTTTCAGATTTTTTGTACTAGCAATTGAACAATCCTAATAGTAAAAAAAATTAAGCAAAAGTTGAGCCCTCACTCAATATTGAGAAGTTACCTCCATGAAAAACATCCCATTAACAATAGAGTAGTGATAGCAACGCACAGTATCAGATTGAAAGTGTAAAATGGACCATCAGGCATAGCTCTGTATTCATCAATAATAACATGTATCTGTTAACATGAACATATTCAATTGCTGCAAGATTTTATTACTGTGAATGGTATTCAACAGAATTTAAAATAGAGGAAAAAGCAAAATTAGTACTTGAGTGAGAGAAAGGAAGCCTGTTCTTTCTACATATCCAAGCAGTATGGCACAATTGATAAAATAAAAATAAAAAAAGCAAATCAATCCCATCCCTGTGAAAATGAGGAGTCAAACTGATATTAATTAGTCATCATGCTGACGCTAGTCTGAGGCAGATAGCAAAAGTTCCTAAGGGCCCTCATTTTTCTATTCAAAGTCAAAGTTAGTTCCTATTTGTCATAATCAGTGTATGATCAATGTCATTGAGCTGATCATTGCCTTCATTGATATTTGAGTCCTGAATTTGCGAGCTCCAAGGATAATCTAGGGTTGAACAGTACTACAATTTGATAATTTTGGATTTGTCCTCCACAAGGATTCTACTTTCCTAGGTTATTAGTGCAATCCAGATCAAATCTGTATTTTTGGATCATGGGGCTGTAGGATGCATATTGGGAATTTGACAACTACCAAATCCATAGCGTGCTGTGGGTCTCAGCCCTGGTCCTTGGGTTTGATCAATTTAATGGAGACTCGGACTCCACAAAGATTCTATCTTTCGAAATATTTTGTTCGACCCAAAACAAGTTGGTATCTTTGGACACTAGAATTGTAGGATGCACATTGCGCTGTCAGCATCCAGTTCCTCCATAGCAAGATGTGTATACAACATTTGCTGATCATGTGAATATTGGGTTTGAGATAGAGTTGTATGGTTGTTGATTCATTGTTTATCAATAAACCTAAAAAAGGAGTTTTTCCTGCACATGGTTCATGGCTTTCCTATGCAGGTTGTGGCTTCCCATAGGCATCCTTAACTTCATCATCTTCATCTTATTAGCATGTAGTGAAAAGAAAAATTAATGTGCTACAAATTGTTAATTTTATGTGCAGGCCTGTAAAGACTTCCATGCATGCAAATGGACCGGAGAACTTTCAAACGCAGACACTTCTCTTGCTTCGTATTTTGATGCCATGAACGAAAAGACTCAGGATAGAATTGATGAAATCCAGAGGTCATGCAGCCAAATAATTTCTTTCTCTCACTTTCTTCCTAGGTTAGTTAATATATTTTTTGAACTCAAAGCTTCTCTCACTGTTATTCTCGCTCATTTGAGCCTGTTTTCTTCTGTCACTTTCTGAGAGGTGCCAGTTCTCAGTTTTTGTGCTTTATATAATATTCAGAATTATCAGGTTTTATAGTTGTGTTTTCAATAGTGTGATTTGATATCTTGGTTTTAGCTTATTGAAGATAATTATAAATTTGAACTCATTGATTTTGCTTATGTGATTCAATGGCCACATTTTACCGAGGAAGAGAGATTAGTAAAGTAAACCAAATGACTTCAGTTTACGAAGGTTTACAGTCATCATGTCAAGGATGCTTTCCAGGGCTAAGCCTTGATCAGTCATGAGCTGGATAATGCAGGACCCACCTTGGACCTTGTATAGTTTAGTCTTGAGTTGAGGAGTTGCATTGTATGTGTTGTTTACTTTAGTTACAATAGTTTGTTATTGCAAATAGATTTGTATTGTTACTGGGGATTAAGGTTTTTTCTTTTGTTTCTTGTAGTTTCCAAATTGGAGTCGTGATCATTATTGTAGTAGGAGATCTCTAGAAGCCTATATACACCCATCTATTCTATCAGAATCAGTGAAATTAGTTAGAGAAAATAGTCAAGCTCAAAGCCACATTGTGGTTCGCATAATGCAACCTTGATGCTAGGTGTGATGTCTTCCTCGAGGTATTGTATTCCTCTCTTCTTAATTTTCTTCAACTAATGAGCTATTGCAAGTGTGTGTACTAAATTAAAGCAATAAACAACAATTCACACCAAGAGCAATTTTAACGTGGAAACCCTCTCGGGAAAAACCATTGGACCGATCCCGGTTCATCTAAAACTTAATTCACTATTCTCAAAATTTATACAAAGTCAAAGACTTATAGCTCAACCAATACAACCGTATCTAAATGTTTTCTTCCTTGAATTTAACCCACAGAACACGTGTTCGGTTTAAAATTACCTAAAACCTTGGACTTAAAACATCATTAAGCAGTCCCTATATCTGATATTCCTAGTATTTTAATAACATCCTATAATATATGTAGATGTATCATAGCCGTACTCGTATCCTACTTTTTAAGATTTTCTATATTGTCGTATTTTTATAATATTGTATATGTATCCCATATTTGTATATGTACTTCCTAGGCAAGAATTTTAATGGTCTAAAAGTAGATGAGGTAGAGTTTCAACATTTGAGGTGGTAATGTAGTGAAGGGCATGGAGGTGGTAAGTAGGGACATGTTATCAGTTTTGTGTGACAATGGTGGTGGTGTTGAGGTGTGGTAGTTGGTAATCGTGTGTTGTGGAATGTGCCCAATGACGCTTTTGTGGAGTTTGTGTTGTTATGCCTCCTCGTGCTACCTTGGAAAAGAAAACGACCAAATGGGCTCTCTTATCCTAAACCCACCCTGTCGGAGATCCCCACTCCGATCATGTCCCAATTTAGGTTGAATTTACATTTTTTGTCCCATCCTCAAATCAAGGACATTCTTTTTATACCAATTTGGCCCCAATTAACAAATTTTCAAGATTTGAAATCAAAACAGATCAAAATTTTATTTTGAAACGACCAAAACTAATCAATGATTGGATAGAAATTCCAATGCTTTATGGTGTTTTGGAACGTTTTGGCATATTTATGTCAATATTTCAGTATGTTTCAAGGTAAATGTTTATTTATATTTTGACCAATATTTCAGAATCTTTTGAAAATAAATTTTCAATTTTTTTATCCATTTCTATTGTGTTTCCGAAATGTTTCTAAGATTTTTTTGAAACGTTTCTGTTTTTTAGGTGACTAAAACAATGCATTGAAACGAAATTGTAATCCTCGAGTGTTTTACTCCGGAAATACCATGTATATATTAATTTCAGATCTACACTATTTCATTTTACAAGGAGGTGGATGTTTCTTCCGTTCGTCAAGCCTGGTCAACTTGACTCTGTCCCCGACCTTCTAGCCTATTGAAAGAAGGGTGGGCCTGATCAACCATGAATCTCTCCATGCGATTGTTTCTGAAAATTTAAATTTGAGGTGGTTCTTTGATGAAATTTCAGCTCTTCGAATGGATGTTGTTATTTGGAATGAGAAGGGTGACTTTGTGTGTCTGCCATTTGGAAGATCAAAGCTTTTGCAGTATACAGGTGAGATATCTTTTATGCTGGAACAGTCACTTCGGTGGTTTGAACAGGTTCATTGGATTAGTGAAGAGGACTGGTAACAAGAGGCTTATTGGTTAGCGTGATATGCTAGGAACATAGATGAGCCTTCAATTTGGTTGTTGGGGGCCCAACTTCAAGGTGCTTCCCCTGCAAAAGAATATACTTACTTTTGCAGTTAATTCTGTGCTGTGAGAAAAGTATCCGACAATGTTATCTGGGCATGGCAGGAACCTAGAATTAAGAAATGGGCAAATTTTTGTCTGATGACTATTATGTTTCTCACATTGCCCCAGGGATGAACATGCGTTGCAAATATGACAAAAAATTTGTTCGTCCCCCCCCCCCCCAAACAACACACAAAAAAATATGATTTTGTTTCACTTTGTCCTGCCACGTGGATGTTTTTCTTGACTTTTGTATTTGGAATAGCTTGTAACAAATTCAAATAGTTGAAAGGGGCAATATGAGAAATTTAGCAGTTCAAGGGACAAAATGAGATAGAGGCCCCAGTTGAGGGATCAAATTGTAAATTTCCCGTAAGAAAGTTGCTGCATTTGCCATCCCTAGTAGTGCTTATGCTTCTCTATGACTACCTTTGGTGGAACGTGATTTGTTCAGCCTTTTGTGTGTGTCTATTTCATGATATTAATACTTCCCTGTTCAAAAAATTTATTGTACTTCTGTAAGTCACCATTATAAACTAAACCCTGTGAACCTTGAGCTGCATTGGTGGGTCGATGTAGTTTTAAGAATGCAGTGTATTGGGCTGCAACTCATCATTGTTGGTATAATTGCTTGGTTTCCAATCTCATACTGAAAATCTTGTTACAACATCCCTGTGCTCGATAAACCACAGTAGGTGACTGTTCAATAATGGTAGTGCCTTTTCCTTTTGTAGATGGCTTCTTTTATGATGTAATGTTGTGCACCAGAGCTTATTGTGTTCACTGTTTTCTGTATCCCTTATTATGCAGGCAAGAGTTATGTCCAGAAAAGAGGATGCTTTTTTATCCTAATCTCCCAAAAATTATTGGCTCTGACTTTCTCGAGGCTCGAATAAGATCTATTCACGGACTTGAAGGTAGCGCATCTGCATGCCATGTGTTTGGTCATACACATTTCTGCTGGGATGCTGTGCTTGACGGTATCAGGTATTGTTTGGCACCTAATGTACTAGTTCATTATGGATTTCAAGAGATTTGTATCACGACTATTCTTCTTGGCTGTCATAACAATATTGGTTTTGGCTATCATATTTGGGTTGTAAACCTGGGATACGCCTTTGTTCCCTAATGCATAGAAAACCTATTTTTAATGTAGTAGAAGAAAATTACAGTAAGGAAGTGAAGTCCTATAAATTACAAGGCTGCCTCGTATTGAATATCGCTGGGACAGTATGTCATTGTAGGTTGTATGATTAGTTAGATAAGAGCAATGTTGGGTACAAAGTAAATGTTTAATATGGTCAAGATCTATGGCTAGTTTTATGGAATTGAGGTGGCCTGCTGGAATAATCTAAAACTGATGTTGAGCTAGAATGACGGGTTGTGGAAGTTAGAATTTAGGATTTAAGGGTTCACACTTGGAGAATCATGATAGGCTTCAGAATGTTCGTCACAAGAAAATACCATTGCCACAAGAACAAAAGAAAAATAAAGCAGGGCCTGCAGCAAGATACAGGCGACAATACTTATGTCAAAGAATAGGAAACCTGCAACTTGCCAAAATTATAAGCTATTTTTAAGATATTAATTTTTTTAATAATCTTCACTTGAGCAGAAGCAAAACTTTATTGGTAAATCTAGATCATCTTTAATAAATAAGTACATAAACTAAGTATGTTCCTTTCAAGTTCTGAACCTAGGTTTGAAGGATTCAATCTAACCATATAAAACTATCAGAGAAATCATCAAGACCCAATGAGGCAGTGGGCCCATTCTCTAACAACTCCAGCTTTTAGAGTATTGGGTAGTCTGACACTGGATCAAAAGCTATAATTTTAAGCTTTAGCAGTATTATTAGAATCGGATTGGACCGGCCGGTTGGACCGTGAATTGGGGGCTTATAACGGTCTGGTTCTTGAGTTGGACCGCATAAGCAAGAGAACCATCTTTCAACCGTTAAATCGGCTGGTTTGTAATGAAAACTGGTGAACCCGATAGGTTTTAAAAACCGGACAGTTGGGTCTCACTCTCTTGGCCCTTTACTTCAGCCTTCAAGCCTTCCTTCTCAGGTGACAAACAGGTAACAGTTCAAGCCTTCCTTCTCTCAGTACAACTCTCAGTAGGCAACGATGACGAGATCCAAGCGAGGCAAGATCAGAAATCTTGTAACGAGTTCCTTCCTTCTCCAGACGACGACAACGACAACGACATCTTCCATCTCTCTTTGTTAATTACTCTCTCTATTTCTGATGCAGATGCCCTCGCCTATGACTATTAGTCATGAAATATGACTATTAGTTATGACATCTTCCATTTCAAAGAAAAGTTCTCTCCTCTCTCACACACACTCTTATTTTTAAAGAAGTCCAGAGGCATTTCTTCCTTTATTATTTTCATATATATATTTTTTTGTTTGTTGCTTTACTTTATTTGTGAAATTTATGGTTATGAATTGATTTGTGTTGGGATAATAGTAATATTTTTGTTTATGTTCTTTATTCTTTGAATTTTATGAACATATTAGTTAAATTATTATGTTTTATATATATATTTTTTATTATATAACTGTTCCAACTAGTTGACCTAACCGTTGAACTAGTAAATTATTGACCAAATCTCTCTGTCGATTTGATGTCCAGTCCGGCTCTAATAACACTGAGCTTTAGGGTTCTGGTCTCACTATTTGCATGGTACCTTCGCTTTTGTTATCACACAGCAAGATGCACTGGATTCTTGTTCCACATACACCTTCTTCAAGAGCTAGACTTGTGCATGTATTTTTTTCAAAAGAGAAAAAAGATTTGTGCATATATCATATGTTGAGTGCATGCGTAAAGAGTTGTATTCTGACCGTCTTACAATGTTCAGGTACGTGCAGGCTCCATTAGCTTATCCAAGAGAACGCAAAAGGAGAATGAATGGGGGTGAAGATTGGCTACCATTTTGTATTTATTCGAATCACCAGTTCGCCGAGAGGCTCTCTCCTTGTTACTGGTCTGATTATTATTCTGCCAATCCAAGAACACCTCATATTACTCAACTTGCCCCTTGGGTCGCCGGATTCTATGGCAGACCCTCGTAGGCAGTCTGCATCACCGGATTTGTGGTGTTGTAACTCATATATATATTTCCATCCCATACAATCACATATATATATATATATACACATTCTAGATATACAGACCCCATATTTGAGGGGATTACTTTAGAAAACGGAGTGCCTAAATTACAGCTACTATTGTGACTAACATTATGGCTACGGGTTGTACATGGAGATCATGTCGGTGATTATGTAAGAGGCACGGATATGGATACTTGATATGAGTATGATGATACGAACAAAAATTTAAAAAGTAGGATACGGGTACGATTAGAATATGTATATAATAAAATATATTTTATATTTTATTATTATTTAATGACTTAGAAATTATAATTTTCAATAATATTTTAACATTAGTAAGTAAAATTGGAAATTTTTACCTTAAAAATGATGTAATATCGTCTTATTATGATATATTCATAAAATGAGAAGGAATTATAACTACATTTAAGTAGTTGGTGTGTCTATAAGTATTTATTGTTAAGATTATAGTGTAAGTGATTCATTTTTTATACTCTTTTAACATATAATAATCGATAATACTTAAAAAAACACTCGTGTATTTAAAATCAGATGAAATTTTATTGATGTTTTATATTGTATATGAAGGGGGTACAACTTAAAATTGAAAATTATACATCTTACCCTATGTTTAGAAATATTTGCGAAATATTTACATATTTTATTAATTATTTGATACAGATGATGCGTATTTGATATGTATTATTGAGTATCTAAAAAATATGATATCTGATATGAGTACGTTGACCTTGACGAAATATCCGTACTTTATAAGTAATTATGTTTGTTGACTAGATCATCTTCAACGTTGACTTGATCATCATCTTTTGGGTCCTAATAAAAACTTCAAATCATGTGCTGTCATGTCATTTGGGCTCCAAATTTGATCCCAAAATTTGATCAGTGTAGCATTATTCTTAACAATAATTTTCATAGCCATTGGAAAGAGGGAAAGGCCTCTGCTTGCTTGGGTTGAACCCAACATTTGGATTTGTTTCAGATTGTTCAAGTTGTAAGTTGTCTTTCTACGTGCTTATTTAGCTTACGTAGTCTTTAATCCTCCTACTTCCTATGTACTGTTGTGCTGCTTTAAATTCCTAAGTACTTTTGGGCTGCTTTAAATTCTTTTTTAAGTAGCGTTTGTTGTTTAATGTATGAATTGAATACCATTTTACCCCTTTTACATTCTTTTTCTCTCGATCATAATTTATTAGATTCTCTAATGGTCATAATTTATTAGATTGTCGTTGTAACATTAGTGTCTATGTTATAAATAAGTTATGGAAGCTGTAACACTTGATTCATCATAATCCCGACTTCTTTGAAATCATGAAAAATTTGACTCTCATGAATTTTTTAATCCCGACATAGATGACAAGACCAAACATAGGAGAAGATTAGTGAGGTGCGCTTAGGACACCCTTGATTATACAAAACTCGGGAAAGAAAAAAGTTTGGTTTGATACCATAGTTTAACCCTAATTGCTAAATCACATGACAAATGAACATACTTTCAAATTGACAAGCAAAGTGGTTACCAAAAACACAAAAACTGAAGGTGGCTGCATTATTGTTTGGCACTGCTGAAAATGAACATACAGACTCAACACACACACAAAATAACAAAGGAAAACCAAAAAAACAGAAAACAGGTAATTGAAAACCTTCAAATTTACATCATTCACACAACTGACTGAAACTAGTAATCTTCAGGAGCCAAAGGCTGGTGGTGGGTATGGACTGGAACTTCCGGTTGTATGAATCCAAACTCGTATATCACCCCCGCTAGCCCGGCACCGATGAAGGGACCAAGCCAATAGATCCAATGGTTCCTCCACCTCCAACCCACCAAAGCTGGCCCAAAAGCCCTCGCCGGGTTCATCGAGGCTCCTTCAAACGGCCCTCCCACTAAGATATTAGCCCCGACAATGAAGCCGATAGCTAGAGGTGCAACGGTCCCCAAGCTACCCCTTCTTGGATCGATGTTTGTTGCATACACCGTGTACATCAGCCCGAAAGTCATAACTATCTCCATCAGAAGTGCATTCCATTCATGTACGCCGGGAGCCACCGATAATCCAATTGGTCTCTGTAGGTACACAAAAGGGTATATACACAAATATTATCTGACCATCTATACAATAGTCAATTATAGAATATACTAAAAAAAATTTGAAAATTGCAAAAGGCTAGCTTCGATTTGTTTTACCATGCCATTAGTGCTAAGCCTCAGAAGTAGAGAGGCAACCACGGCACCCAAGAGCTGAGCAACCCAGTAGTATAAAGCGCGAAGAACAGAGATTCTTCCACCGACGAGGGAACCGAAGGTGACAGCGGGGTTCACGTGTCCACCGGAAATGTTCATACTGGTTGCAACCGCCGCAAACAGAGACAACGCGTGTGCAAGTGCCACCACCGCCAGCCCCGAAACTCCTAGTGCTTTGTCCTTGTACAACTTATCTACACAAACACAAATACAGATACACACACACACATAAATATATACAATCACACATGCACGCACACACACACACACACACACAAAAAAAAAAAATTATGTATATATGATTAGCATAAGGTGAATGAAGCATGCATGATTACACCTACAAAATATTGGCATGCAATAGAAGAAAGTTGAACAGTAGTAGATGCATGGCTTATATAAAATTCTACACACACACACACACACACGTGTATTACATATACAAAAACGCACACACCCCCTCCTATGTATATAGTATACACTATATACATACTGAAGTGCTCTATGCCTGCATGACTACACCCATAAATTATTAACATGCATATGAAGAGAGTTGAAGAAAAAGATGATGGTTATGTATGTGTGTGTGTGTAACTAATAATTTCAAAGAGCACAGCAAAATTACCGAGAGCAAGGATGGAGCCTTCGGCAGCGAAGACAAAGATGAAAGTGGAGAGGAACTCAGACAAGGTGGCCCGCATAGAGTCCGGGTGGGTGGCCTCTTCAGCCCTCCCAAACGCATATCTTCGAGGTGGCATAGCTTCTATCTCTCTCTCTCTTTCTCTGTGATCACTACTTTCGACCGACAGCTTTAACTGCTAGCTGTTGCTGCTTCAAATGAGTTGCTGTTTCTTTTGGAAAGACATGAGAACTCAGGTGATGAAAGAGATGATAAGGAAGAAGAAGAAGAAGAGGAGATATCGATGATGGGGTGGGAAGATGATGAGGAAGAGAGAGTTGAGTTGTTTGGTGCTTAAATTGGACAAAATGGGTTTGGGGTTAAGGCCTTAAGGAGACACTTGGGAGTTCAAGTGCAGGAAAAGTGACACGTAGGGACACGTGTTGGCTGTTCAATCGAGCCCAACGTACAACGTACTGCACGAAATATTTTTTATATTTAATTTAATAATATTATCTGCTAACATAATAAATCATAGTCATTTTAATGATAATAAATTTTAATTAATAGTAGAATTTAGTGTTAATCTAATAATAAAAAATAATAAAATCACTAAATAAGCTCTACGTAATATTGCCCGTTCTTGAAACTATTTCTATATTTTAACTCCTTTCAGTGAAATTTAAATTTAGATTAGTTATTATGATTAAAAGGTTAAAATATTAAATTGTAATATAAATCGTTTAACCTTTAAAATTTTTAACTACGTTAACTCATTTAAATTACTATGTTTAAATGATTAAAATTTAAATGGTGTATTATAGTTAAAATATTAAATCGTCGGATCAAAAAGATCTAAACTGTTGTTGTGTTTTTCTAACTGAGAAGTTTAAGTAATTCAAGTATGAGGCTCTGTTTTATTATTGTTGACGGAACGTGTTATTTATAACTTAATATTTTTATTGTATCAATGTGTTATGAATTAACTGCGTTATTTTTTTTAGGATAAATTATCATTTATACTCTTGGAACCAATTTGGTATGTGAGTTTGGGTGAAATTTAAAGGATGAATTTTATGAAAATAGTCAAATGCACATTTTAAACTCATGTTTAGTTTAAGATTTGAGACGTGGGATTTATATGATAAATGAATTCCGATTCGCAATAAATGGTGAATTAAAACTCATCTATGAAAATTTAATGAAACTCAAGAGTGGGGTTTCAAAAGTGAGAGATTAGACATGTAGATAAAAAAAAATATTTTTCCCAAAAGAATCATTCTTTTATTTACCTAATAATGAACATTTTAGTTAATTTAGAAATGATATGAAATTATGGACTTTAACGTGTATTTATGTTACTTACCAAACACGAGATTGAATAGAGGTTTTGTTTGAATCAAATACAAATTATTAGGGCTTGTAAAGGCTTCATAAATGCAATCCAATTCCCCGCTCCTCCTAAAAAAAACATCCAAACAGCACCTGAAGAGAGAAATATCGATATATTTTAGAGACATTTTTTGTTGTGCAAATACATCCTTGTTGATAAATTCTCTATCGTCTTTCCGTCGAAACAAATTAATAGATATGGATAGAAATAAAAAATTGAAACTCAGTTAAAATTTTAAGGATTTAATTATATCAATTGAAACATTAGGGATCAAATAAAAATTATGTTCATAATTTGAGGATATAAATTATAAATTACCCTTCTTTTTATGTTGTATTCTTGTCAATATTCAAACAACAAAAAAAAAAATCATTCTAAAACGTCTTATTCGACATTAAGAGGAAAAATTGACTTATGATATCTTTGAAACCGTATCGAGTTCATGTCATATCTTATTAACAAATAAAATTGATTCTTTGCTGTGAAATCGATAAAATATTGACAAAATATAAAGAGTAAGGGTACAATCTCGACAATTTTAGTTAAAAGGTTTTTTATTTTTAGGCATCTATTAAAAAATATATAATATCACCAAACTACTAAACATTTCATTTTATTAATTTTTAATTAAAGGTCGAGAAAACTGAAGAAAAATTGAAATTTAGAACATGGGCCCGAAGACTAGTCCTACCCGGGAGACTTTGACCCGAAATACAGGTTAGGTCCAGGCCCCACCATATTGCATTTTTTCTTGGTTGGCCGAGAGCCCAACATAAATAGCTCTGCATTTTTTTCAAGATTGGTCCAGCCCAGCCCATAGCCAGCATTTTTTCCCAGATTTTCTTATATCTATTGAAGCGTAGGGGACAATTTTTTATGCCATATGCAGAGCTATTTTTCTGATGGTGAAATAATATTTTACTTATTCTCGATTTGTTTATTACTTTGTCTTTAATGAATCATCTTATTTCAAGTTCGTGTCGAGTATGATTGTGTATAACCAGTACATAAATGAATCTTATCAGGTATTTATGTTGATCGACTTCATTTATACTCGATTAGTTTATTAAATTTTTCATGCCGGATCCATGGTTATCAAAATCCCAATTTGGATGAACGGATGATCCGATATAAACAAATCAGTCTGACTCTCTACTGGAATCCCAAATTCGTAGAATCTTAATGGATCATAATCCAGCTCTTATAGGATCATAAAATTTCGATTTGAACTGCGATTTTACCAATCCAAGTTGAGTTTTTTTGTTGGGTGCATTTAATTATTGAGCAATCCAATCTATATTTTTCATTTTAGTAGTTAAGGACTTAATGCAAATGTGAACGTCTTATATAATTATTAGTCTATTGAAGAATTTTAATGGATAAAAATAGCTACAAAAAGTTTATTTTGTTTCCAAAAAGAAATTATTATTCATTTGTCTCTTGTTGAAAACAAAAGTTAGATTTGATCTTCTCTCTCGATGAGTGATGATATCCAAATAGTCTTCAATTTTTATTCTTTTCTACTTTTTTTTTTTGATGTCTAATAGTCAATGTTATTATTCCAATCGCTCCCGTGTATTTCTCTTTTTAAAATCCTATAAGATTAATTGTTCATCTTTGATATGTAAACTCGAAATAAGGATAATCAACCCCCAACCACTCATTGGTCATTCACAACCCCTTTGTGAGAGGCAACCATCAGAAGAAACTCCACTGCAATTGAAATCAGAAGAATATGGAACAGTTTACAAACTTTTTAAACCGTTGATATAACTCTTTTTAAGTTTACAAACTTTGATCAAGAAAAAACTAAAAAATTAAATTTTAATATTGACTTTGACAAATCAAACATGAAAATGATTATGTATTATTTGGAATTAATCTTTTGATTGTGTATTATAAATATTGACGATGCACAAAATTATCTTATGCAAGATCAACAGTCAAGAATGTGTAAGAGTGCAATTAATGAGTAACAAACAAACAATAATGACAATCAAGAGTAAAACAGTAAATAATAGATTATTACAGAGATTTATAGTGATTCGGTCCGGATGACTTACTCCACTCTCGGGAAGGGCGACGGTGGTCTGAGTCTTTTATTACTTGGTGAAATCACTGGAGAGAGTATTCTCCGGGAGTATTACAGTGCTTTAGAGACATGGAGAAAACAATGTGTGTGAGAAGGTGTAGTGTGTGTAGGGATCTCAAGGTTATGAAGGCATGTCCTCTGTATGTTGAGGATTTACATTATATAGGTTCACTAAGACAATGACATGAGGAAATGGTCTTCCACTATTTTGGTAAGTACAATTTTAGCAGGAGTATATCTTCGTACCCTAATATTCCTTCCCACATGCTCCTATTTCGTCGAAGGAAGATCTTGAGCTAGATTGGGCTTGTACTTGAACTTGGGTTTGACTTGGATTAGTCTTGGATTTGCATTGGAATGAAGAGGGCGAAGGAGAGGACTAGGGGTAGCCTGGGTGGCGCCTGGCTTGGGTGACCCCTAGGCGGCACTCCTTTGGCTCTCACTTGGGCGTTGGGCATTGGGCATTGGCCTTTGGCTTGGACTCCACTTGACTCCTTGTTGATTTACAAGTAGCTCACTTGACTCCTTGTTAATTTACGAGTAGCTCCCGTGATTTGGCTTCCTGGGTTGATCCAATTCTGATTGAATTTTTCTTTGGACTTTATTGGTACAGTTAGATTGGCTTTGGCCCAGTCAAATTAAGGCTCATCAAATATGATAACAAGAAAATAATGATCTTGATATGAAAAATAATTTTTAAAAAAGAGAAAATTTAAAAATAATTAAATATTAAAATAATCTCTTTATTTCTACTAGCAAACAAAACATCATAGAAAAATAGATTAAGGCCTTACAAATAAAAAATTAATGGATCTTGAAGAATTAGGAGATAATAAAATAATACAATCAAATAATAACAATAAAAATATATACACCACAACTATCCGGATGCAAAACATACAATTTTTTTTAAAGAACATGAAAAAATATTAGTAATGAAAAATTTACTATTAATAAAATCTCATTTAAGATCAACTATGTTATAAGAAATGATAGAAGAATTAGTGAAAATAGTTTGGAATGACTTAAAAAGACTTTTAAGACTTATACACATCAACTAATATCATGATTGTGCTATGCGATTGAAATTTTCAAGCCTTTATGAGAAAGGTCTCATCATAATATAGATTTTTTTGAGTTTTTTACTTACTAATTAATGCAGACGTGAATGACATATGGATCATTACAGGTAACAAATAAACTTTACTCCATGATTATAATTTAAGGGACACCTTCAAGTATCCAACTTGCATACCGTAAGAAATTTATAACTCAAACGCCTAATTATGTTTCCATTGTCTGCATTCTCTTACCAAAGAAACATAATCTCAAACAACACCCTTTTGAGCTTTATTCTCTTAATTATGTGACACCCCAAAAATCGGGGGTCGCGAAATTATTCATAGATACCGTGTAACTCGATATCACACGTCATGCCCCATTTACGGGGATCCATAATTTAACAAAATTCGGGCAGAATCTCCTTTATACGGAAAATTCTACCCAAAACATAACATGTGCATCATACAATCACATGATGCATCCGAGGTCCAATATACAACATTGATCACACCGGGTCCATTTATCCATACTCATATAATAACATTTAATTACATGACCCATCGGAGGTCCAATTTACATCAATTCATATTCGTACATCGTAATTTTATGCATTAAACATGGTTAATACAAGTTCAGCATTGTCAATAACACACCTTATTCACAAAGGCACAATATAAACACATAACATGTCCATCAATACCAAATTTCAAGAAATTACATAAGTAACTTACATACATCAAACTCAAGTTAGGAATTGATTAAAGCCATTTTTATACACCTAATCCTTTCCTATGGACACCATATGATGAAAATAAACCAAAGTAAGAAAGAACTCTACCTCTTGAAACGTAAAATGAAGGGTAGAACATTCAAGAATACCTATCACAACTCTAAATTCTTGATTTCTCAAAATATCTTATTTGAATCTTCGATCAAATCCTTCGTTTTTGGTACGTAAGCGTAGCCCTCATCGAGAAGATCGACTTTGATTCTTGGCTCGAGTTGATTCGAGTGACGGAGTTTCGTAGATCGTAGCGAGAAATTTTGAAATCTCATTTTTTTTCTCTTTTTCCTCTCCTCTCTTCCTCACACATTTACACACTGATTTCAGAAGATATTTCTTCAAAAAAATCATATTTTTACCGATATTTTATAACCCTTGGTGCTTGGTGCACGTCGCGCCACACGTCCCCTTGTCTGGGTCCGTTTTCGTCCCGAACGATTAATTTCATCCCAGTTTAAGTTCAAATTATTTTTATTTGAACTTTCCTTCAATTATAAGAAAATTTTATAAATTTTATTTTTGGGAACATTTGTGAGGTCACCTGACACTTAGTTGTCTCGTAAAACATGAAAAATCAAACTATCTTGTATTCGACAAATTTTTTTTGGGCAACTCAGTTTTAAGATACGAAATGTAACGGTGAAGTCCGTTGCGTTATCCGAGCTCTATAGAAATACATATTTTAAATTCGCATTATAGCAATAAATTACTATTTTGCCTTTTTTTAGAAAAAGTTCAAATTTACTCGAGTTTTACAAATTATACCACCTTCATCCCTCAATTTCTTAATTTACAGGATTTTGATTCAATAAAAAATAACAAACTTGAATTAACCGAAGAGGCAACCATCAGAAGAAACTCCACCGCTGTTGATATTAGAAAAATATGGAACAGTGAATTGAAAAAATGAATGTCATTTGTGTATGTGAACTCAATTTAATACATAAAAATAGAAGCTTTTTCAATAATTCAAAACAATGGAAGACTCAAATTCAAGCAGAAACTTGAAAATCTTTAGTCAGTCATGACCTGTGAGTATCAACTGGGATTTGTTTCATTTTCTGATCATATTCTGTATTTTCCTGGAGAAAATTGGACCTGAGAGCATCATGCTGCTAGTCATTTTTTTCTTCACTCATTCTCTCTCCTGAATTGCTCCATCAATCTCTTCTAGCCTTCTCAACACTTGACTCATCTTGGGCCGATTCTCCGGTGCCATATCAGTACACTCAAGAGCTATCTCTGTCAGCTTCAACATCTCTGCATGACCTTCTTTTCCTGCCAGTAGCTCTATATCCAATATATCAGTTGACCAATCAGTGTTCACAACTGTTCTAACCCAATCTGAAAGATCATCAGCATCAGTTCCCTCGTCTCCCAGGGCTTTTTGGCCCGGGATTTTGCCAGTTATGATCTCTAAAAGAACAATGCCAAAGCAATAGACATCAGCTTTGCAAGTGAGCTTCTTCCCTTGAGAGAATTCTGGTGTTTTTCCAACAGCAAGCTTTTCAGAGAGTTTTCGAGATTGCAGGAGGGGAAAGAACCCGAAATCAGTGAGCTTGGAGTGGCAGGTTTGGCTGTTCCGGTGGATAAGAACATTGGATGAATTGAGGTTTCCATGAGGCACCTTGTGTGAAGACAAGGACTGTTGGAGGAATGTAAGACCCTTTGCAATGTCTTTGATGATTGATAGTCTTGTAGTCCAATTTAGTGGTATTCTTCCCCTTCCTCTGTTCTCTGTCATCCAAATATTGAGAAGTCAAGTTTCCCTTCATGGGTTTTAAATCAAATTTCTCACTTTTTATGTAGTCTCCAAATTACGTTTCGTTTCTATCAAAACAATGGAAACTTTCAGTTTTTCAGTGAAAACTCAAAACGAATTGGAACATCAAAATTCCCATGTATTGGGATGTTTTGGGTGTTTCAGGATCGAAGTTCTAATTTTTTTTTATCTATTTCTATTTTGTTTTCAACGTGGATCAAAATTTCATATCACTTCCATGGAAACCGAAACAAATTACTAATGGAAAATCCAAATTTCTATATTTTGAAATGTTTTGATGAGTTATGGAATGTTTCGGCTAATGATTCAAAATCCCAGATTCCCAATTTTCTCTATTTTCATCACTTTTGTGAAACGTTTTGATTATGAATTAGCCGCAACTAAGCGCCAAAACAAAATTTTGTTCCTTGGTTCTCTTGTACCACTTCATTACAATATGAAGACTATGGAGAGGAGAAAAATGAAATGCCAGGTAGAGAAAGAACAAACCATGCAGCAGCTCAAACAAGTTGCCATTGGGAACAAAATCATAGATGACCAGCTTCTCCTCCTTTGAATAGTAGAAAGACACAATCTCAACAAGGTTTTCATGCCTCAGGTTTCCAAGCAACTGCATCTGCTGAACAAATTCCTTCTTACTCAAAGCATTCATGTGTTTCAATCTCTTAACAGCCACAACCGAACCACTTTCAAGCATTGCTTTGTATGTAGTACCTAGTTTTCCCTTCCCTATCACTTCAGCTGATGCCCTCAGCAAATCATCCAGGTCAAAAATCGCTCTATTTTTGTCGAAAAATTGTAACTCTACTGTTCTTTCTGGATCCTCCATGTTCTGCGACCAATGCGTCTTTGTTGCTCTCACCTCAGAATGCTCTCCTAATTAAAGAACAGTACAAGATAAAGTTACAATCTAAGATTGAATCTGAAGAAATTTTTTTGGTACTAGCACCTATAGTTTCATGTTTATATACGATTCCAATTTCGATATAATAGCATGCCCTCCTCTGGATTTTGAAAGCTGTTTTAACCACTGCTGTACGTGATTCCAAAACCCGAACAAGAATGAATAACACACAAAAGAGTCAGACCAGGCTCCCTAATAGAATGCTTAACCAATCTATTCTGAATCAACTGAACTGGTATGGAACTTATAGCGTGGGAAAACTACAGAAAACACTGGCTTATTCAACTAGCCTGGTGACCTACCAATTGTACAAGTGGAATTTTTGTCAAGCAATAAGCATTGAAATAATAAAATTCCCATGTACCATCTTTGTCATTTTTAGGAAAAGTTATTGAAGGAAAAAGACGGAGGGATCTGAATTGCATTAAATGGGAATGACATGAAAAGTCTTCTTCAAAATCTAGCATTAAGGGCGTTACAACTACACATGAGAGGAATGGGAAAAACACTTGATTGTAGAACATACCTGCTTTCTCTCCTTTTTTTCCATTGACTTTCCTGTTATAACAGAGAAAAACAAGGATGACACAGAAGGGAACTGCTGCTGCTGCTGCTGCAATCAAAGCAATACTCCATACCTTGAGAACCACCTTATTCTTCTTTTTTGATGGAGGGTAAGGAACTGGGACAGGGGCTGGAGTAAGAGGCAAAACTGGGCATGTTATTTCAACTGGTCTCCCACACAGATTAGAATTATGATCATAGGAGCTTTTCGAAAATCTTTGAAGAATCCGAGTGTCTGGGATTTCACCATCAAGTTGATTGTAAGAGACATTGAAAACCTTCAAGGTTTGTTGATCAAAAGGTGGGATTGAACCATCAAGAGAATTATTTTGCAGTTCTAATTCAGCTAGCTTTGGCAATTCAATGTAATCAAAAGGAATTGAACCCGAGAAGCGATTATGTGACAGGAACACAAATTCCAGGTTCATGAGATTCTTGAGACTGGGAAGAGGACCATGGATTGAATTGTTTCTGAAGCTGAGTTTGCTCAAGAAAGTTAAGTTCTGCAGGAATGTAGGTGGGAGAGAACCAGTAAGCTTTATATTTTCCAGGACAAGGTGTGTGACATGCCAATTAGAACAAGCAATCCCTGCCCATTGGCTCTTGCTCTTGTGACAAGGGGGACCGGTCCAATTCGCGTGCAAATTGGAAGAAGAATTGACTATGTCTCTAATCTGCATTAAAGCATCTCTTTCATCAGGAAAGTACTCATTGATCTCAATCGATTTGACTATGGTTACCAATCGCATTTGGATCAGAACAACTGCGCAAATGATGAGTTTGAGATGTGAAGCGGACGTAATCATGGTACTAGCCAGCGCATGAAACTCCCGTCACTATAACGTTTTGAGAGGGTCAAATATACGCAGTCTTACGTGCAGAGAGATTGTTTCCTCTCGACTGAAGGGCTGCCAGGAAGAATCCTGTTGTGGACAGATTCAGGGCCTTGGGATGGAAGTGAGACAAGGGTATACAAGTACAAAGATGGTGAGAATTCAGAGTGAACAAAGACATGTCATCCCCTTTACATTATTGTTGTTACAGCTTTTTGACGTTGTTGGCAAGGCAAGTTTGATATAGATTCGAGTATTAAGACCTGAAAGCGGAAACAACAAAGTAAAATTATTTTTCTATCTACACTCATAAACAGGTTGGTGTGACTATATATATATATATATAATAGTGAAATGTAGAAGGGGATAAACTAGGAAAAGTACTGCTGTTGACAGCTTAATTACAAATAATTGGGATTTTTTATTGTTGCTGAGCTATTGGGAAAAAGACTTGGATTTTGATCATTGCTATTGTCCTAACCATATATTATCATGCCTACATAGAAAGTCTCAGTGGTTGTTTCTGGTTTGTGACTGAAGAGTGTTGGTGACAGTTGCACCTAAAATGTTTTAGGTTGTAACTTTGAAGAAAAAATTGCATGTGAAGGTACAGCTGAAAGTTTTTTTTTTTTTTTTCAAAACTTTTAAGGGTGGTTCGCTGATTGAGTCTAGCATTTGATAATTTAGAGGTCCCAAGGTCCAATCCCTTCCCACACCCTCTAAAGACTAGTCACACTTGTTCCTCAGAGACATGTTCTAACCCAACTCAAGTCATAATAGCAGTCATTAAGCTCAAGGGAGCAGTCGATGTAAACCTAATAGGTATCTGATCATCTTTTTTCATTCGATGAGAATGCTCCATGTAAAGTTTTCTTACTTTATTATTGGGTAAATATCCCAATTAGTCTTTAAACTTTATCTCGTTTTAAAATGATTATTTTTAATTGTCTCAACTTAGTCTATTAACTATCAATTTTTGTGTCGATAAAATTCTTCTGTCTAGTTCACCCATTAGACCAAACGGAGACAAGTCCAAGTGTTTCATATGATCATCCGCATCATATATCACCTTCTTCCAATGGCTAAAAGCACAAAATTTGTAGTTAAAACTAAATTATTAAAACAATTAAAAGTTTATGGGTCATTTTGCAACAGGAGAAAAAGTTTCAAGAATAATTATAATATTTATCCTTTACTATAATCTCACAATATGTTCTTTTGCTATTGTTTGCACAAACTAATAGTTCGAGAATTCAATTCATAACATCACGGTTTGATACTTTTACCATGGCATCAAGCAATGACCCAATACCTATACACAAAGTCAAGAATCAAGCAGAATCCTCTACAGCACCAAATCAAAGAACAAAGAGGTACAATCATTTGTCATTCTTTTTCTCTTCCACAGGTAGGAGATCAGCTATTCATATCGCCCCGGACAGAGATGGAAGTTCTTTTCTGTTCTAAAATATCTAGATGCTGAATTATAAGACCAAAATATACAGACAACAGCAGCTCACACTCAGATTTTCATCAAACAACGAAAAAAATTCGTCCTGTCACCGGTAGATTACATATTCTACCCGTGATGCTATCAAAATATCATAACAAAGAAATTCACAGACCATCGTTGTGGGGCTTTTTGAGAGAGAATGGAACATTTGTACCATAGTAAAAAAAAAAACTAAGAAAAAACACCATTGCTGAACTAGAACATAGTAGAGTCTCCAATCAATCTTCTTCACTATCCGAACTCTCATAAGCTGCTAGCAAGCTTTTAACGGGGTTGTTCACTTTGGCTTCATCTTCTGTTTTATTTGGTCTTGTTGGAGGATACTCTTTCTCGTCCTCAATAGCCTCAGATCTCGATATTAGATGGACCTCATTCCCATCAGAAGCACTTGTAACTTTCTGCCGCTTGGGTTTGACTTCCACCATCTTTTTCAAAAAAACTTGCTGCCTGCAAAGCAGCCAATTTTCATTACACATTTTAGTTGTGCAAAAAATATAAAGAATATGTTGTGCAAGCACGTGAATACGAATCTCCTCCCACTTTTCTACTTGTGTGTGTGTGTGTGTGTGTGAGAGAGAGAGAGAGAGAGATGAACCTAATCCCACTCTTTGGCTTGGGCTCCACACGGAGGGGCAAGGGAACACTTGCCGGTGAAGAATCAGCAACGCTTGCAGCTTTGTGTCAAAGGGTCAAGGAAAAGTCAGACAAGGTAAAAGAAACAACAAATGCACCTTCGTATGGAGCCTGGAGGAATCAAACTACATGGCTTGAAGGGGCCAGAACTAGAATATACCCAAACCAACAAGGCATTAGCATATGCAGTTTACACTTTACACATACACTAAATATGAACACAACCTTCGGCAAAAAGAAAAGGCAATGCAAAAAATAAAGATCAGTATGAATCCTGTTTTGCACAAAATATACCGACAGATGCCTATATCCTTTGGTAGTGATTATTCCTTTCTCATTTCATTCCATTTCACAATAGTTCATTTGATTGAATGAACAAAAAAGGATATTTTAAATGCAGCAAAAGCACGTTTTTCAGTGCGGCGTAGCAGGCGCTCTGCATCCTCCTCAGCTTCCATCTGCTCCTTGAGATAGAGCAGATCATCACTGTCCAAGGCTGCATATTTAAACTTAACCAAAGCTCAAGAACAATCCATAGATATGTAAAATAAAATATAAATATAAATTTTGAAGAGGGGAATGACAAATTTGTACCGCCTCGTCCATGTAGGTAGCCTCCACGCTCTCCTGCAACCTCTTGCATCTGTGTAAATCAACAACCCGGTAGGAGAAGCCAAGATCCCTGCCAGGGCATGTTATCAGGAAAGACTCCCAAATTTTCATAAGGATCACAATACAATGGAAACAATTAAGGTAAACAAGTTAAACCATGTTACCTAACTGTATTTTTTTCCTTTGAACTGAATGTTACCTTATTGTTCAATGTTGCACATTTCAGATGAACAACTCGTTATTTATTTTTACAAATTGAAGTTCTTATAAGTGATAACAAGAAAAACATGCAAGTTAAATGAGAATTAAAATTAGAGGTTCTTATTACCAGCCTTTTGTGAATACCGGAGTTAATCCCACAGGCGTTTGCAAAAACTTAAAGTGAACTAGATTCCATGAGATGGAGAGGATGGATTTCATTCTCTTAGGAAATGGGAGTGTCATACGTTCATTGTTACTTTTAAAGGATATGAGAAAGTCTGGACTCTCCATTCAAAGGAAGACTTCTTGATGCAGTAGCTAATGTTTGGCTGAAAAATGACAATAGGCTTTTGGAAGCCTAAAATAAAAGCCATGGGACAAACGCATTCTTAGCAGCTAGTAGAGTGTTAAATATTTTTCATTTTGCATCAAAACATATGGGTCAGATACATTCATTTTTTATTTCCATATCAAGATTATGCCAGTGATTTTCAAGAGTTTCTAGACATGGGCAGTAAATGTGGTCCACAAGACATAAATTGGGACAAGTTACCAATGGGGATCACAAGAAACCCACCTTCCGCACCTGCGTGAGACAAGAGCATTGGACCTATTGTGAGGAGCCAATGAATACTAGGCTTATTGTAATTGGGGCTTCACCTATGCTATTTGTTTTCCGATCAGGAACCTATGGTATTCAATATCGAATATTGAAATTAGAATTGCTGTTTTCAAACTTCTTTTTCTTCTCTTTTCGTTTTCACCTTCTGCCCACTGTCCTACTACCTATCAAGGATCAAAATTCCATTTCGATACGTTGTTTCAGTAACCCAAAAAATGAAAATGTTTCAAAAATGTTTCCAAAAAAGATGAGAATTTATTTCCAAAACATTTGTCGAAATACACAAAAAAAAATCTTAAAACACCTCAAAACATTATAAAATATTGGTGGAAACATGCCACAACATCTCAAAATATTCCGAAACATCTTGAAACATTGGAATTTCGATTCTGGTCTCCTTAGAAATGAAAACGTTTCGGCTATTTCAAAACAAAAATTTGATCTTTGCTGCCTATGTCAGTTATGCAATTTGGATTCTATTTTCAGTCATAGGTTTTCTAGGATAATTAGAGATTTATGACCCATAATCTTGGGGTTTTAGGATGAAACCTGAGGCAGCCACTTTGTGCAAATAATATCCCACAATCAATCTACCCCTCCCAGACCCCTAATGGTGCAAAACTAGGTGTAACAAAAATTGATTCAATAGACTTCGCTTTTATGAAAATTGTGATTGTATTCATGAGATACTATCAGGGTTGCATGTGATCCCTCTTTTCTCTTTTCCTCCTCTTTTTTCTCTACTGAAATTCAAGGTTTACATAAACTTGTGATCAGGTCTGAACCATAAGACTCATATTTTGGAGCTCAGACCACCTCTCTACCAAATCTTAGACCCTAGCAGCCCAAAACCACTTGAGCAACAACGTTACTGTTAAGGAATTGCTCAACAGTAGAGTAGCCCTGAAACCTCCCTTAAACCCTTCCTTCTGATTCCCAGAACCTCAATCAAACAAGCACCATCAATCCACAGCTTTTTCCCATTCTTTTGGCCTTCAGATAAATTCTTACGACCCCTTAGAGCCAGATATCCAAATATTAAGACCTTTTCCCTGAGTTTTATTCAGCTTGCCTCTTTTGAAACCAAGCTTCTTTCATTCATAAAACAACCACAAACCTATTAACCTTTTTCTATCTTGTAGAACCATGGCTTGTTCGGTTGCCAAACTTCGAAAAGGAGGATTAGACAATCAAGCTCAGTCCAGTCCTATTAGGCAGAATAAAAAGGGGTAAAGGATTCCATTTATCACTTGATAATTTTGGTGCAGTCTGATAAAACAGGGCATTAGGGGTATAACAACAATTTGTTTCTTATCCTTTTCAACTCATAGTCCCAGAATTCAATACCACCCCCAAACTTGTTAAAAATGGCCAACTCAAGGGGACTAACACGGTGTCGGGAAAATACACTGCAGACATTATTGGATACCTAGTCCAGAATGAATTTGCCCATCCAAATGTAGGAAAAGGGCGGAGGAACATATTTTTATTCTGTTTTGGTTACAAAATGCTCCAGTTCATGCCAACATGTACGGATTTTAATCTACTCAGATCATCGACAACCACAATTTCCTGATCAGAACCATCTCTGCCTCAAAGCCATTATCTTAACAGTTAACAACTACCATGAATTTTCCAATGAGATCTCCTTGTGTGCCACCATTGACACTGAGCATAGAACTACAAGCAGTAGGGGTCATCAATCCCACTAAGCCAACTCTGATACCATGCAAACGTGATAGCAACGCCTATGTTGGATCAAACAGAAAGAATTCAAGGGAGCTCTGTGGTGAATAAATTACATTATGATTTTTAGACATTTTTACAATTTAAAAATGAGGCAAAGCCAAGATCACCATACTTCAGGGGATGCTAGCATTCCTTATATATATGAGTGGTCGCGCATGTGTAGATTACAGAGAGGGAAAATGAGAATCAACATTGCTTCAAGACATTAATGGTCGCAATGAACAAAGAACAATTTCTTTCCTTCAACTTTTGCAACAGCATGCCCATTTCTATAATCTTATCAAACATTGATATGATAATATGACAGAATTCTCCTTGACATAATCACATCTCAAACAAGTCTTGTGTTCTATAATTATGGGATCAAGATGCACAGAATTGCAGTACTCAACAAGTTCGAGAAGCATCACCCAATCTAAATGATGGACGCAAATAAAATTCCACTTATAAATCTTTATCTTGGCATTTATTTACTGAACCAGCCAAAGTCTCTACGTGAGCTAAAATACCTCATTCCCTTCCGCATCCCTTCCCCAACTCACAATCATTGCACCAACACTGGAACTCCTCTCCCTAGATGGATGCCTAAGTAACACATTGCAACCTTAAAAATACATGTGGTACAGAACTCAAACACAAGTAATATAGCATACTGACTACGCATTTTACCCATCAGGGGTTATTTTACAAAATTAGGAACATTGCCAATAAGGGAAAAAAAGTATTGTTTACAACAATTCTCGCATTTTTTATTGAAGTGTTATCTACACTCAATAAGACAAAACCAATCCGTTAAAATGAAAGGTTCAAAAAAGAGGGTCAACAAAGAGCTAGAGCTAGAGCTAGAGCTAGAGCTTTGAGATTTCACCAGCCTATTAAATCAAGGCTCTTGAACTCGCTCCCTCTCATATCTTTTTAGAGCTTTGAGTTTTCAACAGCCTATTAAATCAATATTTTGAAATCACTCCCTCTGCTTCTTTTTAGAGCTCTGAGTTCTGTTAACAATATTGCCTGTCATGTTAATAGCCTCAACCTGAAATAATTTTGGCAAGCCTGTAAGGATTCTTATACAATCATGTTCTCTCTCTAAGACGGTCATATACATTCTTACTCGGTAAATGGAGTTGCGAAATCAAATGCTTAACACAAAAGACTTATTAGCCTTTTATAAGTATAAACAATGTATGGAATGACTTGTGCATATCCAAGAACTTAAGACACTCTTGTAACTCGTAAAAATAACTATTGTTGCATGTCTTCTTCATGGACAAGGAAGTCAACAAGGCATTAATAAGGTTAAGAAATTCAGAGGAAGAATTTTCCTCCTTCAACATCTTATTTACATGCAATAGACATGGAGGGTGGCTCACAGTATGCGGCGTTTCACTTTTGCACATGAAATTTTAATGGTGCGGGGAAATTCTTTCTTATTTTCACGTATAATCGAGCTACAAACTTTCCACTCACCAATAGCCTAATGAATTTAAGCCACGACGGTATCGCCTTCAATATCGAATAAATCTCCAACTTGCGAGAAAATAATAACTTCTGCCTAATCGTTAACAAGTCCTCATTTTAATATAAATGTTCATCCCCGCACCATAATATGCATCATCAATCTAACAATGCCACAAATTGATTAAATCTGAGCAATGCTTGAACTAGGGAGAAATAATCGACTTTGTCAACTTATCAATTACATTCTTCTAAATTCATTTGACCTTCTTCCACCCATTCTCTGAAAACATAATACCTCATGTACTGTGTTTCATCCTGGCATGGTAAACTTAATTCATTGTCAAGTAAATAGCATTTTGATTGTCACAATACAACTCTAAACTTGTTTGCTTCAATCCCAATTCTAGCAGCTTCCACCATTTCTATATACTTTGATTAACTTGTGGATAAAGTAAGAAGTGTAGCTTTACAATTGATATGTCCACTTACAAGTGTAAATGTATAACCTGTAATAGACATCTGTTTGTCCAGATCACTGTTGCCCAAAACCCAATCATCTCATCTTGTTTATGATACATGATACATAAATTCACCGTATCTCTCTAAGTATCTAAATATCCATTTAACTACATTTTGTACTCTTTTTTCATATTATCCATGTACTTACCCATTACACTGACTACATGTGAGATATCTAGTCAACTGCAAACCATGACAGATATTAGACTTCCCACTACATTAGTGAATGGAACTCAGGATGTTTACTCCACCTTATCATCTAAAAATGACATGATCTAGCAAATAATTTTAATTGATTAACTAAAGAAGTATTAATCAATTTTGAATTACCCAAGTTAAACCTCCTCCACATAATTCTTTTGTGACACCCAAGGTCTACCTTTTTTCCAATCCCTCTGAATCTTTCTTGTTGTTCCATAAATATTTCGTCCTCCAATAACCTATAGAAATATGTTGTATTGACATCAAGCTACTACAACCCCAATTCAAGCATTGGTGATAGCTCAAACTCTATTGGTGGGTAAAAACATTCTAGCACAATTCGTTGCGAAAATAAAGTGACTGTTGCATGCACCGTCAAAATTTCATGTGCCCAAGTGAAATAATACTTGTCGTGCACCATGCTCCATGTTTGCTATAGGGTGAAGAAGGCATTGAAGGAGGAGATTTTTCTCCAAGGTCATATTAATGTCTTGTTTACTTCTTTGTCCAATAAGAAAATGTGAAACATGAGTTATTTTTATAGGTTATAAGAGTGTCTTAAGTTCTTCAATATTTACAAGTCATGTCATGCAATCTTTATCTTTGTAAAAAACTTAGAAGGCTTTTGTGTTAAGAATCCGATTTCGCAACTTAGTTCTGCGAGTTACAGAAGTTCTTCATTTTTTTAGCGGGTAAGTTAGGTGGGGTGTACAAGGGTTTAAGGGTTCGAGTGTGGGAAACACTCAAGTGACAAGGAACAATTAAGGTACACACAAAAAACCCCAAGATTTATGTAATTAGGCAAAAAAATCTACCCATGACCACTACGCGTGATCAAGTTCACTATACGAGAAATCAAGAATATTTGTACAATTTAACCACTCAATTTAGTCCCAAAAACCATGCCCCTAAACCCCGCTACCCCGTTCTCAACTCACACTCTTTTACCCATTAAAGGTACCCCCAAGGATCACTTAGTGAACTTGATGACGTTCTGATTCGAAGTTCAAATGCCTAATGATGAGAAATCTAATGCCCTTTAATAGCCATTCCAAAGCAATGGAAAGATAGGTAACTTCAAAGACAATACAAATAAATCTTTGAACATCAAACAAGTAAATGCAATCTGAAGATTGCATCTCCATTTGCTTCACGGATTATAATCCACAAAACATGGGCCATGTCGCGGATCTTTGCTTCGTCTTCCATTTTGACGACCCACAACATGCTCACCGATGCATTTAATTTGAGTCAAACTTCCAACAAATCTCTACTTTGACGAGAATTCAATGACCTCTACCTACATTGTCATGTTCACATCTTGTTTTAGATGTCTATATACCCACGCTCTGAGACAATCCATCAATCTTTAAAGTGAGACATTGATCGAATCCAAGTAATGTTTGAACTTAATTGTAGTGGTTAGCTTAGTCGTCATGTCTACTAGGCTTTCTACAGTTACAATTTGTTGAAAATGTGACTCGAATTAAATGCATTGATGCGCATACGAGTAGGTGATAAAATCCGACGGGTAAATGGAAGACGAAACAAAACTCTGCGACATGACCCTTCTAGATAACTAGCTCAAATATAATAAGTATTTATACTTTGACATCAAGTAACCTTCGATCTTTTCCACCTCCCCATTAGAATTTCCACTTTAACTAAATTTACATTCACAACATATATATTCTTACTTATCTTCATTTTTTTGGTTCTAAACTTCTCTCTAGAATTCTATTTCGTTATTAATTTTTCTTTAATTTCCATCAATCTATATTATATGCCTCTCCATTAGTTTCCTAGGCATGCATCTACTTCCCATCGGAACCTCATTGACACAAATCCAGTTTGATTTTCAAATATTCTTGTTTCAAATCTTAATTGTTCTTCATCGCTCTCTCCAAAAGTTCAATTATAAAACTCCGTAACTTAATAATCCGATAATTTGTACAAATCTGATTGTACCCTCCATATCAATGTCCTTTTTGTACTCGGAAAATATACTAGGACCAATTTTTATATCACATTATTTACAAATTAGCAAATATTTTCCTTTAAATTCAATAATCAAACACACAACAATCACCAAAAAATGCATGAATTGAAGCTGCAGCATTGAAAACCAATTTCAATAGTAAATCCTTCAATACTTGTCTTTACTTGCATACCATACATAATTTTAAACAGCTCATAAATTTGGAATAAAATTTCAATTTGGGATTCTTGAAGAAGCAACCAAACCCATCAAGTCAAAGAGCTAAGATAATAAACAAATGTGTATAGATGCATAAAGAAAACGGAGAAACGGGGTTCGCTAACCTTAGCAACCATGCGTTGGAAAGTGATGTCTTCGTCATCTATTTTTTCCTTCCCTTTTCCCCATTTCTTATCTGTAATGTAATAGATAGTTTATATGCATACAAATATGCATAAGAATAATTAAACAAGTACGGATGAATCACTGCAAATACATAAACACGAAAACACACAATAAACAAACACGACTGAAGAATTGAAAACACATAAACACGAACACACACACACACACGCAAATAAATGTACCTTTAGGATCGGTGAGGTTGGTGTATTCTCGAACTTCCCTTCCTGACATGGCTGATTAAAAGGGTATTATTATGTGTGTGTCAGTTTATGGGTATGAGGACGAACTCTCCCCTGTCTCGCTCGCGCTCTCGCTCACGCTCTCTCTCCGTCCCAGTTTTTGCCTTGAATTTGTAATTGGATTTGGGGCTACACGTCGAACCCACACTTAGCAGTGTGCTCCCATGCGCAATCAATCACGGTCCTTTTTTATTTTTCGTTTTTATTTTAATTTTAAAAATAAATAAAGAAAAAAAACTCTTTTAATAATCAATTTTTTTTCTGTCACCATTTTGTAAATGATGGGCGATTGCCAAAAACTTAAAAAGACGTTTTCGTTTTTTGTTTTTAAAAAATAAAAAAAATGTTACCAAATAGGACCTAAGAATTTTGGTCTTATACATATACTCTTAAATTTTTTATATTAAATTCTTAGTTTATTAAAAATATTATAATATAACCTTTTTATTAATTTTCGATACTTATTCTATCAACGCAAATTTAATGAGTTTTGACGGAATAAGAATCTAAAACTAACGAAAATGTCACATTATAATATTTTTAATATATTAAGGTATAATATGAGAAATTTTATTTTTGAAGGTGTGAAATAAAAAAATTTAAATCTTTTCAGCGTTTTAAGTTTGATTACCCTTTTATTTTAAATGGCTCAAGAATTATGGTATTTGTTTTAAATTGCTTCTTAAATTTTTAATTATTTTATTTTATTATTTGAATTGATCATTTCGTTGACATTAAATATTAAATGAGGCAAAATAATAATTAATCTTAACAGAATGAGTTGATAGAAACAAATTATATAGTTTAAAGGGCAAATTAACAAAATTAAAAATTTGTGGGGTAAGTTAAAACAAAGGTTATAGTTCATGTGGCATTTATGATATTTACCCATGTATTAAAAAAGAAAGGGCTTAGCCCAAGCGTTATCGCAGGTAGTGGCTTCCCTGAAGAACTGGAGTCGAGGTCTCTTCTAGCCTACAGGCTGGGATTTTAAACAAAAAGATTCCAACAAAGATCAAAATTTTGTTTCATTTCGGTTACCAAGAAAACATAAATATTCGATGTGGTTTGAAAACGTTTTAACCCATTTCAAAAATAAAATAAAATAAAATCTAAAATATTGGTTAAAATTGTGCAAATGCATTATAACATTACAAAACACCTCGAAACATTATGAAACACCTCGAATTATTAGAATTTCAATTCTACCACCGATTATTTTAGTCTGCATGAAAATAGAAATGTTTTGGTTTCAAAATTTTGATCCTTACTTACAACCCAAAAGAAACATGTCATAGTACAAGTGTGAGAACAATTATTCTAAATTACACTCTTCAAGCATCACTGGAGAGACAGGGGGCAATGACACTGCTCTACACTGACCTCCAAAACCAAAAGTCTTGACAGCCCTCCGAACATATCAACCTTCTTGCTAGGGGATATACTCCCCACAACATGTTTTGCCGTCCACAGGAACGACAGATCCGTTGCCTACATGACTACAAGAATATTGTGCAGATGTAACTCCTGAATGACCAAGACCTGGTTTCATATCAATACATCCTTATAGCCCCTGTGAGCTGATCCATGATCTCCAATCTGTCGGTAACTCCTAGCCAGGATCTGGTATATGATTGCATTTGGCATTATACCCATCTTTATCATATCTGCATACAAGATCATCACATCAATTACATTCTTGGCTACAGAATGCCCTTCTATCATAAAAGTGTAAGTGAGCAAATCTGGTTTCAAACCATTGCATCGCATATCGGAGAAAAATTTACTGGCTTTAAATACCCGCCCATCCTTGCAAAGATCATGTATTAGGGCAGCGTACGTGACATTATTGGGCAATGAATTCCTATTATCCACCTGATCCATTTTGGTCATAGCAGGGCCAGCTTTGATTTTAATTTTTCCCAAGAATAAATTGATTGCATCATTAATCCTTCCATCCTTGCACAGTCCATCAATCAAGCAAGTAAGAGTAAAAACATTAGGTGTGAGTCCTGCGTCAGTCATCTCCTTGTACAGCCAAAAGGCTGCTTTCATATTACCATCTTTGAAGTGCCCATCAATTAAAGCTGTATAAGCAACCACATCAGGCTCAAGCCCTTTAATCACCATTTCTGTATGCAAACCCATTGCAGCTTCCATGTTCCCCGCCTTGCAGTAACCATCTATCAAGGTAGAAAAGGTAATGACATTGGGACCTAGACCTTTTTCTCCCATTTGAGTACACACCTCCAAAGCCTTCTCCATACTGCCTACCTTACAATACCCATCAATGAGTGTATTATACACCACAGAATTTATACATGCTCCAGCTTCAATCATTTTCCTCAGTAAACCATGTGCCTCTTCCACTCTACCTAAATCACAATAACCTTTTATAAGTACACCATAGGTAAAAATATCAGGTGAAATACCAATCTTTTCCATCTCTGCATACATATCCATCGCTGCACTCAGACTCCCTGCCTTACAGTAGCCATCAATCAGACAAGTGAAAACAAACAAATTAGGAATGAGACCAAACTTGACCATATGGACAAAGCAGATTCTTGCAGCTACCAATTCACCAACTTTGCAAAGAGCGTCTGTTATGATACCAAATGTAACAACATTTGGCTGCAAATTATTACTTAACATCTCATGATACAAATCAAAGATTTTTTCAATATTTTCTACCTTACAATAGCCATCCATCAGTGTATTATAAGTATACAGATTGGGAACTACAGCAGCTTCCTGCATTGTCCAAAACATGTTCTCTGCTTCCAATATCTTACTCTCGCTGCACAGACCACGTATCAGAGTCGTGTAAATCACAACTGTCGGTTCTATCTTCTTCTCAATCATCTCATCCAAAAACAATCTGGCTTTCACAATATCGCCTTGACCACACCAAGCATCAATCAAAATCCCATATGTGACAACACTAGGTGATACCCCACGAGAAACCATGTCCCCATAGACTTCACACATCGAATCAAGCCTACCCCTCTTGAAAAATGCATCTAAAAGTGCATTGCAAGCCTGAATTTGAGGCAATTCTGCCATTTTCCGGTACACACCATATGCCTCCTCAACAAGACCCATTTCAGACAATGCAATGATCAACACACCAAACACACTGTGACTGAATTTGGGACTCTGCAATTGATTAAGTGCATTGAAAACCGAGGAACAGGCCCGCCGGGGCTCGTGGGTCTTGCGGAGAGTTTCTATGAGGTCTTTCATCAAACACCTTGCCTTGATGTACCATTTTGCACTGGTTAATACGTGAATGATAGCCGG
>CM042202.1:16392947-16409784 GCA_023539305.1 Ilex asprella
AAATAAATATGCAACAACATTTAGTGTTATTCTAATCCAGGAAACTGTGAAACCAAATAAGTGCATGACTGAATTTGGTATGTGAAAGTGACCACTAACTAATAAATTCTTATGAAAGTGACCCTTGAAGTATCTTTTGGGTACAAATGCAGCATAAACCCATTTCCATAGCAACTTGAACAACAAGGGATGCAGCATTGGTTTCACATATGTCACCTTTTAAAATACCATCGAAGATTTGGCAAAAAGCAGCAATAAAATCCCTTTAACAGCTCCTCCTAATACCATCTCCAACTTTCCCTCAAATTTTTACTTATATTTGAGTAAGTTTTTTTTTTAATAATACATGAATCCCTCACCAACCGAGCCCATTTAGATCTGTGGTCGATAGTTAACTTGGATCCATGCTCAAAACCTCATTTTCATGCATTAGGGGTTAAATTTAGGAGAAGTGACCCCGACGAGCATTTTCACCTTACGGAGTTTGTAACTTTTGACCAATGCCAACTTATGTCATCTATCAAGTGGCCATTTATCACTTGAGCTAATCCCTTGAATGAGTAAAAAAATTAATTTGATACAAATGGTGTGACATTATTATAACTAATAATATTATTGGAACATAATTTGGAGACTGAATGCATTGTGACAATTTAACTCATAGTAAAGTGTATTTAACATTTGAAATTTAAGTTTTTCTCATTACCATAATGCAATATTAATTGTTTGGTATTTTGACATTACTACTCAGTCGACTGTCGTGATGAATAATCTAGTGAGAACCAATAAAAATACCGATAAATGATTCAATTTAATCAAAATTAGGGGTAATTCGTGCTTGAAAGCACGATACAATGTGTTAATAGCTGTTGGATGAGTTTATTTGAGATCGGATGAGTTTATTGAAATCTATTATATTTTATATTATAGACGAGTGGTAACTTATACCTGAATGTACAGTACAATATGAATAGTTTTGAGAAAAATATTAATGATTATTAAATGAATTTATTTGAGACCGTCGGATAAGTTTATTGAAGTCTCGCCTGGTTTATGTTATAAAATTATAGATATTGATAACAAAAATTGAAATCTAATTTGATTCAATTTTGACCACCAAAAACAAGGGAATACCAACACCCTCACAACACCAGATCACTTCATATAATTAATTAATTGTTTTTTCCTCCGATGATGCCATGGTAGCCTGAAATTTGCAGGCCGAAGAGAGAGAAAGAAACCAAGAAAAACCAAACCCAGAAATTAAACCCCCCCAAAAAAACCAAAACCCAGAAAAGGGAAAATCCAACTCTCATTGTACTTTTAAACTTTATAGTTTACTTATATCGATGAATCTTTACATATTAAGGTATGTTCTTAGGGAAGAATTAAGTTTCTAGTTTCTGATGGCGATGAAATCCATAGCCGGAGAGACCCATTATTGTTCCAGTTTGGTATCGGAGAAAACACATCATTCGATCTGTAAGTATTCAGTTTGGTTACTACTTAATTTAGGGGTTTGCTTCATAGATTGGGTCTCAGTTTGAGTTTTCTTTCAGTTTGTATTGTTTCTAGGGTTTTGTTTTGTTGCGGATCTTTCAATCTGGGGTTTGAAAGGTTTGTACATAAGGGGATTTTGCCGCTTGGTTGCTGAGAAAATTGTAAGCAATTAAAGAAAGAATATGGTGTTGATTCATAATGTTGGTATTTCTTTTACTGTAATGGGCGAAAAGGAAAATATAGTCAGGTTTTGGTCTATGCAGCTACTTTACAAACTAGTACGGTTGAGAGGTTTATTTACTTATGTATTTAGTTTTGTAATTTGTGTAATATTTCGTTTACTTCATTTACTGGTCAGCCAAACAGATGGCAAAGCAATGTTGGCATATTCTTCATTTGGGTGTGTTGGAAGTAATAATATATGATATGTGTGTGTGTGTTGAGGTGTGTGCGCAATTGGGCTCGAATAAACCTTCTCAAATAAACCTTTGGGCCCCATTTGGATGGCAACAATCCTAATTGGAAATGGGTGGAGATGCTCGAGTGTCAATTAGTATTATGATCCTGTACTCACTGTTTGGGATTTTTCAGCAATCTTGTATGGGAATTAATATTCATTCCATTATTGTTTTTGCTTTAGTCCATTCTAATTGAAATGATAGGCCAGAAGTGCAAGGCAGAGAAAAGGGCTTATGGAAGATTTCCAATAATAAAAGGAAGCCATTTTTCCAAAAATATTTTTTAACAACTTTATTTTGAAGATAATTGAAGAGGGGTTGATTTAAGGAGCAGCTTGATTTTGGGATTTTTACTCCTTTTAAAAATAACCAGTCAACATGGGATTATCACCACTGGCTTGGGTTTAAGATACCCACTGTCATGAGGAATTTGACTGTTCCCAATTTAGATTATATGTTAGTTGAGTATCCAAACAGTTTAACTAGTGTTTTAGGAATGGGATTCCCATACCAAGGTTACCGCCATCCAACTGTGGCCTTAGACTATCAGATTTTTTCATGTTAAATTATTGGATTATTTGAAGTTTTATGTTCTATTGTTTTTAGGTTTGGTGGATTTGAGCTGTTGACAAATGGGGGAGTCGGGCTCAGTTGATGTTATACTGGAGTTTTTGAGGAGGAACAAACTTACGAGGGCAGAGGCTGCTTTGCGCAGTGAACTATGCAACCGCTCGGATTTGAAAGGAGTAATTGAAAAACTTGCCCTTGAAGAAAAGGATGAAGCAACTGGGGGCGCACCGGCCGCAGAAAACCAAGGCACAAGTTATCAAGGTAGTGGGGTAGTAGTTTCTAAAGAGCTTATTGTCAAGGAGATAGAGTGTGGGGCTGAGAGAAATGGGTCCGAGGGCATATGGAAAAAGGAGGTTGCTTATGTTGGGGAAAGAAGTAAGGGTGGTGAACTGGTTGGGACGAGTGACAAGCATTTTACCTTTTCTAAGAGTTTGGAGGATTCGGTGCTTGATTTGTATAATTTGAAGTACAATCCTAGCAATGGCCCACTTGGTTCTTATCAGAATGATGACAGTGTCAATGAGAACAGCTTTTCGGAGTTTCAGGTCTCTGTTCAATCAAGGTTTCAGTCTGCTGAAATTTCAGATATTGGTAAAGCTAATGCGAAATGTGGCGAAGATATTACTTTTTCCAGTGAAACGAAAGCTCCATGGCTTGGAAGTACTAGCAAAACCAATGTGGAATTAAAGCATGAGAGGAGCCAAACTAGTGAGCTTAAGGAAGTTGATCAGCAACACAGGATCAGTGCTGCCTACTCCAAAGATGAGTTTGTGGAGAACCCGTGGTCTAGAAGTGATAGACCCTCACATCCATCTTCAGAACTGTGGAAAACTTGTTCAGTCAAACCTGTTTTCCCATTACCCAAAGGGGATGCGTCTACCAGTTATGATAACGGCATTGGCATAACTGACAAAAAAGAAGGAAAAAGAAAAGTTGAGATCAACGACATTAGGGCATCAGTAAAAGAGCAAGTGGATGAGGTTGGAAGAGCTTTGTACTTTGGAAACACTCAAGGGGGTGCTGAGCCAAAAGGTTTTAGTGCCTTAGGTTTTCATGTTGCATCTGAGAATCAAAAGGAAGAGTTCCCAAGGTTGGCACCAGTTAGACTTAAATCAGAGGACAAGTCATTCAATATAAATTGGGAGGAGAAATTTGAATGTGATGGAACTGAATCGAAGATTATTAATGCTGAAAATGCCTACCTTATAGGGTCATTTCTTGATGTTCCTATTGGGCAAGAGATTAACTCTGCAGGTTTGCTCATATTCCCTCTATGCTTGGCCCGTACTGATTCCTAATATAAAGTTTGATAAATTGGTTTCTAACTCAACAGTCATATATCCTGTTAATTACAGAAAGTTGCTTGAATACAATAATGGATATTCGTTGCCACTTCAATTTTTTTTGGTACTTGTGATCCTGATTCCTGTACACATTTGTTTGTTATAGGACTCGGTGCAAGGAAATAATTTTTACTGGAATTCTCTTTACCTATGAATTATTGATATCTAAGTAATGTTTTGCAAAACTAGGGTACGAGGAAAAAGGCATTTGTGTACAAAACTGTCTTTTGATGATGCACATTTTTTTTACTAGTCACTATTGTTGGTTCAGATAGCAGGGATACGGGCATTCACAGCATTTTTTGACTGATGTGCGAATAACATGTAAACATTCATATTATTTTTATAGGCTACTTTACTGGATCTCCAGCCCTCCCAACGCTGTGAGGGCTTGTGCTTTTCTTTTGTTCCCATGTGTATTTTTGAGCTACTGTATTACACTTTGCAATTTCTTTAGAAAAATATTCCTGTTTTTTTCCTTGCCAAATAACAAGAGAATTGATGAGCATTTCATCTATAGAAGTCATCCCTTCTGAGTTCTGACTCCATATACTAGTTTCCCAAACTTCACAAGGGAGTATTCATCTCTTTTTTCCTTGTGGTGTTGAACATTTAATATATATGTGAGGCATGGGCATCACTTTTTAAAATTTGAAGGAAGTGTTTGCTTAGTGATAAAAATGAAGGAAATGTTACAAGAGCTAAATGTTGCACATTTTTATCGTTTCTACTTGTAGCTTATGTTGCAGTTTGAAATGTAATCTTTTCCCAGTTTTTCTCTCTCTTGTTTTTGAATCCCTCTAGTGTTGGTTTGCATGCGTCTTGTTTCGATCTGTTATTGCACAAACTGAGCACTATCTGTTAGGACTGTTACACTAAGTTTGTGGTTTATGCCATAAAATAGCTTTAAATGACTGATTTATGACATGTTGTCTGTGAAGAATACGTCTAACCCATTTCTAGGTTTTCTATTCAAGAAATAAAAAAAGGTAGAAAGTCTTAGGCTTGTAATTGATTGTTGAAATAAAACCATACTAGATTGTATCTGCTTCGATAATGTTGGTTCGCAAAATCTTTTGAACTCACTTTTCAGTATTTGGTGCAGAAATCTATGATAATCCTCTTTCACTTTCTCCTCTGATACTTTGCAATTTCCATTTACCTTTTGGCGTGATTCCCCTTCTTGAACTTTTGAAACTTTCATAATTTTCCACAATGATGATCCAGGTGGAAAAAGGCATGGAGGAGGCAGTTGGCTCTCTGTAAGTCAGGGCATTACTGAGGATACTTCTGATCTTGTTTCTGGGTTTGCAACTATTGGTGATGGATTGAGTGAATCTATTGACTATCCAAATGAGTATTGGGACTCAGATGAATACGACGATGATGATGATGTAGGCTACACTAGACAACCTATTGAAGATGAGACCTGGTTTTTGGCACATGAGATTGACTACCCTAGTGACAACGAAAAGGGAACAGGCCATGGGAGTGTTCCAGACCCACAAGAAAGAGGTCCTAGCAAAGCTGCTGATGATGATCAATCTTTTGAGGAGGAGGATTCTTACTTTTCTGGTGAACGGTATTTCCCCTCAAAAAATGTTGATCCAATTGCACCTTCAGATGATCCTGTAGGGCTGTCAGTGACTGAAATTTATGGGAGGACAGATGAAAATAACTTGATAGCTCAATATGATGGACAGTTAATGGATGACGAGGAACTGAATTTGATGCGTGCAGAACCTGTTTGGCAGGGCTTTGTCACTCAGACAAATGACCTTGTAATGTTAGGGGATGGGAAAGCTCTGAATGAGTGTGTAAGGCCTCGGCTGGATGATGTTTGTATTGATGATGATCAGCATGGCTCAGTTAGATCTATTGGCGTGGGAATCAGCAGTGATGCTGCTGATATTGGTAGTGAAGTGCGGGAAAGTCTGATTGGAGGTAGTAGTGAAGGAGACTTAGAATACTTTCATGATCATGAAGCTGGTACTGGTGGGTCCAGACCTTCGCAGAATGGCACCAATAAGAAATATCTTGGTGGATTCAACATTGACAAGAGAAGAACTAATCAGGATTCTGATGAATACGTAATGGGAAATGATAAAAGAGGGTGTGCACTGGTGAAAACTCACACAGATGGGGGGTTCTCGTTTGTCCCTCCTAGAGATGGGCAGTTGGTGCAGACATGCTCTGGTAAATCTTTGTGGTCAAACAAGGGCAACACTATTATAAGGGAAGAAAGTGTAGAGTGTCTAAATACTCTGATGGAAAATGATGACACGGTTGCTTCATGGAGGCGAAAAAGCAGCGAGTCTTCACCTATCAAGAGTTCAAGAGATGAAAACAATGCTAATGCTTCAGGATCTGCAAATTCTAGCCCCTCAAGTCTCTCAAACTATGGTTACGCCGAAAGAGAGCATGTCAAGAGAGAAGAGGATGAAAAAGCTGCTAGTGCAAGGGAAGAGGATCCAGGGGCATCATTGGAGGATGAAGAAGCAGCTGCTGTTCAAGAGCAAGTAAAGCAGATAAAGGCCCAGGAGGAGGAATTTGAAACCTTTAATCTTAAGATTGTGCACAGGAAAAACAGGCATGCTTTCACCTACAGATTCAGTTACTTCTGCAATTTATATCAAGATGTTTACCTTTGCATTTTTCCATGTTGGGCAGTGAGATGCTATTCTTACTGCATTTAAGCTCCACTCAGATTAAATTAGTAAATTAGTATATGAGAAACACTGGAAAATGTTAATACAAATACGTTGGAGACGCACTGGACCTTATGAATTTTAGACATTGCTGAACCATATATATCCAGACACCTTGCACACATGGTTTACCCCTGTGAAGAAAGAAATGGAATGAAGGGTAATATTAACACTTCATTGAACATCTGAATTGATAGTTGCTTCTGGGGGATTACCCGTCTTTTTTGTTTGGCAGTCTCCATTGTGTCGTATGTTGAACCCTCCTTGTTATGAATATAGTTTTTAAAGTTCCTTTAAAATATGCTGAAGATTTTTTTGTCCGTTGGTCCTCCTTATTTGTTTTCTCTTGCTACCAATGGATCAATTGTCCGATTCCAATTTTGTTCTTGGGAACTTGAGCTTGTTTTGCTAACTGACCTTCTGTTTGTTGCTCAGAACTGGCTTTGAGGAGGACAAAAATTTCAATGTTGTTTTAAATTCCGTCATAGCTGGGCGTTATCATGTTACTGAGTATCTTGGGTCAGCTGCATTCAGCAAAGCTATTCAAGCACATGACCTTCATACCGGCATGGACGTCTGTGTGAAGATTATAAAGAACAACAAAGATTTTTTTGATCAGAGCCTTGATGAGATAAAGCTTCTGAAGTTTGTCAACAAGCATGATCCTGGTGACAAGTACCATATTCTTCGATTGTATGATTACTTCTACTATCGAGTAAGTAAAACATAAATGCTGGACGTGTTACTTTGTTTTGTTTATCTACTCATTAATGCTTTATTTCAAATAGCATGCAGCGGATCTTTGGTTGTTCATGCAGTTTTTTACTGTTTATTATAGGTCCATAACGTGTTGCTTTTCTAGTAATCAACTAAGTTAAGGGTGAGGCTCTTGTTATAGAAATATTGTCATCCATCTCACTGAAGTGCTCCATTAGTACTACATGCTCCTCCATTCTGAAGGAACTGTGATTCTTCCTGAGTTCTTTGACCTTCTCCAGGGGTTGTAGTTTCATACATCATTCATTTATGGAACTGCATAAAAACGGTTCTTGAAAGATATATATATATATATATCTCTGTGTGTGTGTGTGCGCGCGCGCGTGTATATCTTCTCTATACAGGGGACTGCTGGTTCAGCTGTTAAAATTCGACCCAATAATATTGAGGTTGTTAGTTCAAACCTAATGCAGCCACATTGCCTAATAATGCTCAAGATTATGTCAGTATCGATTCTATCCTTCAGGAATCTTCATTAATGGGGACTGAACTGGTGATGTGTACATATATGCATATGCTTAACACTTTTCTCATGCTAAGATCATGATGTTTTAATATTCATTTGTTCCCGTTTTTCTGGAACTGGATTATGCACATGTGCTTTGCACCTAGACTGTTTTGAGTTACAACTCTTGTTTTGATTTTATTTTTAGGATTTTTCTGAAATGATCAAATAAATAATGTAGCATATAGTACTTACAAATCAAACAATTTAGTAAACTTACTGTATAATTCGTGCGATTGACAATCTAAAACAATTTTTTAAGAATGAATATTAGTTTTTATTTACCTTTTTGTATTAACAAAGTTTTGAGGAAATATTTTCTTCTGAAACTCTACCTCCTAAGATTTAGAAATTCCACACACAATTAATAATTTGGATTAATTTTATCTAAGGTATCATGGTAAGGGTACAAATGCATTAATGGTTTGGTGATATATAACTAAAAAGAATCACGAACACTTACTGAATTGAACACTTACAGAAGGGAAAGACTTTTGAGTTATGTTGGTCATCTAATTATACACAATTGGTAAGCGAATTTGAGAAGTAAATAATAGAAAGTAATTAAGTAAGTTGTGGTAAGCAAATTAATGTAAAATTTGAGCATGCATAGGATTGGTCATTAACCAATAGAAATAAAAGATAGAAACAACTCTACTTTAATATTATTAATAAACATCAAATAAAAATGATATATTATTACTAGGACTGTAAAAGAGACGAAGAGGAAAAGTTGAGGTTTGGTAATATTATCCCTGTTATATTAAAATAGGTTTATACTAAATAAAGCTCTTTAATGGATGATTAAAATTTGTTACTAGTTTCAATAAGGAGCTAGTTTTGATGTTGGTGAGCTTTCTTGTGAGGTCATTTTTCAATCAACACATTTCCTATATACTTTTTTTTGATAAGAAACAAAATTTTCATTTTTTATAGATATAAATGTACATAGTTAGTGGATAAGAAGTCTAACCAAAAGAAAACAAGAAACAAGCCAATAAAACAAAAACAAAGAGCTACAAATAGCTTTCCAATTGTGTTGGAGAACTAAGAGAGAAGTGTCATGAAAATCGTTGGTAATTACATAAAGATGCCAAAAATTTCACTCTATCTCAGAACAGTTCCTTACCTCCTTTTATTCAAAGTCCATTTCCTATAAACTTAATTGCTCCTTTTTTATGAGGAGGTGGTTCTGAGGTTTTTTGTAAGGGTCATTGTCTAGTGTAGTAATAGAATGGTCAGGTTAATAAATGTAAGGTTGTGAGTTTTAAAATTTTAATATGGGGGCAACCACTTGCAGCAGATAATGAGAAACGCAGGTTAGGCCTTTACCCAACCTCATCTTCCTCCCAGCATCGTCAAGTAACAGAGATCAAAGTGGATAATGTACTTCACGTTTATAAGATAAAAAGAGGTTGTACCTGGAGCAATGACAAGTGTGAATTTACCCAAGTGATGCTTTAACCTTACTTGGCCCAAGCAATGCGTCACATATTTGAGTCAAAGCATCATCTAACGAGGATATGACTGTCTGGCAGTTATCTCGCCCAAGCTATGCCTCACAAATGGAGTCTCAAAATCATTTTATTGGGATAAAACTGTCTAGCGCTGACCTAGCCCAAGCGATGCTTCACAGATTCGAGTTTGGAGAATCAACATCTCCAAAATGGGGATAGGACTGCCTACTATTTACCTCTTTCAAACCTGGCTGTAGGCATGGACCTTGTGAACTGGGTAGGACAAGCAAGTAAAATGCAATTTTTGCACGTGTCTTCTGATACATTTTCTTGTGAAAACTATAATTAATGGTGACATCATTGAAATGTCCCTATCATGTTAGTGCATGGATTGCCATCTTGCATGGACTTATTTTTAATCAGTGCCTAGTGTGACCCGAGTTCAGCGCTTGATAGATTGTTGTATCTGCAGGAGCATTTGTTAATTGTATGCGAACTTCTTAAGGCAAACCTGTATGAGTTCCATAAATTTAATAGAGAATCTGGAGGAGAGGTCTACTTTACAATGCCAAGACTCCAGGTTTTTACCATGACAATCTATTTTTAGAGGTTTTATTTATTCCATTTTCATGTTGGTTAGTGACTTGCTTGCTCTTCATTTGTGCAGTCGATCACGATTCAGTGCTTGGAGGCACTTCAATTCTTGCATGGTCTTGGTCTCATACATTGTGATTTGAAGCCAGAGAACATTTTGGTGAAAAGCTACAGTAGGTGTGAAGTGAAGGTCATTGACCTTGGAAGTAGTTGTTTTGAAACAGATCATTTATGCTCGTATGTTCAGTCTAGGTCCTATCGTGCACCTGAGGTTATTATGGGACTTCCATATGATAAAAAAATTGATATTTGGTCACTTGGCTGCATCTTGGCAGAACTTTGTACCGGCAATGTAAGTTCCTTCCATTGACTGTTAATTTTACTGCCATATCTCATATGTGAACTATAAGTTACAGTATGTAGTAGAGGCATATATTGTTGTTTTGGAATTTTCTGTTTTGTAACTACGGTGCCAACGAATGTGTTTTTTACCTTTTCCCCCCCTCATTTGGAAGAGAAAGGGGGGACTGGAGGAAGGAAAAAGGGGTTGGGTGGGGGGGTGGATTACAAAACATTGATGACAACTGTATAGATTAGATGGTTAGCTTAGTAGATGCTTGCTTGTAACTCTATCGTTTAAAAAGCACTTCTCTTGTGTTCTTGAGTTCATTTTTGTCATGTAGCTATTACCAATAGAACTTGTCACTCTATTTTCATTGGTCGCTCCTTGATTAGATCATGGTAATTCAATTCAGATTTGGCAATCAATTAAGGAGTTACTTGAGCTCAAGAGACAGTTTTGACTCTCTCCAATGGGTCCTGAGAAGAGCTAGTTCATGTGGCACCGGGCTAGCTATCCTAACAAGCGCCTCTAGTTCGATTATTATTCTGGACTTGACTTATTTTAATGAAAACAACTCACTATCCAAATGAAGACGATCGATTATCTACCAAGAAGATAGAGAGTCCCTTATACGAGAAAAGGTCACAAATAGAGTTGAACTAAGTAACATTGCAAAGTCATAATGTTAGTAGGGTTGGGGTATCCCCATCCTTCAAACTGGACATAAAGGTCTCCTCCCATCAAACTCTTTGCAGGGGACAACTTGGCCTGTTGAAGTACCAAAGGTGCGCTCTGCTTGGTGACTAAGAAATGGGTTGTGCTTGAATTGAAGTGATGAGGTCACAAAAAGGGAAGTAGAGTTCCTATTGACTAAACGTTGGGTCTTTGCTTTCCTTTAGAATGAAAGTCACTATGAAGCCCTACTACTAACTTTGTTTGATTCAAAAGATGAACAGCCCCCACAAAAAGTCTTATGACTAGTTGTGGTTGAGATGTTTATCTAGTGATGAAGCAAAGTAAGTCATGTGCAAAGTACATTCAGGGGTGTGTGGTGTCCACTAGTCTGGGCCAAAGAAGTGAGTAAAGCTCAAATAGATGGGGTATTACTTGCATACAATGGTCTAGGATTGTATGAACTATGCTAAACTCTGTTACATTTGTTAAATCCACAAAGACTATATAAAGGCAATGTTAAAGCTCTAGAATCTTACCGTAGCATCTTGGTTTGACAAGAAAGAAAGGGGGGCAACGAACCAAGAGGCCAAGATTGCTTGCTAATTCTCAACCACTTGTTAGAAGGAAGTGTAGTTTGATTGTCGGGGGGAAACAACGGAGAGGAAAAAAGAAAGTAGATTATTCGATTTTATTTCCTCATTTGGTAAAGATTGGCTTTAAGTAATAGGGATGTGATTGGAATTTGTCAAGATCACCGAGACACCTGAAGGGCTGACCCTTTTTTCCTTGGGGGACTTGGTCCATTCAAATTGAAATAGAACGAGCACTTACGACTAAGGAGAATGAAATTGAGATAATCTTCTAATGCAATGGTGGGTGACTGGTAAAGTCATTAAACTTAGTAATTTTGATCAATATGACTGTAAGTAGACTGAGTTTATGTCTTTAAACTAACTACGACCAAGGCGTGGCTACTTCAATCAAAAAAAGGGCGACCTCTATTATAACCGAAAGAAGTACCTCACCTCACGTACGAAGAAGTAGTTGGAGTTGGGCTCCAAACTATGAGAGTTTACTTTTGTTTTATGTTTCTAAGAGCTAGCAGCCTAACACCCTTCTGTTTTCTCACTTGTTTTCTCTAATAATAAGGTAAGCTTCAAAGCAACTTGTTTTTTTAATACAAGTAGCTTTCCATCTCGAACTCGACTCCGCAAAGACAAGGTTGGCTGCTTTGATTGCTTTTTATGAAGTTGTCTTTTTTCGTTTATCCTTTTTCCTTTCTTGCATGCATTTCCGTAGGTCAACAACCAACAAAAGTTCTCTATATTTTGCTAGTACTAGATTTAGTAGTTTCCACCGTCCCCTTTTTTTTTTTTTTTCAATTTACAGGAAGCTTCACCTCTTGGTAATGAGATGATATTCTTATGAATTGGTTGAATGTGCACAACAGTTGGCGTAAGTCATTTGTAAAGGGTATAGCTTTAGATTGCTTAGGTTGAAGAGCATTTTTGCTCCCTGACCCCTACATGAATACATGTATACTATTGGGTTGATTTGTTATTGTGGTGGGGTGTAGAAGTTTGCATGAAGATATATCCAGAATTCAGGTCGTCTTTGTGTTGTGCATCATGGTGCCTATGTCTTGATCTCCTATAAATATTTTTTTTATGAGGAAAAAAATATTTTCATTAAATAAAGTAAAAGTTAAATATAGTGGACAAGAAATCCACCCAATGATGGAAGCTAATCTAATAAAAAAGAAGGAAGGAAAAAATTAAAAGAAAAATCAAAACAAATTATATCTACCGAGAGCTATTAGTGTAGAACATGATTTAAGATTGCGATATTAGTCGAAGAGCTCAGGCACGACATCGAACAAGACGACCTAAAATAAAATGTTGAACATGACGAGAGATTTTGGTCATATCAAGGCGCCATGGAATTGGATCGGCTGATTTAGTGACGATGACTCGGTGACTCAGGATTGACTCGGATACAACTCGGTCAAATTGTGCGAGACTCGGAGTTTATAAGGATCGTGTAACGGTATCGACTTGAAAGGTGCTGAGTCGGATACGACTCGGCTGAATAGTATCGGTATCAGCTGATATTGAGCCCCCTTTTACACCTTAGATTTAGAAACCACATCCCAATCCCACCTCACAAGGTGGCCTTTTTCACCCTCACCACTTTCATCCCACAAAAAGTTTCTCATCAATTTCTCAATTAAAAGAGCTATTTTCCTAGGAATTCTAAAAAGGGACAAAAGGTAAATGGGAATGCTAGCAAAACTGTTCTTAATAATGTAAGTTTCCTTCCCTCTGATAAGCAAGCCCTTGATCTCTTTTACATTTAGAACTCTCAGGATTATGATGCTAGCTACACTGTCTTCTCTTGTTTATTTTTCATCGACCAATCGTTGAGATGACGTTGTGGACTGCAGTTCACTGATTCCACCAGTATGCAGGATTCCTTGCATTGATTGGATATGTATGAAGAATATAGTTAACTATATTGGCAATGAGAAACATAGAATGAACAATGTGGGCCTAAACAATGTTGTCTTGATTTGACATGCTGTCCATATCATGTGCTGACCCGTCCCTGATTTTGTACAGAGGAGATGATTATGCATTTCTTGGCATATCAGCTCTGTTGAACATACGGGTGTCCATATTTGTACAACAAGAACAGTTTTCTTTAGTGGTCCTGTCATTACAGAGTTGCAATAATGTGGACAGTAGAATAGAGATTTTTTTTGGAAAGAAAAGTGCACCTGCGGTGTGCTGCATGGCATTATAAACTACAGTGCAGATCTTGAAGATTGTGGATATGTTATCATTCATCGCGAACTGAATGTAAGCTCCACTCTGGTGACCTTCTGCCACTTTTGTTTTTCGATAGGAAACATGAAAATCTTGGTAAAACTTAAATGTAAAACAATACATGAGATGACAAGGAGTCCTCAAAATGAAAAAGAATAGAATTCAAAGTAAAAAAGCTATATGGTTAACATAGAATATACTGTAAGATGCTCAAGCCTCAACATTGGCACACACTTGAGGCTAAGTATCCTTAATAAAAAAGAATGGTATTCCTACAAAGTCTTTTTGCCTCTAGCACAAGTTTTTTTTTCTACTAAAATATGTTGATGTGGTGTTGTAAATTACATGGGATTTATTTTTCATGCCCAAGGCAATGATGAGTGGTATTGATTTAGGTTATAAAGTTGAGTTAAGTAATGTGGAAAACTAGCATCTGGACCTTGAATTCTGTGCGGATTCCAGCTTCAATGATGCGTTCTCTGGAAAAGAGGTGAGGAGTCTATGGATCATTTGGTCTTGCGTTGTTTGGTTGCTTCAAGTTCCTAGAATAGACTTTTGACGATAGAAGGAAGTCCATGGGTGAATCCACGGTCTTGTGAATCATTATTTATGATTGATTTGCGAGGTTTTGGTAAAAGTAGTAGGGCTAAGACCCTTTGGAAATGTGTCATTTTAGCACTTTTGTGGGTCATGTGTCTAGAAAGGGATGAAATGATATTTGATGACGGGGAACATTTCTTGGAAGATAAATGGGACAAAAACTACTTTTTTGGCATCTTTCTGGGCTTCACTTGCACACAATTAGCCTTCATCAAAAATAAAAGAATGCCATCAAATGTGCAAGTGTGTAGGGACTGAATGGAGGGATAATTATTTTTCTTGTTTCGTATCTTGGGAGGACTCCTTGTCCTCTTTTGTACTTTCTTCTTCTGATTAATACTATCTTTTCGTTATCCTTAAAAACTGTTTTGTTGGTCTTATAATGTGTCCTATATGTTGTGATGTAGTGCTGAGAGCCTGTGGTAGAATAACCTAATGCTGGATGTCTTTTTTGACAGTTGTGTTAGTGTCTTCAAATGATTTGATACTGAAAATTGTGCTTGTTTTAGTTACTTGTTTTTTTTAATGAGACAATCTGTCATGTCATCCCCCTTATGCCCTCCACCCAAAAAACAATGCTGGCAGTGTTGTTTGTATTTTTTTTTTTGGGGGGGTTGGGGGGGGGGGGTTGCGGTCCTTTTGATGTGCTTAATGTGGATGATATATTAAATCATATTTGACGTGTTGTTATGCAATCATTTATACTGCTGTTAGCACTTATGCCCGAGTGCCAAATGTAAAGTGATGTTTGCCCTGTTATAGGTCCTCTTCCAAAACGATTCACCTGCTACGTTGCTTGCTCGGGTGATTGGAATCATAGGCCCCCTTGACCAGGACATGCTTGCCAAAGGTCGAGATACATACAAATATTTCACCAAAAATCACATGCTTTATGAACGGAACCAGGTAGAGTCTCTTGATCTTTGTTGTTTTCCTCTTGAGCGGTGTTTATTACATAAATTTAAGTGGGTTTGATGTTAATCATGTGATATGGCTGATATCCTAATATTTTGATTTGAGTTGAATAAGGATACTATCACCCTTAAGGAGATAGTGGCTAGGATTTCTATTACCCCTAAGTATTAGTTAGCTATGGGGGTAGGCATGTTATCCCAATAGATTAGTAGATTAGGATTTGTTATTATCTTGACTATTTGTTATTATCTTGCCTTGCAAACTCTATTTAAAGAGCAAGGAAATATGAATAAAGGATATCAATCAATCAATTATTTATCTTCAACGTTAGTTGATTCAGGAGTTCAGAGAAACTCGAATTCTCTACCTAAGGAGGTCCAGAACCCCTCGAAGTGTTCTAGAAAATTTGTTGTCTTCCAAAATAGCAAACCACATAAGAAAGACCCTGGTCCTCTTTTCGTGCATAGACCTGTTACGCGTGCATTTTCTGAGCAACGTAACAACTTGGTATCAGAGCCAAAGATGTTAGGGGATCGCTTGGAGCGTTTGGAGAACGAATTCGGTTCTTTAAGCGCAAGTCTAAAGCAGGAGATGCAACGAGAAATACGGTCGGGGCAAGAAATCATGATGAAACAAATGGAGGAGATGTTTCAAACAATAACATCCAAATTAGAAAACTCTCGAGGTGGGCGTGATGAAGAACAGTCGTCAAAGGGTGGTAGAACGTATTCGGGTGGTAAAACGCATTCTACTTCATCATTCGCATCAACTTTTCCAAAGGTGGCGAAATTGGACTTCCCTCGCTATAGGGGAGATGAAGACCCGATAGGGTGGATATGTACTGTGGAACAATTTTTTGACTTTCAATCAACAGAGGAATCCGAGAAGTTACCATTGGCCGCTTATCATCTCGATGGAGAAACCAAATTATGGTATCAACGAGGAAAGAATAAAGGGGAAATCACCAACTGGGAGACTCTAAAAAATGGACTCAATATTCGTTATGGTCCAACCAAATTTTAGAATTTTTATGGGGATCTCACAAAACTCAGACAGACAAGTAGTGTTAAAGAATATTATACCGAGTATGAACGACTACTAAGCAGAGCAGGAACACTTACCGTGGAGCAGCAGGTTGGGGGTTTTATTAGTGGCCTCCGAGAAAACTTGAGGGTGGACGTGCAAGCAACAAATCCTTCCACATTGACAACTGCTATAGGGCTCACTCGGCTGTACGAAGCCTGAAACCTACCACCACGGAAGACGGGGGTGCCTAAAATTAGAGGAAACCCCAACACACCAAACTTGCCGCCACGGAAGACGGGGGTGCCACTACCATCTTCTGCACTAGCGCGAACCAGAAACACCATTATCAGGAGACTTGGTCCGGCAGAGGTCAAGGAGCGGAGAGAGAGGGGACTATGTTTCAATTGCGATGAAAAATTTGCTCTCGGACACCGTTGTAAGAAACTTTTCCTGATTGAGGGAATGTTTCCCTTGGATGATAACATCGATGAAGGGGATACTGCAGACGTTGTAGACAGCCGCGAGGAAGAAATTGAAGCTC
>CM042202.1:16414784-16434869 GCA_023539305.1 Ilex asprella
ATCTTGACTATTTGTTATTATCTTGCCTTGTAAACTCTATTTAAAGAGCAAGGAAATATGAATAAAGGATATCAATCAATCAATTATTTATCTTCAACGTTAGTTGATTCAGGAGTTCAGAGAAACTCGAATTCTCTACCTAAGGAGGTCCAGAACCCCTCGAAGTGTTCTAGAAAATTCGCTGTCTTCCAAAATAGGCAAACCACGTGAGAAAGACCCTGGTCCTCTTTCCGTGCATAGACCTGTTACGCGTGCATTTTCTGAGCAATGTAACATCATGCTTCTGTTTTGATACATAACCAGGACACTCAGGTTTGTGCCCAAGGAAAGAGGGGGGACCACAGAACCTAAATGAATGTTTATTTGTAGACTAATTTATTATTTGAGCAAATTCCTTGTTATCCCCGTGTCGTATACCTCTTTAGCCCTTCATCCCCTATGTTTCAAATTCAATCACAGAACCCTCTTGCGGACTTGAACTAACGTGCACAGTTGGTTCCATTGACAGGGATACCAAATTGACCTTACAAACCCCATATATACAAGATCAGATTTAAGATACATGCACTCTGTGTTTCTCTTTCTTTGTCCTGATCTTGTTCATTCTTGGCTAATAGGTGTACCCTCCATACAAACCAACCAGTAAAACCACCACCAACAATCTCTACCAATGGCCGCCTCCCACTTCAAATCTCTCTCTCTCTCTCTACACACTACATATGTGTTTATATATATAATTTGTATACATAATTGATAAGTGGGTTTAACTTAACATATGTTTGTGGAAATTAATAGTCTCCATGCACCGTTACAGATAAATTGTAACCACAAGTCGCAGAACCCAACAAATTTTGTAGAAGCCAAAAATTCCACCTTCTCAGTAAATGAGTAAAAGCTAAGACAAACAAAAGTGATCGAATAAGCACCAGCTCTCAAGGTTGGTGAGGAGAGAGAAATCAATTCTGCTGGCCTCAGGAAGAAGCTTGTCAAATACCAGTTTGTATAGGAGACCCACAATATAGTGACAATGTCCCTGGTAACTATAAGGGTATAACATTCTTTCAAGCACTTTGAAAGTTAGTCTTTATCTCTCTCGTTAAAAGTTTTATAAAATCTTGTATGTGCAATATAATATGAAGGTTGGTTACTACTTGTGACGGTTGCATCAGGGTTGGATATCTGCTCGAGCTGGTAAAGTAAAAGACTGCTCCTGCTGTGAAGTTTACCACCATGCGTCGCTGCCGCTTACTAAGCGCTGGTTCTATCCCGGCCAATTAACCAAAGCCAGGGACGTAGGTGGGAATAGTGAAAGAAAGAGAAGGGGAAGAAGCGTTTGTATATGATTTAACCTGGCTATTAACAATTTGGTCGAACACATGACATGAAATAAAATACGGAAGCTCAAATAAAAGGAATATAGTTGCTGCTGATTTGTTCATCAATTGATGTTTATGCAGATCGCATGCCTATGGAATTACATCTTGAAGATATTTAGGCTCCTATCATAACATCTTGAAGATATGTCAAAGTTACAAAAATAACCCCTAACTAATTGTAGATACTTATGAGACCTTCACACTCACTCGTGGACACTCATCTCTATCCTAAATCTAAAAGTGCAACAAGCTTATTTAATGATTCTACTATAAGCTCACATGTGATGCCCTATTGTATTCTTTTACAGAACCACATCACATCTTGTAAGACCTGATACTAGGAGCTGAAATGTTGAATTTGAAACTGGTTTATTGATCTTTATTATGAGATTCATTGAACTTTATCGATTCAACTTGTTTAGTTTGTTAGTTTGTTATTGTGTTTTTTAGGCCAAGTGGTTGCTACATTTGACCATGGGATTATTTCCTTCTAGAATGGGGAGCGTCGTTGTCAATGTGCCGTGGGAATTGGTGCATGGAGTTGTATTACGGGAGTTCTGATGAATTTTCTGATAGAAATCAGAAGTCAAAATTATACTTGAATTATTGATGAATCAAAGTTTGAGTTTGGATTAGTTGATCAAAAATGTGATTTGGAATTTACAGTTGCAGATGTGGAATTGACTTTTGCCATGGTATTCCAGCTGGCTTGAATGAGTTTGGATTAGTTGATCAAAATGTGATTTGGAATTTATAGTTGTAGATGTGGAATACACTTTTTCCATTGTATTCCAGCTGGCCTCTCTGCCCTTTTTTTTGGCTTCTCTCCTGTTTGGTTTCTCATCTCCCTTCCTTTTCCTCTTCTTTCTTATTTGCATCCCAGTTGTTTAAATATCAAAATTAGATGTTTGAAGAGAAATTCGGAATCAAAGGTATTCACAATTTTAAAACAAAATCGAATATATATAATATAATTTCAGGAAAATTAAAAATTTAAATAGGTAAGTAGTAAAGATAGGAGGTCAAGAGATTTAACAACGAGCACTTTTGAATAGTTAGGGGTCAATTTTCCACAAAAAGTGAGATTATAGATGAAGTAATCATGAATCAAAATATGATGGACTAAGTGGAGGAATGCATTGGGTGCAATGTTGTTAGTATCATATGGTACGTTTCAATCTATACGAACAAGGCCTTTTTCTACGTTTTCTTTGAACGGTGTACCAGTGTCATCTCATAAGACTTTATTTAACGTAATAGTAAAGGTTTTTTTTCTTTTTGTTTTTGGTCGATCTCAAATAGATGAAGTCTACGATCATCTTCTTTCCATGCATTTTCGTCTTCTTCTCTTGCGCTTGTGATTGCAATCTTCATCTTCTTCTTCATGTTCTTCTAACGTACCTGACACTATCTATATCTCGATCTTTGTAGCTAAGATAAAGGGTTGATATTCTTTCGATCTTTTTTGCAAACACAGATCACATGTAATAATGTGAGTTAAAACATCTTGGACACTATATATATATTTATATATTGATATGTGGGTATGTTTATTAATATTTTTTTAGAATTGAGCATATCTCGCAATTGATCTAGTATATTATGTGATTGAAGTATACCTTGTAGGTTGAGGGGATTACTTCTATAAGACAGACTTTAGACCAATAATGCTTTATAGTGTCGGGCAATTGTAAAACAACAAACTCAAAAACTAAGTGTGACAAAAATACGAATGTTAATATAGTGTGAGATAAAGTTGATAAGAAATGATAGAGAAGATCGTGAATGGAAAATTGTGACACAAGAAGTCCAGAATAAAATGGAGCATGAAAATGTCAAAACTTCTTCGATGGATTTTGAAGGGAATGGATACTGAACCCTTGAGGGTAGGGGTTGTTATTGTATAGGGTTGTTATTGTATAGGAGTTATACCACTCGAATTTTTTGTACATGTTCTCAACCAGAAGAAAAAGTAGAATTAGGAATAAATATATTTGTGAAATGGTAGAAATGACGCCACTTAAAATCAAATTAATAGAGACATAATTGTGGTGGTTTAGACGTGTTTATAAAAGACCTATTACTGGTGAGTAAGAGTGATACAATAACTACCGGTGGTAATGTGAGGAGTAGAAATAGATCGAAGTCAACTTTGAATGGGATAATAAAAAAAGGTGTAGGTGTACGATAACTTGTTTTACAAGAAAAAATATGATCCTTGATAAAGCGTAATGAAGGAAACAGTAATCTATCTAATCTTTTCTTGTTGCGTGCACTTGTAGCAGTCATTGCTTGGTCACCGCAGTAACCTCCTTATGTTTTGGTAGTCGGCTCATATAAATCAAGTTGTTTTAGGTAGTTCAATTGTGTTAACTTATTGTAAGGCTAAAGCTTAGAGCATATCTTCTTTCCTTTTCCTTATCTAGTTTAGAGAAAACAGATTTCACAAGTCAAGTAGGCAAGTTTGGGATCAGAGAAGAAGAAAAAATTGTTCTCTTTCGAGCTTTAGGATCAAAGAAGGAACAAAAACCGTAATTACAGGGAGCTTTAACAGGAACCGGCTCATAGTCGGAACTCTTTTCTAAGCTTTTTTTAGTTAGCTTCAAAGTAAAGTCCCGCTTTGTATAGAAAGATACAAGTGTTGTTTCTTTACTTTGGAATAAGATTAAATAGGATAGAGTGAGTTGAATATGTAGGCGTAGGCGGTGGTAAACTCCTGTTTCCAGTAGGATAGAAGGGAAGCTTGTTGAGTTAGCTCGTCCGGTAAGAAAAAGTGCAAGTGACTTCTAAGAGTGAGTGTAGCCTTTCATATGGATGGATCTTTGGGATCGAATCTGTACAAATCTCTAGACCGAAAATACCTAGATGACTTATTTTTGTAAGATTTTTCAACAATGAAGAATCTGAGTTTCCAAGATTTTCTTTCTTTTACAGTCAAATTACAGCTGAGGATGTGTTGAAAAAGCGATTGAATTGTGACTACCCATACCTATAAAATCTGATGCTTAGAAGCAAAAAAGCCACTTATTGTCGCCCTTTTATGTCGTTAAGAGAGGAGAAATAGTTAGTAGAGAAGATCCTATAGGTGCCCCTTCTTCCAATCAATGGACAGAGCAAAAAGTGGTGTCTTGGTTAGAGAAAGCCACCCTATTCTATTACCTGGCATAATTAGCCTTCTTGGCTAGCATCACAAAGACAATGTACATTACAAAGACAATGTAATAGTAATCTTTCATCACATGGAAGCTATTGAGTTTGTGAGATATTTTGTTTTCTAACGTAATGTGTTTATTTCCCAGGTATTTCTTTGTGATACATAGCTCAATATATTGACAATTTGCATTGTATTTATGAGAAAATTGGCATTACTCCATGGACTAAGATTCACTTCATTATACTTCCCTCAATTGTAGATTATCAACCCATGTTTCAAATGGGACCCATTATATAGTAGTGGATGCCCTACTAATACACGGCGAGTGATAAGACATTGGGAGAAATTGAGAAAAAGTGCATTGGAAGGTATATAACATTATTCTTTTTAATTATTGGAAGTGTTCCTTCTCCTCAGGATACCAACAGATTGGAGTGTTTAATTCCCAAAAAGACATCCCTAAGGCATCGGTTGCCAATGGGGGACCAAGGCTTCATTGACTTTGTTGCTTATCTACTTGAAGTAAACCCGAAGAAGCGTCCTTCGGCATCAGAGGCTTTGAAACACCCGTGGCTATCCTACCCTTATGAGCCTATATCGTCTTGAACAATTGAAGACACTCCTTTTGTGGATTTGACCTGCATGAGGTGGTACTCTTGTGCTTGGTTTTTGTGTCTTGACGAGTGAAGGAACCCGGCTATCTGCTGACTGAAAATGCTTATCTATAAGAACTGATCTTCAATGGGGTCTTACTCCTTCCCTTGCGTGCACAATTGAAAAAAAAGGTGTTTGGTTTGCTCTGTGATCCCTCTCTCGCTCCTTCCCCTTTTCCGGTTGTATCTTTATTTACCACAATAGAGAATGTAATCTTGCACGCATTGTGTAATTCTAGGGCTTATTTTATTAATTTTGTTGGGTGGTTTGGTGGAAGGGAAATCTCCAATCTTCTTGTACATGGTGTGCGATAATTTTTTTAGGTTGTTTAAGTAATTTGTGAAATAGCTCCATATCTAATATTGTTTTTTTTTTTTTTGATCAAATATTGGTTGGCATTTTGTTTCTGTTGCTGCACTTAGTTTGGGGCAGATATTCATACATCTTTAGAGGATTTTTTTTAAATGTTGTTCAAGCTTTGTAGTTCAAATGAAATTTTAGTTTATTGATGCCTATTGCTGATGGGTTTACTTGAAAGGAAAATGCACTTTTAGTCCTCAAGGTATGTGTTTAGTGTCTATTTTTAGTCCATAATCTTTCAATTGTATTTATTTAGCCCTTAATGTTCTTAATTTGTATCTAAATGGTCTAATTCCGAACATTCATTAAAAAATTATGATATCTGAGATCATGCGTTAATCATGTGGTTTTTAATTTTATTTATTTGGTATTTAAAATTTTTAATTTGTGTCTATTTAGTCTCATGTGATTAGTGCGTATGGCGCGTAACAAGAGGCTTTAACGATTTCGTACCAAATGGACACAATTGAAAGATTAAAAATTGAAGACATTACACATTATTTGAGGGCAAAAAGTGTACTTTACCCGTATAACTTTTTATGTTTTGCATTCATGGATCAATTTGAACAATATTAGCCAACTTGACAGTTAACGTCAAAATACGATACAATTAATCAAATGGGCAGACTGCCATCTCCAGGATGGGAATGACTTTCCCCATCTCCTAATATCCCTTGCATTTTCATTAATTGCCCACAATCCCTTTCAATTAAGATGCTTGTTTCCAATAACACAGTAGGAGGTCATTACAAAGAAAAATGCACTGTTATCAGCAAAGTTTTTTTGTCATTAAACAACAATTGCCTTAGCAGATGTAGGTTAACTGAAATGACATTTATATAGAATGGTTGAACGGCAAAATCATCCTTAGATGAAAAACCTAAATGAATTAAAATCCTACTCTCGGACAACCCAAAACTTCTTGTCAAACATGCCAAACCCACCCACCCACCCTCTTTTCTCATCTCTCTGCATCAATACTTTTTCCCTATATAATAAACTCTTAACTCCATGGCATCATCACTGCAAGGTTGCAACTAGCATTACCATCACTGCATTGCCTCCACTCAACAAAAAACAGAGAAAGACATTGACATCAAACACTTACAACTACATAACACAAGCAATTGGTGTCGAGAATCACAAGTTTAGCAAGCTGCACATGATTTAAGTTCTAAGTTCAAAGTTCAAACAGACACCTCTTGGCCCGCCTCGGACTGTGCTTGTCCTCCCTCAAGCTATGAGGTGGAGCCAAGCTCAAGTTGGTTTAAACCCGGCTTGGGTCAATTCATTTTCAGCCTTTGATAATGTCCAAGTCAAACACACAAAAATAAACAAAAAGATAAGACCAATTATGTCACCTTGAGCAGCAGTTACAGACTAAAATCCTATAATGATGTAAAACAGAGAACCCCAGAACATGTTATTTTTGTGTGCATGCCACAGTACGACCTGGAAAAACAAATATGGCAAAAAATTTCATCTCCAGACTATATAAATCAAAAGTTCTCACATAATAGTCGTAAATGGAGTTGGATTCACAAAGAAAGAAAACTGTGAAAAATTTATTACAAGATCCAAGTTGCCCAAGAAAATCCTTCTATATAATGTATCAGAAATTAATCACTCAGTAGTCAACAAGGGGACAAAAAACAAGAAAGTGAGCCATCCTCAACATACCTAGCATCTTGCTCACTTGGACCTCTTGGCTGACGAGAATAATGAACACTTAACACAAAGTATGTGTTTGAGAAGATGATGAGCATACCACACTTACTTGTAGTGCTGGGAAACCTCCCATACTAGCTTATCCATGAATTGGCATTTCTTATCAAATCCCCAACCTGGGTTGCTCTGCATTACATAATTTAGTGGAAAAAGAAAAAATCAGAACTTTTTACAGTCGTATTATTACTACAAGTTAACTGCTATGGAAGTTCGTTTTATAAGAAATAAAATTTTCATTAAAAGGAGAAGTAGAATAATAGTAGTGGATAAGGAATCCACCCCATGAAAGGATAAAAATATCAAATGAAAGCAAAATACATCGGAAAAAGTTACTTCAAAATGGGACATAAGAAAATGTTAATCTGAATAAAAGCTGCCATCCAGTGAAGGTTAAGGGCAAACGAAGGTAACTGTAAGTATTTAGAGAGGGACTAAAAGAATTCTTCCACCCTCGGATTGAATTCATTTTTGGATGCAATTCCATAGGAGTTCTTCAAAAGCTTGTTGAAAGAGAGAACAAAATCTAATACATAAGAAAACTTGAAGAGTGATAACAAAAGAGACAAAATGGAGATTTCATAAATAAACAAGTCACACATTGTAGTATTAGTTTTGGATCCTCGTCAAGCAAGGAAACTAGGAGGGGTCAACTGGGAACAGACCTAACCTCGAGCATTATTTGCACAAAAATGGCAGTTCTTATATTGAAAATTACAACCTTGTAGTTTTTGTCCGAGATTTTTACTATTGTTCCTTTTTTGTTTCTTCTGTGTGTTCAGACACCAATTTTTTGTATTGCAACACCTTCCATAAACTCTTCAATTAAGCTAGAGAAGTCAAGTTGATCTTTTTTCTTTTGGTTTGGATAAGCAGCAGAAGTCATATTTGTTCAATGAACAATGACAACTCTTTCTACTGTAGAATCCCTAAAATCCATTATATGTGAGTAGATCACTAACAAACACTACAGATCTAAACAGGCGTAGTAATCACATGCATATTATCTCTGAGGTCACAAGCAAGAGATTGCCTGGAAAAAAAAGTGAGCCTACAAGAAGCACTGTATTGAACATGTTAAGGATAATTTGAAACAGACCAAGCATAAAATCATAAGAAACCTGAAGAGAAAGAACAGCCCGCTCAGTAAACTGCTTTACAGAAGCAGGGGCGCTTTCTGGAAGAGTTTTTGCAACTCTTTCTAGCTCTTCCTGTTGTCTCTTTGCGGTTACTCTGTCGGGTCCACTATAGTAATCTACGAGCTCTTTCAGAATAGGGACTCTCTCCATTGTTTCCTTCACGACTTCCTGGTAAAGTAAAAAAGGCAACATTAGTGGCAAATGAAAAATGATTGAGAACAAAGAAATTATTAAAGGTGTGCCTACGATTATGGCTTAGCCAAAAGAAAACAAGTAAAGGGGGACAAGAAAGACAAAGGGTACATAAAAAGAGAAGGTTGACTGTATTTATCCATATGCACCAGGAAGGTTCTAGATTCAAACCCAGGACCACCATTATTGAGTAGGCTTTCTTTGGAAAATGTAATAGTGGGAAAGAACAAGATACAAGAGCTACACAAGATAAGGAATAGTCATATTTGAGATCATACCATAAGAAAGATCATAAAGGGAACAGACATGATAAAAACTAGTAGCAACCATAAGATACTGGTCATCCACAAGTAATGATCCAAGAAAAACAGACACTGATCATTCAGAAATTCATTCATGATAATCTAATTACATTCATGTTTCAAGGAAGAAAAATTAAACTATCTGGATTATTTTTGCATAATATTCTACAATGCATGAAGAAATCTTTACCAAGTGTAGCACACTGCAAAGGCGGGCATGCTTCAATTAGCTATCATGCCCATCCTCAATATCCTCGTGAAAGGATTATCTCATGAGGTGGGACCAAGGATTCAAGTAAGGGCTGCTAGATAACCTATTCTGTCCAATCAATAAGGCTATTGGCCAATTCCTGGGTGGGCCTACAATGTACAAATATCGGCCACTACGGAGTCGTTACTGTCCAGAATGGTCTGCTGCAGTCGCTACTGTCCGGAATGGTTTGCTACAGCCATTACGCCATTGTAACGGCCATTACTGCTAGCCAAAAGTAGAAGTGGCCAACTAGGTGACTTCAAGTCAATTCTTCCATTCGTCCACCTCCCTCTAACTCCAAGCCTCCGAATCATCTACCACGGTTCTATAGCTTTTCAGTTGAATTCAACCAAATATAAGAAAGAATCTCTAAGTTTTGGCATTGGTGTTCATCTCAGATCTAAGTTTTTTTTTTTTTTTTTTTTTTTGGGATAGGTGAAATACGGACGAAGGAGTGTCACCAAACTCATTAGAACCCACACCCCAAAGAGATGCCTAGAACTTTACACTATTCCATAACAATTTCTTTTTGTTCTCCTCTCCTTCAAAGATTCTACAGTTACTACCCATCGACACCACCCAAAAAAGGGCAAAAGAAGCACATCTCCATAAAGTGGAAGCTTTTTACCACTACCAAATCCATCAAAATAATCATAAAAAGTGAAACACAACTGCCAGGTGTAACCCACATCAAAGGTATTTTTTTAATTTTTTTGAAATATTCTTCATGATTAAATTTTAAAAGCATATGGGTTTACATTGGTTTTAATTCTAAATGATTAATAAAATTGTACATGACATATTTCATTTATTTAGTATTTTTTCAATTCTAGTTTCTCACATCTTTGTTGTATGAATTTATTGAAGTATTGAGTGACTTGGGTATACTATGACACTTTATTTTTTATTTTATTTTTTTTATGACTTGCATTTGTAATTTAAAGTTTTAATTTTTTTCCCTAATATCAATGTACTATGTTTAACGGTTTCAATTTAATCCGTTGTTATTTTATGTTTTCCTTCTTCCTTAATTTTGACATTAACTTTTTATAGTTAATATAATAAGTAAAAAATAATTCTAGACGTCATAACTTTAATTAAAATATGATAGACTGAGATTGTGACAAAAAATATGCATATCTTAAATTATAGGGGGTTTACTAATAATTTTAGAAACTACACGACAACTCCATCAAATTCTCGTTACACACCTTGATCGATACTTGAAGATTATGTGACTCGATACACAACTTACAACCTTAATTTCAACAGAACAATCATGGAATATAATTTTCCATCCTCTCTTAAGATATGTCTAGTCAAAAATTTAACAAGGAATAAATCAAGTTGAGACATAAAGCAACAAAACCAAAACCCTGTTTGGAATATGAACCTGGAAATTGTACAGGCATCACTCGAAGTTTCAATTGAAAACTCTAATGACTGACACAAAATATGAACATTACTTATACACTAGGAAGTACAAACACTTCATTTTAGGCAGAGTGTTGATGTCAGAAATGTCTGGGTCACGGACACACTCGGACATGTTAAAATGAAAGTACGATCTTTTTATTAATTAATTTTTTTTAGGACACGTTAGGGACATGCGGCCGACACAGTGAGATGCACGTTTTGAGATTTATTTTTAATTTTTTTAGAACTTTTCAAAAAATTTATAATTAAGAGTTATTTTTGTAATTTTAAAGGGATATAAATCACAACCATAAGATAAAAAAAATTATAGTCATTATATTGAACATAAGGCATGAATGTACCATAATTTTGGATACGAATACGAACTTATATACAAATGGAATAAAACTTTTAATATGAAAATAATGTGAGAAAAAATGGGTTTACAAAATTATGGCTCTTGAAAATTGATAAATATTAGTGTTACAAAGTGAAATATTTTTCAAAATAAAAGTTGTAATAGTCATTGATTATTGGATCATGGATATTAATGTTGAATGTGTATCGGGATATCTTATACTGTACTTTTTATACAATGATATTATGATATGAATTTTTAGAATTAGAAAAATGATTAATTAAAAGATTATTATGATAATACTTATTTTATCACATGATTATATATATATATATATTATTTAACATATCGTCAACGAGTCCGTGTCCTACTTTTTTGAAAAAATGAGTGTCGGCGTGTCTGTGTCGTATCCATATCCCGTATTCATGTTCGTATCTATGTCCGTGCTTCTTAACTTATACATGTAAGGGTGTAATATGGTCTTTGCATAATTTGGGGCCAAATTTATGACATTACTTATACATAAATTGTTAAATATGTCAAATGATCTCCAGTGTTGATGTCATATGAATCAACTTCAAAATAATCAACATGTTCATAAAGATATTCCATCATTTCACTGAATTATTAAAAAGCAAAACAAATAAATTATACACAATGTTAGTCATGGAAAATGAGATATACAACTATTGCTTGCTTAGCGAGTATGAGGGTTTTCATAAGCATAGATCCACGTACTACATGGGATGAGTGGGAATTGTCACAATCTAATATAACATCATATATAGGGGAGCTTTTTTTCACAATGATTAGTTGGAAACCCTATGTTATGTATGCGACATGGTTTATTCAAAAATTTGAGTATCATTTCTTATATTATGTACAGCCAAATATTGAACTTTGGGTCTTATCAATTATGTGCAAAGCATGTGATAGGAGCCCACCACAACGCATTAACCTAAAATGAAAAGTTACCAACGATAAAAAATTTTGCATTTCATTGCAAATGTTAAGGGCATGTGGAGCCCTTCATCTCGCATCGCGTAGTAAAGTATGTGTGAAATACAAGTGTGGCTTTTAGACCTTCATAAAAAATGTGATTTAAAGTAACGTTGGCCAACCCCAAAAAACTGACTATTTTTCAATGATGGGTCAAAGACGTTAAATTGGTATCAAAGTCAAGATTGCCTCAACCTTCCAGGGGATGTAGTCTGCTGAAGAATGGGCCACCTAACGAAGGCACCACAATGTGTGCCATTCCAAGGCATAAGGTACAACTTGTAGAAGGGATGCCCTTTGGATGCGTGATCTCGCACATCGAAAATGATGTCCAAGACTTGGCCTATATAAGTGGCTTGTTAAAGGACCCACAAAATGCGTAAATAATCATGAGCCTATGACATATCGAATAATATCTTACACTTTGGGAACAAGAGTTACCAAATCATATTGGGGCTAACACAAATCGAAAGTGTGGGGACTGGGGATTGCAACTGTTGAGATCGAACAACAATCTATCAATTAGACTATTGAGGTTAACCGACAAGCACGCTAATACAACACCAAGGTAAGATTGTGGAGCTTAAAAGTGTATGTAAAGTGTTTCAAAAGTATGAGCTTTAAGGCTTCATTGTACAATGCATTTGAAATCTTGCAAGCCTAACCCATAGTGGACATACTGTACAATGATATGTTCATGGCATTGCAACATATTTGCAACTGAAATAAAATCTGGACAGTAGTAGTATGAAATTTTGTACGCTTGTGCAAGAATGGAAGTGCAAGGCATATATTTGAAGATCTTGGTCCGGTTCCCAACAACACGATTTATTGCTAGATCAACGGGTGGTCAACTGGCCAAGCTACTAACATGTATGTATAGTAAATATACACATGATAATGGATGCACAAAAATATGCCATATTGCCATGTACTTTGTTTAACCTTCAGCTTGATATTTTATTTGGTTTTTATGCAATTTATAATTGATACTTGACTACCCCAAAAGATCCACTATCTTTCTCTTCAAATACACATGAGAATTGTGAAATCTTGAGAAGTATCTTCAGTACCTAGCTCACCTCTCAACCATACATGAACGCTCCAACTAATAGTGGTCATAGGCATAAAACACTCCACCCCATTAATTATAAGAACTTAGACCACAGCTCCCTAGCCAACTCACAGGGTCGGAGCAGGTGATTAACGATCTTCTTTGACAACCCTTCTTTTTCACTTTAGCTACATCAATAGGTAATAAAATTGCCTAATGAACTCAAGTTATCAACAGTAAAGATTTCCTCCAATCGGAAAAGAGTAAGAAAATCAAATAACAATGTCCTAAAATGAATAGATACCATCATACCAGACATGTCAAATAAATGAGGATTGATTCACATTAAAGGTTAATAAAAAGCAAGGCATAATGTAAGAGCAGCTTGGTGTACCTCCCACTCTTCCTGATTTTGAATTCCTTCATATGCCATCAGGAATGGCTTCATCTTCTCAAGTGCATCTTGAAGAGAAATGGGAGGCTTCTCATCAATATCCGGATTCGTTCCAAACTCCTCCATCAAGTACTCTGGCTCACATTCTATCTGCAAATCAAAATACATATAGAACTCAGTAGATATAGATCATCATTGAGAATTGCCCAATCAAAGCATCAACATATGAGGATCAGAATGATTTACCATCATATTAGTGTGGAAGCCATCCAAGTATGCATCTTCCAGTGGCGAAGGCAACACTCTGCCACTCATCTCTTCAAATCCTTCAACCAATTTATTCATATTCTCAGGTCCAAGCCTCTTAGCCAGTTCCTCTCCACCAGTACCGGCCCCAAGGTAAAGCCCCGACCCATAGTCTTCCTCTGCATCCCGACCTCTTCGTTCTCTCCCCCCTCTCCAATCCCGCACACCCCTTCCTCCTCGTCCACGTCTGCCTCTCCCTCTGAATCCTCCTCTTCCCCTCCCACCATCCTCTTCACTGCCACCCCTCGATAATATTCCTACAGCCTTCTTGACAGCCTCCTCGCGGCTTAACCTCGGGGTTTGGGTAGAGCTTACACTGGCAATGCTCTCTCCACCTCTCCCTCTACCCCTAAACACAGATCTTTGCTCCTGGGCTCGAATGTGCCGGTTTTCTTGTTCAATCTTCTCATCAGCATTTGATGATTTTGCAGGCTTCCCACGCCCAGCACCAGATAAAACAGACAAAATACTCGTGGGCAGGTTGCTATCTTCTGCATTTCTAACCCGATCGGGGATTGGGGTTTTCGGAAATGATTCGGAGGCATCTTCCTTGAGGAAGAAAATGGGTTTTTTAGGTCCTCCAGAGTGTTGTGGGGGTGGTTCTTGTGGGCGAGGAGACTCGGATTGTGACTGGAACTGAGGTGGGGTAATAGTAGTATCAACACCGCCACCGCCGCGGCCACGGCCAGTAGTGGTGGTATTACTAGTCACACCGGACACGAAAGATGAAAACGAGGAAAGAATTGGAGGTGAAGGGAGGGGCTTACCTCCTCGGCCTTGTCCATGGCCAAGTCCAGAAGGGAAAGGAGATTCGTCTTCGTTCTGGGTGTTTCCAGGGGTGCTAAATCGTGTGTTGGGGACATCGGATCCTCGGCCGCGACCTCTGCCACCACCACCGCCGCCGCCGCCGTCGGCAGAGGTGGAGAAAGCAGACGGTGATGATAACCGGAGTGTGTACTTGGTGGCATTTCCGATGGTGGGGTTTGATAGTTTGCCCAAACAGCTTCGTCTCATGGTGTGGATGCAGAGTCGATTAATCTTTCCATATATCGCACAGCGGTGCTACTCCTCAGTCGATTGGCCTAGGGTTTAAGGAATTTGGAGCCCCGATTTAAAAAATATCGATACTTATTTTTCTTCCTTTTTTGTCGATTTTAGTTAATTATAGAAAAATGATATTTGAACTTATACCTAAAGAGTATTTTTCAAATTTTTATATTTAAATCTAAATTTAAATAAAAATAGCTCAAAAAATTTATTCAATTTTATACCTAAACGTGTAAGTCAAGGAATTTTTTTACATAAATCAAGTGAAACTCAAACATTTATTCACATCATCAATGATTATATATTATTCTCTTTTAAAGAACAATTGTCATATTTCATTCTTGGGCAACCCGAGAGGGCGAGCCCTAATCTTCTTTATTTGGCTTTTTCTCCCATTTATTTTCTAAGTTATAAAGAGACCTTTCTAGTGAAATCTAGCAAATGTATAGTGGTCCCTACTAGTTTTTTAAATTTAAAACTAAGTAAAAAAATTTGTCCTCTGGAATACAAAGTGTTGCTCAAGATGAGTCTGATAATGTCTCAAATTATGTTTTACAAAATCTTTTCGTTGAAAAACACCTAAAATTCATATACGGATTAATCTCGATTCCATTTAACTCTAATCCTTTTAAGTTAACTACCAATGGATCATCTTAGGTATATAGGTTATTACCTTTGTCCTAAATTTGACAGTACATTCGAAGTGTGAATAATGTAGTTTTGACATTTGATCTCATTTCTTCAATGATGCTTTTAGATCTTCAATCATTATAGCATCTTGACTACGAAATGGATTAAGATTTATATTGTATTGCACGAAATTAATCACTTACAAACATATATATAACAATCTCCCCCTTTTGAAAATTCTATAATATAAAATAGAGTAGATTTTAGTAAGTCTATCGGCGATTTCAAATAGACTCATTCAACGACCACTAATATCCCTTTCAAAATCATTCACAGTGCACCATGCATTTAGGTACAGGTTACCCTTAGTTTGTGATAAAATATACAAATAAGAAATTAAGATTATAATCTATAAACTGTTGAACAAAACGAATTGTAAATCTAATCTCAACACTCATGTAAACCTTCTAAATCTCTATCTAAGTACAAGATCTGTTTCATTAGATGTAGCTTGAATATCATAATCTTGCACATCACCACCCAAACTAAAACCTTGTGAAAAGTATCATATATTAACAAATTAAATAAAATAATTGATGAGCCCGAATTTAACTAGACCAAACCCAATTTAAGTGAACTGAAAAAGCCCAATGTAAGGACCAATCGGAGTTGGGTCAACCCATCAAGAGGGAGTCCAAAGCATCAAGAGATAGTCCAAAGCATCAAAGAAACCAAGAGGTCATCCCCAAAGGGGGCGCCGCCCAAGGACCCAAGTGGGTGTCGCTCCAAGGGGTACCAATGGGGCACCGCCCATGTAGTCTCTAAGTGGGCGCCGCCCATGGCATGCCTATCATCTCCTCTCCTCTTGACTCCAATGCAAGTCTAAATGCAGTTCACTCTAAGTCCAAGCCACACCAACTCAAGACAAGTCCGAGGATCAGGTACAATCCAGTTGAGAGTCCTCCTCTGAAAGAATAGGAACACGAGGGAAAAAATATCGATATAGGTGTGAAGATCTCATACCATAAATACACTTACCAAAGTAGTAGAAGTTTTATCCCTCACGTCACCGCCTCACTGCCTTACCCTAGCTATATAATGTAAGCCCCTCTCCACATGGATGGGCAAGATGATGATCACCTCCTTGAGACCTCTACACCTTGAGCTCTCTATACACAGTACACCTTTCTACACAAATTGCTCTATTTGTGTCTCCCTTAAGGCACTGTAACACTTGCCGGAGTTACTCTCCCAACGACGTCATCAATAAAATACCACATGCCATCGCTGTCATTCCTGATAGTGGACGTAGGTCACCCGAACTGAACCACTATAAATCTCCGTGTTGGCTCTTTATTTACTGTTTTCTTACTAATTGCTTGTTTATTACTCATTGATTGTAATTATTCGAATACTTGATTGTTAATCTTGCACAAAGACAGATTTGTGCATCATCAACAATCACAGATATTGCAAGCACAAAGTTATGCATAAGACATATTCATTTATATATCATGCAAGTACAAATATGTAACATATTAAGAACTATTCGGCCCATATGCTTCAGAATCAATTGATATAACAATGTCAAACACATATAGTTCTCCTCCTTAATTGGTGTTCACAATTAAAATAACAAGTATAAAATAAAAAAAGCAAAATAGGTGAGTTCATGTCAAGTTTGTAAATATACTCTCTCTGAGTATTAGAACAAATTCCTTCTTACTATGTTCACATGTACCTTACGTAGGTTAGTCAAGACTAAATCTCCCCGATTACTCTCATAAATGCCTAAATTTTTCTCCCCCATTTTTTTGTCACAAATATCAATCCAATAAGGACTCATGACAATCATGGTACATAATCAATTACCCAACATATTTTTTTTCTTATTTGCTACAAATGTCAGTCCAATGATAACCTATAACAAGCATGACATAAAATCATGGTATAACAAGAAGACAAAAATAATAATGCAGAGGGAAAATTACACTTTAAGATCCTTAACTATCTTCCTATTCTCATATTGCCCCTCAATTGTCAGGTTTTTTATATTGCACCTTCAACTATGTTTATTGGTCTCTGTTGTCCCCTCCAATTATAACATTTTTCATATTGTACCTTCAACTATAGTTATTAATTTCACATTGTCCTAATTTCATACATAAAAAATGTATATTTTTCCTACACATGTATCTACTAATATCTATATAATAAAAAAGAACACAACTTGAATTTTATTTCAATTATATCCCCCCCAAAAAAAAAAACATCTCATCCAACATAACCCAACCCAACCCAACCCACATATAGCAACGGCTACCTGCAACACACAAAGCTGCTTACTTCATGGCAACACACAGAGCCAAAACCATCTCTTTTCACTCAGTCTCTCCACTCACTTTCCCAATTTCATGTCGACAGGCGGCGATGGTCTCTTCACTGTGCAAACATCCTCCTCCCATCCTGCGCAAACACCATTCCCTCACCACCACCTCCTCTCTCTCTCTCTCTCGTGAGCCCCAACAGTACCTCAACCTCAACCTCTCTAGGTATCTCTTTCTCCCTTTCTCTCTTCTCACATTCATACCCCCATCCTCTCTCTCGCTATCCCTAGGTTCACAGAGCCCAGCCTTCCTCTCCCTGTCTCTCTCTGTCGCCTATAAACTGTTCGACAAAATTCAAAAATAGAGATTGAGTTCCCCAAATTCCCCACACACTAGGTCCTACTTCAGCATTGGAATGGAAGGATTGTAGACTGCATTAATTTTGATGTTTATAGATTGCATTGATGTTTATCGTCCCAAGAACTTTGTGACTAAAATTTCTTTTTTTGTGTTTGGTTATGAGATCCGTCTTTTTCCAATTGGCAGAGACCTCAACTTTAACAACTTGGAGGCAGAAATTCGTCTTGACGACAAGTTGTATAATTTATGAAACAAAGGAAGCCTTCCATATAGTTTGTGCCCATATGCTAGATTGAAATGTGTGAGCGTGTTGTATATTTTTAGATTATTTAAAACTACTGGTGTATCATATTTCTCTTTGTATGACATTTGGATTGTTGTTCTTTTAGATTGTATCCTTATCTTTTAAGATTTTTTAATATGTCTTGCTTGAAGCTGTTTGAAACCATGGGTGATGATCTATATCAGAAGCTTTTATTCTGATATAGATCAACACCCATTGTTTCAAACAGCTTCAACACAAATGAAAATATCATTAGTGAACTATGTAGCTAATCTGTAACACTAAGCTTATTTCTTATTTATTGATTCATGGAAGGGTAGAAACATAAAAGTATTTTGTCAAATTAAAGAGATTTTTTTAATATGTCTTGCTTGAAGCTGTTTGAAACCACAGATGCTGATTTGATATGTAACACTAAGCTTTTATCACACAGTTTTTACATGCATTTTGCTCTTGGTTTGTATTTGAGTAATTTTACATCTTATTTCTCGTAGAAATTTTTCATTGTCGAAGTAACAAAGGCTGATGCATAAGGAATATCTTATGGAGAATTTTACTCATGGTTGTACACTGCTTTGGCTACAACTCAAGCTCACAAACACACAGAGCAGCAGCAGCACACAAAACACACACACACACACACAAACCCAACTAATTTGGGTGTTATAACAATTTTTATGATCAGATACTGCTTTGATAATTATGAACTTATCTGTGAATCCAGTTAGAAAGATTTGGACTCTCCTGTAAGACATTCCTGTAAGATTGCTGGTAAAAAGGTATAAAACTCTTTCTCTTTCTCTCTCTCTTGATCACATTTATGTATGTAAATTGTAATGCAGTTTGTTTCACAATGTGAATTCCATTCTCTTGGAACTCTCTCTCCTTTTGTTTTTTTGTGCATTTTTTTTGTTGATTCATGTAGTTTATATTCGGTATTGATTTTTCTACTTTTAGGTTTGTCGTAACCTATTGTTTTGTGGTGGTGGTGTTCATAGTTATATTTGTGCTCTTATTAAGCTGATTCTTTGTATATTAATGAGGCTTATACATTCACAATTTTTTTGCATAATCATGAGGCTTGACTATTTATGGACTGATTCTAACAATTTATTTTGCATTGTAGGAGGATAATGAGACGTGGGTAGGCTTGGGCTACTATAGAAAGGCGTGGGTTCTACAAGAGCATAGAGTTCATCTCTCTTTTCAATTTTTCCCAGTTGCTTGCTTCACGTGGTATACATAGATAGGTTAAAGACATGTGTTTTTTAGATGATTATATAAAAGTTTATGTTTTGGGGTGAGTTTCTTTTGGAAAACTAAAACTGGCACAATCAGTTCCTTTCCTTTTTTAAAGTTCCTTTCTTTTTTATGCTTTAGTAAGTTTAATTAGTTGTTTTTTTACCTTCTTGGCAAACCTTTTTAATTTTAATGTTATTTTTTTTTTATGGATTTTGTGTTTTGTGTGTTATGTTTTTTAATTTGATTGTATGTTTCATATTCTAATACACTCAATGTCATATTCTAATACACTCAATGTTATGTTTTGCGGCTGTTAGCTCTTCATTTGATTTTTTTTCATCAGGCGTTGTTAGAGTCATGGTAAGTTATCCTTGGCTCCATTTGTCTCATTTTGCAAAACTTCTATTGAGAGAGAGAGAGAGAGAATTAATGTATTTGTGATAGTTAGTGAGGTGTTTGTGGGTAACGTAGAACTTGGTCTATAAATTTTTGTTTGACTTAGATGTTATTTTAA
>CM042202.1:16434969-16448566 GCA_023539305.1 Ilex asprella
CCCCCACCCCCTTCATCAAACCTGCACAACCACACAATGTCACTCCTGTACGACTCAAATTCCTGATATAAAATTGTTCCAACAATTGGTGGAATTTGGTTTATGACTTTCTTCAAAGGTGGAGAGGTTTGGGGTTAAACTCGTGAGTTTGACAGAATGTTTGTGCCTCTTTGAACTTATTTCAAGTATGGATATAGTTATTTGTGTGGGAAAAATGGTGTTGTGATAATTGGTACATAGTTGAATTTCAATTTGTGTATTACATGATTTGATTATGATTATGAAATATATAAGTTTTGTAAACATGTTGATATATTTGTGGCATCATATTTTCAGAGGATATTCTGTCGAAAAATTAAAAGTTTCTTACAGGGTATCCACATTTTGATAGAGTATCTAATTTTTTTAGTTTAATGCATGTTTATATTTATTGTTTGATTATTTCGTGTTTAAAAACTATATACAGTACCTTCAGATACGTGATATAAGACGAATTTAAGCTTTCAATTTAGTATATGTCCAAGTTCAGTATTTGATGATTTCGATTTTAAATTCAATGTTCGATTTTTTTTAATTGTATCGTTTTTAGGGTGGGCTAAGCTGAACACCGATGGATCTACCCAAGGTAACCCAAGTCCAACAAGGATGGAGGACTCATTAGGGATCACTCGGGTAGGTTTGTGGTAGGATTTACGGGGTATATTGGGTACACTGCAAACACAAATAATAATAATAAGGATTAATTACAAAATATCCACTTAAACTTTGGGTATTATTTCAATCATGCCTTTCTAGTTTAAAATTAAACAATTTGCCCCTTCAAGTTTCAAAATTAGAAAACGTCCAGCAGAAAGAAAAGTGCTTTAACGTTTCACTTAGGACTGACACCTCCACAAACACGCGGCGAAGCGAGCGCTCACAGTCCCAACAACACTACTGCTTCGTCTCTTTCTATCTGTTTCTTCCTCCTCTCTCCTCATCGTCACCCACTTTTGTTGCTTTCTCACTTACTGCTACTACGTCCGTTTTCGTCTTCCTTTTTGTCTTCCTCTTCCTCTCTCTTGTCTTCATCTGTACCCTTTAACAATTACTCCTCATTACTCTTGCCCTTTTTGTTTCGACTCCTCTCTCTCTCTCTCTCTCTCTCTCTCTCTTCCTGGACCGTTTCATTTCAGCATGGGAAAGCAAAAACAGAGCAAAAACTCAAAAAGGGTATCAAAATTATGGCATATTACATTTAATTTATCTCTCGTAATAAGTAGATAGACAAGTAATTGCTAAGATAAAGAAATCATGGAATGTACTTTACTATCTTTGATGTTTCATTCAATCCCTTTAGAGACTCTATTTGTTCTTATATTTTTCTCATATTATCTATATATACATATACCTATATATGTGTGTAGATTAATTACTCGTCTGGGTTTTGGGATTCCCTTCATTATTTGATTTCTCTTAAACATGGTGAGTAAATCTCTGTCGCTATTTCATTAAAGGTAAGTCTATGTTTGCCTTCTTCCTCATTTGGAATGGCTATAACTATAAATTTTTACTTACCATTTTTGAAAGTTTATAGTAAAATTGAAAGGAAAGATCAAGGTTTGACTCTTAGTTCTCAATACGTTTTTTTTTCTTTCTTTGTCTTGTTGTTATCTCCTTTTTCTTAAAGGCAGTGGTGAGGATTAGTATGTTTGAGTCGTATATGTCAACCACAATTATGTCTTAGAGGTAGCTCTGTGATACTAACAACATAGCGGAGTTCTGCTTTCTTACCATCAGAGAGAAAGAGAGAGAGTGTGTGTGTGTCTGTGTGTAAGTTTTGGTTGATCATCAAAATGCCGTTGCATTCTTCATCTTCATATGTTGTGCGCTCAAATCTCCAAAGCTTTCTTCATTCAGTGACACCCATTGTCCCTTCAAAATCAATTCCCAAGGTACTCTGTGCTCAAAACTTGTTTTTTTTAATCTCTTTATGTGTGCATGTGTGTGTAACACACACACACACACACACATGCACCTAGCAGCTGGAGGAAGGTACTGGAATTTGAATCATCTGACATATATTCCCATTTGCTTCAATGCCTGATTTTTGTGCCAGTCACGTAAGAAGTTGATGGTGAATTCATGTTTCCATTTCTAAGTCTGAATTCTATTGGCATATGGATTTTTTAGAGCATGTAGTTAAAATATAGGGAACACAAAACCTTCAGACTGTAACTGATTTTGTTCTTGGTCCTGCATTCTCCCTTTCCCCCCTCCCCTTACTCCTCAACTCAACAAAAAAGGAAGGCTTGAATTGGAATTTCAATGATGACCAATGTCTAAATTTTGTGGGTTCTCAAAATATGTTATGTTTTCATGTCTTAATAGGACATTTCTTTATGATTAATAATTCTTAAATAGTATGATATTTCTGATCAACTTGTTTACCTATCAGTCAGAATAGAAAATCCTATTTTTTCCCATTTTGGTTTTTTTTTTGTTTTATTTTACTAAATTCATTTTTTTTGGGGGGGATTGGGGGTGCTCTCAGAGCTGCATGCATAATCTAAACAGCCTATGGCACCCAGTCGGTAAGGATTCGATTGAATATTTCAGATTGGGAGATCTCTGGGGATGCTATGAGGAATGGAGTGCATATTGTGCCGGAACTCCTATATTGTTGGACAACAGTGAGAATGTTGTGCAGTATTATTCCCCTTCTCTGTCTGCAATCCAAATCTACACCAACAAATCTGCAACTTTTACGTACTTGAACTAATTCTCTCTACTCCCATTTTTAAATACTTTGACAAGGCAGTTGTCTTTATCTATCAGCGAGACAATAGGTGAAATTGATCGAGTTTGCTTTTTCTCTTATAGGAATCCAAGGGAGGATATTACTGTGGTGGAATTCGAAGATGAGTGTCGGAGAGATGACAGTGAGAATGAAAAGTTCTCAAGGACGTTAAGTAACAATTCTAGTGGGACTTGGGATGCCACTTCCGCTGATTCAATTATTGATCATGAGGATTCGTGGCCAATAAGGGATCGCCTTGGTTATCTTCACTTTCAATACATTGACATGTACTCTCCATACGTGAGGATTCCACTCATGGACAAAGTAAATAATATTTGTCGTTTCACGTAGATACTTCTTTCCATGTTTTCTGTGTTGTCGTTTATGTTACGACCATAAAAGGCATATCTTTCCTGTAAGAGTTATCAAATGGAGGTTGTTTGTCGTTATTAGTGAATGATATTTTTATGTGGTTTGTCTGATTCAGATCAATGAACTCGCTCAAAACTATCCAGGGCTTATGACGTTGAAGAATGTCGATCTATCTCCTGCAAGTTGGTTGGCCGTTGCTTGGTATTTCTGATTCTTTGTCTAAATATTCTGGTGGTTGGACTTGTTCATAATGTTCTCTCTTCTATAATACACTTATACTATTGTTGTCGCTGTGGAATACTATCCGGAATCACAAACATGATACTGCTTAAATTTCCTATTTCTTTCACTGTGACATCTGCCTTATTAGTAAAGGGCGAGGAGGGGTTGGTGTCCACTCCCAAATTGTCCATAATACCCTTTGTTTTTTGGCAAATGACTACCCAGAACTCCATTTTAACTCCACTTAAACCCCTCCACTAATGAAAAGTCAATATTTCCCGGCATATTACACTAAGATATATTGAAGATATCTGCTAGATGTGCTTTAGGACAAAAATTCACATATAAAGAACGCATTTATTGCTTACAAAAAGAAAAAGAGAATGTCTTTGTCGGCACCTCAAAATTATTGTTGCGTGAGATTAAGTTCTTGACAGATTTAGTTCTCATTGGAACCGCTTTTTAATTGTCATTTACCTTTAATGAAGGTAATGAACAATATTTTCATTTCCCATTTTGAACCACATTGCCATATGGAGAGGTTTTTTTTTGATCAAACATATGGACAGGTTGAACAAACTGCATGTTTTACCGTTCATTATAATCTTGAAAATGAACATTTAGAAGCTTTCCTCAAAAGTTTGTTCTAAAATGGTGAAGTGCACAAATCCTTGCTAAGTGAATGTCCTTTACCTGAGAGAGAAATTATAGTGAGCAGTGCAAGAGCATCTCCAACAGATCATGCCAAACTTTAAAATAGCTAAAATTTAGCTAATCAAAGCCAAAAATTATTATCTGATAGAATATGTACAGATGCCCTAAAATAACTTTTTACTACAGTGATACTCTAAATATAGAACATCACTGTAGCAACTTGTATAAATACTTTATAATTTTTTCTCCCTCTTGTTGTCCTTTCCTACCTCTTTTGTCCACTCTTTGTCTTTCCCTCCATTCTCTCTCTTTCCAAGAGTCCTAACAAAGGTATAAAATATGTGAAATAATATTTAAAAGTAGTAGTTAAAATATAAAAAATATGTTGGAGTGTGTATTGAAAAAGTGAGTAGCTAAAATACAAAACCTTGTTGGGGATGCTCTTAATGCAAGACTTCCATGCCCATGGGTCACTGATTGATGTCATGGTGTTGTTCCTGAATCAAAGCAATGTACTTACTCAGTGCTCTTTTTTTGTTAAATAGGTATCCTAATTATAATATTCCGGACAAGGTAGCTGTGAAGGAGTTAGGAACATGCTTCCTCACTTATCATACATTGTCCTCTTCTTTCCAAGGTATCAACTATTTATTGTTAAGCCTGAAGTCTAAAATTCAATTTACGACTTACTGAGTTGGCTTTTCATTTGATGAGAATTTGATTAAAAGTAGTGAAAGCAAATCCAAATACATCATCATTTTTGATTTCTCACTTCCTGGTATCATAGTCTTGCTGCAGCGCACACATTGGTTGATATGCAATACCCCTGGAATTCTCATATGAAGTCTAAAACATTATTGGCAGTGCAAACATTGTTCACATTACTGAAATGAATATCATGGTTATCTACTTTGATTTATGCATGATGCTTGTAGTTCCAAGCTTTCTGAAGTAGTTATAAACTAAAATATTGGAGTTGTTCATATATGAGATATCTCATATTGTGATGACTACCTGATTTTCTTCTTTGTTTGAGAATGGAAGAGAAAATTCAGAATGTTGAAACTACTGAGCAAAAGCTACAGGAGATGTGGTCCAATGGGGTATTTTTTGGCTGCTATTATGGCTATGGAACTCCTTACCTAACTACCATATAAGTTGTGAACTATTAAAGATATAAACATCAAAACTGAAATCCTAATGTCGAAAAAAATAATTTACATCATTACATCTGGGTCCTTGGGTTTTGTGATTTGCTTCTTAAGCTTTTAGCAAATGAAAGAAGCACCAGACCAGATTCTGCAAGGTAATAAGAAAATCCAAATGCATATTACGGACACAAGTTTTGTCCTTCGTCTGCCGTTGTAATTTTTAAGTTGTTCCATTCCTATGCAACAATATTTCTGGGAGATGGCGATCCCACCCTCCCCCGCCCATCGGACTCTATTGTGTATTACATCTGTCGGAATTCCACGTTATATAGAAAAAAAGTGAAATTGTAAGACTATGAATGGACTCACTACCAATAAGCTTAAGCTTTTAGGTGGGTTTGAGTTCCAAACATAAATATTTAACCTTGTATCATTGGGCTCGTTGTCTCCCAACAAGTGGTATCAGAGTCAATAACTAGCAATCCTAGATGAATTCTCCAAGCGTAGGTATTGATGACGAGACTCTTAAGAAGACTGTGATGGCCTCTTGGAGTTGGAGTCACGGTAAAAGTTGGTGAGTTACTAAACTAGTCTCTACCAAGTGATGATGTAGCCTCCCAAAAAGTGTCACGGGCCACTAGACTTTTTCTCATGATGTGGCATCCCGAAAAGCATCAGGGGCCACAAGGCTTTTTCTCGATAGAGTGGTGAAGTGGTTGACCATTGGCTCATCTATGGAACATGATGATATATGCCGAGACACATTCTTGATAGAGAGAATTTGATGACAAATAAGAGTGTTGAAATAGGTTCTTGGACGACTGTTCTGTAGCAAAGTGTGATTTAGACACAGTGCTTGTGAAGACTTGTAGAGAAAAATCAAGGAGAACTCGAGCCTGATGTGGTTCATGCATAAGGGACAGAATGCTGAGTATTACGTGTATGTGAATCGCATATTGGATAGAAAAAGAATACAAAGTGTCCTATTATACTATAGATGAACTCACTGCCTATAGGTTTTAAGTTTTAGGTGGTTTTGGGTCCTAAACACGTATATTAGATCTTCTATTATTGGCTCCTTGTCTCTCAACTTGCTCCATACCCTATTAGCGGACAATTCGAACAAGATAATAAGTCTTTGAACCTTGAGCTTGGATATAAAGACTATAAAAGCGTGGAGCTCACATTACTAATTACGAAACTCGGATGACTTATATTTGCTCAAGCTAAACTCTAACAGAGATCCAAGAGCACAGAGCTCAAACAACATTTGAGGAGAGGGGCTAAGTTGATCTTAGATTAGACTGTCGATGAGCTTGAAGCTTGGATTCTGAGGAAATAATAATCCTCAACCATAGGGTTTGGATAATAGAGATCAATGAGCTCTGATAAGATAAGTTGATATGTGTTGAACTCAAGCAATAGAGATCGAAGTAAGGCACAACCCAAAGAATGCTTGTCATGAGTGTAGGCAAGATATGCAAAGTCTAAGACCCGAGAAATGTGGGATCGGGATACCGGTGGGACTCGTCGTTGTTGGAAGCCTCATGCATAGCTGAGAGCTTGAGTGAGAGAGCCCATCAAGGGCTCATTGGGCGCAACTAAGCAAGGCAAGACAACCGTGTGGGCTAATTGAGGTACATTGCATGCTTAGAAGACCAAGCCATGAGCAGGGCATGGCTTGACACACTAGTAGGGAAAGATCATATGTTGTAGGCTGACAAGGATGACAATTGTTGATGGTGTGGGTGGTTTAGAGCAGTTGTTGGCTGACTCATGCAGCAGTACTCAAGCACAATACTTCAATCATGCAAGACGTTTTGGATTGGTTCAGTAACATGTTAGTTTGTGGGGCCTCATACCCTTGAGGGCGGATCTGATTGGTGTCAGCATATCCTAGTAGTTGGGGATGTCAATTGCATTGGATAATTTGACCAAAACTGGTTGGTAGCAGAATTGCCTAGATGGTTGAGTTGTAACTGCGATTATATGTTTAGCTAGAGTCTGCAGTCACCCAACAGGAAATCAGGGACGTTTTGTAAAGGCCCTTAGTCGGACTCCTTGTACTTGCCGAGAAGTAAAAGGTTGGGACATTAACCTGTAAACTCGTGTGTCTGTTTTGTGTTTGATATATTATTTTTGTGTGCGTTTGGCTGAGATCGAGTGTGGGATCTCATTGCCATCACACGACAAAAGTTCTTGTGAAATTTGACCTTTGTGACAACAAGCCTGAGTCGCCAAGTGAGTTGCTTCCGTAGGTTACAAAATATAAAGTCAAGGTATTTATGCCTCGCCAAAGGATTTTGAGACTGAACCAAAAAAAGCAGGCAGCTTGACACCTTGAGCTTAATCCCTGAGTTGCTCCAACAGTGTCTTAACGAAGTTGCCTCACCTGAGGCCAGTTGAGGTGAAGAGGGTGTGCCTGGAATCGCCTTAAGCCTATGTGCGAGTTTTATAACAGTGGTAGGAATGACTTTGGTTTGGCTTGAATGTTTAGGATTCAAGTGCTGGTGTCCTGACCCAATTACACTGATATGCTAAATGTTTGATTGTATTCGACAACCATTTATCTTGCATTGCTAGGGCTTATGGCTAAAGGAGGTCATTGAATCCTCGAGAGAGGGGTTTTACCTCTGATGGTTTTCTATTGTTTTGCAGAGGTGTTTGATGTACCAAGCATATCTTGTTAGTTTTCAAAAGATCTGGCTCAGATTATGGGTGCCATATTGTTTATGCAATGTAAGTCTCTAGGAGAGACGTTGATTTTGTCTTTCCTACTGAGGATGTCAAATTGTTGATGCTAGAAATTGGTCAACAGTTAGTAACTGCATAAGACAGTTCGAGAGTGACCTGCAGGGTAAAGATATAGGGAAGCAAGAAAAGGAGGACCCCAACTCTGTATTTTTACTTATTTATTCTTTTTTTTAGAGGAGGGGGCATCCGACTAGACAATCAATAACAATTTGTAAGGTAAAGTAAATGGAATAGGTTTAGGGTTTCAATGAGCTACCTTGGAGGTGAATGAGACTTGCCTTCATGTAGGGTTGAGTAGGCATGATCTTATACATGCAATGGTGCGGTTACATCCCATCTTTTTTTTTCCTTTCCCTTTTGGGTTTTGAATTCGCTGTTGGAAAGCCTTCAAAAATTTCCTGATAGCACTTATCATTATTCTGACGTGAACGTCTGCTTTCTTGGAACTAATTCATAGGGGCTTAGTCAACTAACTAACTATATATCTTAACAAATAAAACATGCAATATTTATAAATATTTTAACCAAATTCTTTGTTTGTGAAGGCCGAATGAAAATGCGTTCTTGATTCAACAAGCTTTCTCTGCCTTTACATAGTTTAGTGTCATTTAGCAGCATTCTAAATTTGATTTTGTAGATAATTGTAGGGTTGTATTCTTCATTATGGTCTTTAATGAGGGAGAAATTTGCCCAATGCGGTTGAAATGCTTCCATTTTCTGCTATTCATAGAGTGCTTTTCCCTCCCTAAAATTACTATTTGTGCTTCTTTGATATGAACTCATGGGTAGAACTTGTCTCTGAAAATAAACTTGTAAGGAAAGGATGTCCAAGAGTTCATATACACATCTTGTCTTATTTTTAACTGATGTGGGATTGTAACATTCTTACATGGTTTTCTAGAGACTGCAGATGATAAAGATACTGGGAGGCGTTTCTCTCGTTCTAAAGAAAAGGAGAAAGGAAAACGCAAAAGCAAGGATGTTCGTATAACTCCTCTTCCTCCCTTTGGGCTGGCAACTTACCGGATGGAAGGGGAACTTTGGGTGAAACCAAACACACATGATTATGAGAAGCTAATTGATCTTTATAGTGCTGCTAAGTCCTGGTTGAAGCAGCTCAATGTCCAACACCATGATTTCAACTTTTTTACTACCCACTCCACCATAGATTTTGATAAGCATATCTAACTTATTTTGTGCTTCAGTATCTGGTGGTTACCTATAGGAAGACTCTCTTGCAGCGGTCCTGGACATGCCTAAAACCCGAGCTTTTCAAATGTGATGTCAAAAGTATCTCTCTCAGCCTTTTGAATGCAAAGTTAGTAAGTGCTCTCCTTTGTTTGTTTATTTTTTTTTTCAAAATCATGAAGATGATGTAGTCTTGAAGAAGTTGTTGGTGCTATCTTTTTTTTTTTGTTATGTCGGTTGGGGAGAGAGAGAACTCTTTTGGTTGGTAACTTGTGAATAAGTTATATGACTTTGTACTTTTTTTCAACTCTCCTTTTTATTTTATATATGCATGTGCAGAAATAGTTCTCTTATAAGGCACACACTTTTTGTTTATTTACTAGGGCGAATTTTACTTTGCATTTTGAAAGATTTTAAGTTTTTTATTTTGTACTCTCAAAGATTAAATTTTATACATTATATTCTCTATGTATTAAAAGTGTTACAATGTGACATTTCTGCTAGTTTTTCGTTAGTTTTTTCATCTAGGGTTGTTAATCAAATTGAGTTACTCGAGTTTGGTTTGAATTCGGCTCGTTTGGAAAACAAGGCCTGCAAGCTTGGCTCAAACTCGATAGACTTGACTCGTTTATGTTCAAATACTTGGATTCGGGACTTGTTTTTGGCTCGTTCAGGATCATCTCGTTTGCTAGACGAGCTGAACTTGAATAATTTTTTAAGTTCGATTAAGAAGCAAACTTTTCAAATTCGGTTCGAATTCAGCTCAGGCTCGTTCGACTAACAATCCTATTTTCGTTAGTGTCAATAAGTTGATTTTTGATCAAAAAAGTAATGGAAGTTAATAGAAGGACTAAACTGTAACACTCTCAATACATTGAAGATGCAATGTAAAAATTTATTAATCTTAAATGTGCAAAATAACTGATGAAATCTTGTGCATTGAGTCGTCTTTTTTAGTCTTAATCCTAGTTAGTACGTCTTCCATGAAAAGATTTAGGCACACACCGTAGTACATTGCATTACATATACATGCTCAAGAATACTTGACACCTTGGCTCTGCGGGGAGCACATTTGCATCATGTATAATAGTAATGGTAATAGATATCTATAATCTATAAGACAATCTACAAATTATATTCATTTCCTTAAGACAATATATTTGATGTGTTGATATGAAGGTAGGTTGGTAGGCTAAAAATTATTTGTTGTCTGGTTTTGACAATCTCGACTTTTTTTTTCCTCGAGATTTAAATTTTGTTCAATTCTTTTAGAGTAATATTATTTGGACGTAAAAATCTGACTTTATTTGTTGACCTGATTTACTATGATTTTTGGATTGATTGTGAGCTCAATCAAACATCAGAATTTGCTCTTTATCTAATAATTTTAATGAAATCATATCATCAAATCAAAAAAAGAGGTTAGATTTTTAAGTCTGAATTGTATTTTTTGTTGTTTTATAATCTAGTGTAGCATCAGGCAAGAAAGAGAATGAGTAGAGATAATTAGGGGTGTTCATAGGTCAGGTTACTTACGGGTCTCGTTATCCAGCCCGAAAAAAATAAGTCCGATAATTGGTCCGCTTGAATCTTAACTCAATATTCTTAAAAAAAGGCTTGGGGTTTGCCTTCAAACCTATTACCCTGGTGTAAGCCCGGCCCAAGAGCCCGGTCTTGCCTAAGAGCTTGGATGTAAGACCAGCCCACCTGCCTTTTATTAGAAAAAAAAATTATACCTTTAGACCATGAAATTTAAACTTTAAAATAAGTCTTCCAATATTGAATTTTGAAGTTTTAAAAATTTAGATATTATAAATAATGTATTATTTTCTTTTTCATGTATTAAATATATAAGTTTTAAATGGTAGAGTAATGTAAACGACAGATAGTTAGTAGGTGTCAACCTAGTTGAGATTTATTTATTCTATTGGATGTAGTTTATTATTTTATTTTTATTTATTTTGACTTTACTTTTGATTTAAAAATATAATTTACATAAATATTAAGTTACAAAAATATTTATTATTTTTAAATAAAGATGTATATCAAAAAGTCCGCAAGCAGGCCCGCACAGCAAGTCCGTTTAATAGGCTCATGGGTTGGACTGTGTAGCTTACCCCTACCCAAAGTCTAGCCTAGCCCGGCCCGGCCCGCCCGATAACTCACTTGGATAAGGGCTTAAGCTTAAACTACCCAAGCCTCTCGAGAAAAAAATTTCGTGGGCGGAAAAAATTTCGTGGGCCTAGCCTCGCCCAGCTCATGGACACTCCTAGAGATAATTTAGGTTTAATTGTACGAGTAGTCTTCAATATATGAGGTTTGTCTCATTTTGATCCTTAATATTCAATTGCATCATTTTAGTTCTTAAAGTATTGAATATGTTTATATGTTGTTTCTCAAGTAAACAACTATCGAAATTCTGATTAAGAGCCATACAAATATTTTTTTTTGCCCATATTTAAGTATCACAAAACAGGTTTATGATTAAAAACTGTTAATTTAGACATTGTCTACTTTATTGACGATATAAAAATATATTCAATACTTTAGAAATTAAAATAATACAATTAAAATATTAAAAATTAAAACGAGGCAAATTTCATATTTTGAGAACTTCTAGTACAATTAATCTAATAATTTATTATCCAAAACAAATCATAATCATAATCACCCTAACTAGTGTTGTCCGATAATAAAAAAGGAATCCTCGGACCAATCTTTTGAAGAAAAGAATGTGGTTTGCCCTTCGACCAACTAAACCCTTCACTTCCTAGAACTTTCCAATGTGAGGGTCCCACTAGTTATAGGGGCAATATCGGTAGTTCCAAAATTAGTTAGATGACTATCTAGGATGGTTTTAATTCTGCCTATTTTGTACTATTCAAGTTAGATCCATTTTGCTTATGAGTCTTTGTTTTTGGAGAGAGGAATGTTTCTCTTTTGTAATATCTTTCATTCAGCATGATATATTTTGTTATGATCAATGGAAAAAAAAAATCATTTCTATCAACAAAAAAAAAAAAAAATTGGATTGATTTTACTTAAGGTTGATATTTTGAGTCACCTTCGTCAAATTTTTTTAATTAATATTGTTTTTAATTTAGGAAAACTAAATTTGATATGATTATTGAAAAACATGTGCGATATATTAATATCTATTTTTTTTTTGTTTTTACCATACAGAAGAATCAAATTTGACGAGGTAGAAATTCAGAAGTCTTTCATCGAAAATGCTTACTTCTTGTTATTAAACTTATACATAAAGCGATCAGATTGTGCGAGAAAAAGACTTAAAGAAATATTCTACCCCAAAATGCTTAATTTATCAAGATGTTGAATTATTAAATTAAGGGTAAATTATACTTTCGGTCTCTAAAATATGCGTGCATTGTATATTTGGTCCTCAATTTTTTCAATTGTGTTTATTTCCTGATTTGTATCTACGTGGTTCAATAATAAACGTTTGTAAGAAAATCATTGAAGACTTTGATTATGTGACAATCACATGAGACTAAATAGAAACAAATTTAGAATTTTAGGGACCAAATAGACACAAATTAATAACTTTAAGGATCAAATAAACATAAAATTAAGAACCATGTGATTGATGAGTGACTAGAATTGCCAACGGTTTTCTAACGAATGTTTAGATTGAACCACATAGATACAAATTAAAAACCTTAACGACAAAATCGATACAATTAATCAAGGTAGTCATTCACAATATTAGGGTATGGTGCGAATGGGTATAAGTTAGAGGACGTAAACTTCATCGTAAGAGATAGTTCAAATCATGAATATTTCGGTCTCTCATTGGATTTTTGCACTTTCAAGTATATCAAAACTATTTTCCTTTACCTTCAAAAAAAAAAACTCTTTTCTTTCCCCTACGATATCATTATTTTTTGACAAAATCACAGGAAAACAAATGAAGAAATTGAAAGTAGAAACATAAAAAAATCTTCTCCTTTAACCAATTTTCTCTCTTCATAACTCGCCCCACATGTTTAAATAACACTAACTTTTACATAATTGAAGGATAGTGTTTGTAGTCTCTTCAAAAAAAAAAGGATAGTGTTTGTAGAGCAAGTTCAAGAGCTCAAGTATCATTATGAATTTCTATATTTCCAATCTTATTTGAAAACTAAAACATTTTGTTTTCTATCATATACACTAGAGATAACCCGTGTCTAAAGGCACGGTGTAATATTTTTTTTTAAATGACAAAATATTTACAGTACAACGTAGGCCAATCGATTAATTTAGAGAAGTGAAGAGTGAAAATCTCTGATAGCAGTGGCGGAGCAAAAAATATGATATAAGGTGGACACACTTTAAATATAATAGATAAAAATAATATGATATATTTATATTTTTTTATATTGAATTTGATACTTAAAAATTTATTAAACATAAAAGAGGTATGTTTAAAAAAAAAATAATAAGATAACATATATACATTAAGAATCAATTATAT
>CM042202.1:16453566-16493041 GCA_023539305.1 Ilex asprella
GGAAGGCGGAAGGAAGAAAAGCAAAGACTTTGATGAAAAGTAAAGAGAACCTGATTCTTTGAATTCTGTATTCTCTAATCACGCGTCGTTAAAATTCTTTCTGATTTATTGAAGTATCCTATGAGTAAAATATCATATGGGAACCGAATTCGTCGTTTGTAACTGCTACGCTGGCTTTGGATGGTGGTATTGATAAGAATGTGAGTGTGAAATAGTTGGGTTGGGGTTGGGATTGGAAAGTGCCAATTTCAAGGCGGCGAAGTAATGACAATGTTGCTGTTCTTGATGACACTGTTTTTTGGGTTTTTTGTCGGCGCGATGACGATTTTAGCGGCTGAAGCTTTAGGAATTCTCTTTTTAATTCGGCGATTCAATCGAAAAATAGAAGAAGAAGAAGAAGAAGAAGCGAAGTCTACTGTTTCGCAATCTTCAACAGGACTGATTGAACTCGATCCCTCTGTTTACAACAAACAGGTCTGGGATTACTTTTGACTTTTCTTGTTAATCATCAGTTCATTGCATTGTTCTGCACTCTCTTTCTGTCTCTGTCTTTCTTTTTTTCTTTTGATTTTGTTATCTTTGAATTGCAGTTGGTGATGAATCATTCAAAAATTTGACTTTTTATCAGGAATTCCACCAAAATTATGGGTTTTTTTTTTTGCTTTCACAACTGCATTGACTTGTTAATTGGAAAACTTCGGACTGCGTTGTTTCGGTTCCATGAATTAAACTGGAAGTGAAACAAAAGAATAATAATCCATGTACCAGTATCTTGCGTATCGCGAACTCAGGATTTCAAAACAAAATCAATTCAGTTAAAGTCCATGCGACTCATACTTGATATCTTGTTCTTATGTGATTTAGGACAGATAAAATGCACGCTTATATCATTATGACACAAAGAATTAATTTCACTTTAATCACTTTAAAGAGAAATGTGACACTGGAGTGTAATTGGGTGTGATCCACTCATCGGCCCATTTTAACTTAAGAATGTACAACTCTCTCTCTCTCTCTCTTTAAAAAAAAGAAGATGGTCCCAAATTCTTCTTGCTTTAATTTTCCAATAGTGGGTGTTGGATGTTGCAACTTCCAGCCAACTTTTCCAAGAATCTTTGTGTATATTTATGTTCAATTTTTACTTAAGGTAGTGATGGCCTAGAGAAGAAGTGGCAGTGTTTGTCCATGCACGAGCCCCTTCTCCTTGCCACCAAAAAAAAAAAAAGGGCATGGAAACAGTATTATACCTTTTTCCTGACTCCCAAAACCAGATAAGGCAACATAGTGAATTCATCAAAGTTCAAGTGAGTGAGCCATGCGACAACTTTAGGAATTAGCACTACTTTAAGTTGGCAGCAACAATGGTGTGCCTGGTTTTGTTGTTGTTGGGTTTTGGGGCTAGCCACTGGCTCAGAAATGAGGCTTTTTGGGTTTTATGAGAAGTTAACAAAAAGGGGAGGTTTTGTGGTTTGATTGATGAGCCACTTACCTCCATTTTTGAACTCTCTTTTATGTTGTGGATGACTAAAGTGCCTGCCTTTTTGTGGACTATTGCTCGTTGGAAGATTAGAATTTGTTATTTGATTCAAAGAAGGAGGCCTAATGCTTATCTTTCTTCCCTTTGATGTCTGTAGAAGCTACAGTGAGGGAATTGATAATCTTTTTCTTCATTGTCCTATTGTGCTAGCATTGGTACATAAATTATTTAGGGAGGCTAGGCTGGATCAAATAATTCCCCGAGCTTGTGTATCTTGATTTGTGGAGAACTATAGAGGCCCTAAGAATAATTTGATGGACAAAGGTAAGTTTTTGGCTTCTCTATGGGCATGGACGACAAAAAGGCCTGGAATTGGTCTTTTGAAAAATTTGCCCCCTTTTTCCTCGAGAAGCGAAGAAAATTTTGATGAACCTGAAAAATATTTTTGTTGAATGTCAAAATTTAGAATATTACCTTACCGTTCCAACAGACCTTGATGCTAATCTTTTTGATTTTTTTGGCTTAGGAAGCAAATTTCTTCATCACTTAGTGATGATTGCAAATTGATTCAACTCTGAGACTGTATGGAATAGTATCTAAACAAATGTCAAAGGAATAATGGAGAGAGAAAAGAGAAGAAAAAAGAAAAAAAAGGAAAGGAAGGATGGGATAGACACTGTGGTTTTGTATTCTACTATTTGTACTGTCCAGGATGTAAATACAAAAATACCTTTGGGCCATACAAATCTATATAATAAAAGACCTAGGAGTTTGAATTTTATCCCTATATATTTTTTTTGTTCATTTCTATCACATCACTCATTTCTATCATAAGTTAAATTATTTATTTATTTTTTAATTCATGCCTCAATACAATTTTTTTTTTTAGATATTGTTCATATACGATAGTGTACACATGTTAATTTTTTTTGAGGTAATGTATTTTGAGAAAATTTTGTTGATTTCTTTTTATAAAAATAATGAGTAGAAATTCATTTCAAATTATGTAATTAATAAAAGAGAAGACAAGAAAAATTGTTATTTGATGTAGTGGTATTGATTTTTTGAACTTTCGGATTTTATGTTGCATCATGTTATTACTTGATATAGTGATATTGATTTTGTTGATTTTTTTTACAAAAATAATGAATAGAAATTAATTTCAAATTATGTAATTAATAAAAGGGAAGGCAAGGAAAATTGTTATTTAATATAGTGGTATTGGTTTTTTTGGATGTTCAGGCACGAGTTAGGATTAGTAATATATTATTCCAACAAAAATATGTGTCCAATTGTATTAATTGCACTAATGTATCCACCAATTACTAGTAAGTCCTTCTAAGATTTGCTAAGATGCCCCTTCCCATAGGTGTCATCCAAATTAGCTATTCTATTCCCATATTCCTTGTGAATACAAATTTTAATAGAATAAATTTGGGTTATTACACTTGCTGTCTTAGTTGGTAAAACATGATCTAGTAGTACCACATGCTTGCTTTAAGTTGAATGTGAGTTTGAACACCAACTTTGCCTTCAATGACTCAATTTGACTTTTGTATGTAGGACTACTTGAAGATAATTTGAAAGAACACTGGCTGAGATGGTTTGGGTGTGTCTAACTGCACTAGGAAGGGACAGTGTCATTATCATTGTTAACGACAACACTAGGAGAAGTGGGAGACCAAAATTCACTTTGATTTTATAAAGATGTGGAAGGTTATAACTAAACAAAGTACATGGCTGTTGATAGAACAAAATGACAAAGTAGGGCTGATAGAAAGTTGGAACAAGAGGCCATTGAAACGAACATGACTGCATAGTGATGAACATGTGATATCCCTGTCTTAAGTTTTTTAAGCCATTTGAATGCCGCTTTCAACCTCAACTATAAATTGATGTAGTTCAATGATCTTCATAAAGTCTTTATCATAATACATCCAAGATTTGCTTGTTGCCTCTCTTCCTTGTTGATTATTTTCTCTGCCTCTTACTGCTTATTTATTGATATGATAAAATTCAATGGGGAATGTGCCTATGATCACGTTTGCATGCTCATAAGATTGGAATTTTTTCTTATGTACACGTTGGTTATTTTTTTCCCATGTGAGGTTCTTGGTCGTTATTCTCGTTGACTTGTTCTGTTTGTCTCTCTCAGGGGGTCGTTTGGGTTATAGAATCAGAAAGAGTTCCCAAGACATGGATTGTAGCCAAAGGACCAAGAGAGCAAAAGCGAAAAAAGGATATTTTGGAGGTCGCACCTGTTAGAAAATATGCAAAAATCGAGGATCGGTTACTTGTCCTAACAGAATCAGACAATTCCCTCACCAAAATTTTGCTGAAGGGTTGTATAATAGCAGCTGTTTCTGCTACAAGCTTGTCCTCAAGAAAATGGTAATGTGTAGTCTTTTTAAAAAATGACGTAGTAATAAATAAATTCGGGAAATACATTTCATTAGTTGTCCTGAGTTGTTTTTTTGGCGATTACTCTATGTCACCTCGATAAGGCCTCATAAGTAGGGTGTCCAATGCTTATCCTTAAGTTGGGGAAGCCCTATAACTCAAGTCAACAAAGCTATGTGTAGATGTACAGCCGCAGTTGGGCCCAACCTACCCAAGCTAAATCTTTGGTGGCTATAAGCACCCTTTCCCAAAACTGCAGTTGGGTTTGGGCTGAGGTATGGGGAAATCAAGCCATTCCATGCCCATCAGTCTTTTTAGGAAGAGAATGGAAACATCCTATTTTCTTTTGGGATTGCTGAACTTATTTTTGTTTCTAATTAGTTCTAGGAGTGTTGAACCTGCGGCTTCTCCAAATCAAAGTAGTATAAAATGCGAGCCCATTTTGCAACGAACTTGTATGTAGTTCTCTAAAAAGAAGGAAAAGAACTGTCACGACCTGATGCAACTAGATGAACCTGACAAGCAACCTCAATCTTAACAAAGCTTACAAATCTAAATTGATTTGGTTTGGGCATAGGCTATATTATACGTCAAGTTAAATTTGCATGGCCTGACACTGCATGATCATACTTCCTCTCTGCATAAGGGCGTGGTTTTGGCTAAAACATACCCTACTTTCCTCACAATCTCGAGAATTATAATTGTTTGGTCCTTCTACCATCTTCACACCATTTTAAGTCTAGATCATGTTTCTCTTTTTTATTTTTTTTCCTAGTTTTTATGTTAGAGTTTATTGTTTCACATCTCTATATTCTATAACAGTGTATCTACAAGTCCTGAGAAGCATTGAATTTCTCATCCTATGCTCCTATAATATGTTCTTGTTATTTCATAGGTCCATTCGCATATATCTTGTTCTTACCTGCCCGATGTTGGGGTCCAGGAAGATGGTATTAGGCTTTCCTTCCAATTTAATGGCTATAAGTTGATAACATAAACACCCCAAATTAGGACTCCATTTCCCCCTGGAAGCTTAGATCAAATTATGCGATGAGAAGTGGAAGAGGAAGAGAGAAAAGAAAATTATCAGCTACTCTCCAATTTTCCATAATTTGACATATCGCTACAAAAAATCCCTAGTGATTAGGTGAGGACAAGATTTGAATATGTAGTCTTCAGTTCATAGGCCTGCTGAGTCAACTAATTCCTCCACCTTACTTCTTCCCCTTCTTGTTCTTTCAGTAATGTATAAAGAGAATTTAGAAAAGAAAAAGACTAGACTACCTTTGATGAAATAGTTTAACGAGATATTAAATACAATCTGAACAACCCCTCAAACTCATGATATGACCATAACAAGTAGCGAAAGTTTGTCAAGAAGAAATGAACACGCAAAGTGGTGTGGGATTTCATGAAGAAATTCCCTAACTACATACCAGAAGAAGCAAAAAGCAAGGGAATAGTCCCAAGCAAGAGATGATGGCGCACAAAATGGCAATGATCAATATATTTGGTTCACTCATGGAAGTGAATGGAAGATAAAATGAACAATATCATGAATTTAAAAAAAAATCAAGGCAGTTAGGATACTTAGGTATATATTTTGAATAGTGAGAAGTGAGATGATCTACATCATTAGAAGCCTACGCCAACACAACCAAAAGAGGCAAACGAGCTGTATAAACAACCATGTGCGTGTTCTGCCAAAAACTTAATAACCTTTGCTCTTTTGAGAAAAAATATCTGCTTTGGTCTTTAATAGCCTTTTCATTTGGTTCGTATAATTTTGCAGGGCCAAAAGATATCCTATCAAATTGGAGAGCAAAACGTCAGTAATATACCATGAAAGCAAAATCTTGTACATGTATGTTGACACATCTTGGGAGAAGGAGTCATGGTGTAAAGCTCTCCGATTTGCTTCCTGTGATGACAAAGAAAAACTTAATTGGTTTGCCAACTTGAATCGAGAGTTTCAACGTTACCTGACATCCTTAACCACAGGTTACCCTTCATTTATGAAACCTTCTATGGGTTTCACCGCTGAGTCTATGGATAAGTCAATCAAGTTTGAGGGTTCTTCCTCAAAGGTTCGCCACTTTCTGAAAAAACTTGCAAAGAAGGCTTCAAAGAGTGGTATTGAAAATAAGGCAACCTGGAGTTCGACATCAGGCCGTGAAGAGAAAAAGGTCCTTGAGAAATCTCGTTTATCACATGAGCCAATTTTGGCCACTGGCTTGCTAAAGACAGCTACAATTGGGAAGGCACCTAATTGTTCTGTGGAAGAGAATATGGTGCCATCATCCTTGTCATCTTTTCCTCAAGCAGGAAGCAGAAGCTCTGTTATTTCTGAAACAGATTCTGATGATTTCAATTTTGGCGATGAAGGAACACTTTGTTGGAATTTGTTAATATCGCGATTGTATTTTGATGCCAAAAGCAATGCGGCTATTAATAGTTCCATCCTAGCACGGATTCAGGTTTGCAAATCTTCTTTATTCTGATTTTAAGATTTAATGGTATTCATCTATGGGCATGGTTGCATGGTACATGCTGTGCTGGGTTGGGGCAGCTTGGTTTTATCACTTTTTATTTGTTAGTCTTCACGGATAGTAAGCTTCTGTTGATGAATATGAGCTTTGGTTGGATAGTTGCCACTAAAAGGTTAATGTAATTGGAAAATTAGCTGGGTACAGAAAATGCACGGGGTATCTTGGTTGTTTTCATGTATTGAGTGCTATATGTGAGCATGTTGTTGTTTTTGGAATGCTTATAGAACTTGCTAGAGAAGAAGAAGAAGGGTAAAACTACGAAAAAACCTGATTTCTTCTTCTGATTCTTTCTCTGCTGTTATTCTTCTTCTGATTTTGCAGCTGGCTTCTCCTCCTCTCCTTCTCTCTCTCTCTCCTCTCCTTCTCTGTAATGCTTTCCTCTTCTCCTTGTATGAAGTTTAAGATAGAGCAGAAAACCTTTGCGGTGAACTTGGAAGAACAATCGAATGGACAAGGTATTCAAATCATCGAAAGAAATGGGAGTGATTGGTTTTATTTTCCTGTTGAAATTGATTGTGCTTACTGGTTAGTTGAAAGGCTAAAAAAGTGTTTGCATTGGAAGGGGACTGGTGTTTTCTTCAGGAAGATTGGGGCAGATGGTTATGTCGTGTGGTTCACGTTTTTGAATGACAGTAGGGGTGATTTTGTGGGAATGACAGTGATGATGAGTAATGGAAGTAGAGTGGGTTTGATTATTGCCAGAGGAAGTAATTGTAGAAGATGGAGTGGGTTAGCATATTTGATCTGTTGTAATGCTGTATCATTCATCATGGTAGAAACAGAGTGAATAGTTTCAGAAATGGAGTTTGAAATGATATAGAGGCTTTTCCTAGGATTCCTGTTGTGAATGGTAGTTCCTCAATGTCTTGTATTTTGGAGGATTTTGATGTAGAGAAATGGGTGCCACTGTTGATTCTGCTGAGATTGATATTGAATCCTTTAAAGCTGAAAAACTTTCTCTAGAAGGACCTTATATGGTAAGATTACGGAGGTGGAGATGCACCAGTCAAGAGTAGGGGATTGGACCACCTTCTTTGAATCCTGGGGAGTGCAATAGTAATGGTCCTATTTCAAATGCATTAGAGGCTCAATCTATAGGTGTCTATGTTCCTAATTAGTGCGGTGAGAATGAAGGCACTGGGATGGATTTTCTATTTAGGAAAGCTCAAAATCAGAGTAAAGAAAATACATGGGTGTGAATTCATGGGTGGAAGCTGGGAATGAGGTTGGACTGGTAATAAGGGGGAGGAATTTGTTGGAGGATGAAAAAAGACTCAGAATTTTTGGCAAAACTGGAATATTATTTAGTGCCTATCAAAAAGTTGGGGAGCAAATTGGAACCAGGCTAAGGTGTGAGGAGAAAGAAAGGAAGTAGAGAGTTTAGGAATTAAAAATCGAGTGTGAATTATGAAGGGGACAGTTGTAGGACAGTTTCTTTGAGGAAGTCAGTGTCTTTAGGTGTTATTAAAGACCAAATCCGAATATTGTGATTTTGCAAGAAACAAAGATGGAGTTGGTTGATAGAAATATTGAGAAAACATTGTGGGGGTCGAAGTTATGAGATTTGGTGTTTTTGTGACCTTTTGGAAGGTCAGAGGTATTTTATTGATGTGTGATGACAGAGTTGTGTCAGTTTTTGATTCTATTGGGGGACAACCTTCAACAATTGTTTAGCTAGGTTTTAAGGAGCGATTGAATTTGTTGCTCACAGGGATTTATGGTCCAAATAAACCGAGGTTGAGGATATTTTTGTGGGAGGAACTGGCAAGATTATAGGGGTTGAGTGATCCTAGGTGGTACTAGAAGCATGAGGGATTTTGACGTGTTCACAAGGGAAGCACATTTGAGGGTTCCATTGTCGAATCATGCTGTTTGTACTTGGGTCTAGTTTGATTCAGGAGATAGATAGGAGGCTCTGGTACGTGTGGTTCCAGACAATTGTCCTGTTGTGTTGGATGCGAAATATGTTGGTAGCGTCTTATGCCACTGGGATTTGGAGAATATGTGATTGAGTCATCATTCTTTATGAGTAGCTTTACAGATGGGTGCAAGAAAGTAGTGTGTTTTGGGGTGGGAGGGTTTTTAACCTAAGTAAAAATTGGGTGTTGTAAAATAGAGATCAAAGAATGGGAATAAGGATGTGTTTTGGGATTTAGCTTAATTTTGTGTAGCATTGGGGAGCTGGACAAAGTGGAGGAAACGGTAATTTGGATGAGAAAAGAAAGGTGTCATCTTAAAAATAAGTTTGGAGAGTTGGTGTTTACAGAGGAGATTAAATGGAGGCAAAAGGACAAAGTTAATTGAGTCTCTGTGGGAGATGATGATCCTAAGATTTTTTAGAGTGACAAATGGGGAGGAGGAAGAACAAGACGTTTAACAAAAGGGAGTGTTAGTGGCTTAATGATTGAAGATGAGAGTAGAATTGATAGAGAAGTTATTGACTTTTTGCTAAGCTTTATTCTTTCCAACATTGTGCCTGGCCTAGATTGATTGATTAGAGTGAAGTCCTATTGAAATGTTGAAAGAAAGATGGGTAGTGAGGCCATTGGATGAGAGGGAAGTTAAACTTGTAGTTTTTGAATGCATTAAAGCACCTAGTCCGCGAGTTTTTTATGACCATTGTTTGAGATTGTTGGGATATTGTTGAGGGTTTATTATTATTGAGCAATTAGTGAGGTAATAAATTTATATAAAGTCATACCTAAGGTGTTGTCATTAAAAGATTGAGGCAGGTTCTTGGGATACTATTTTGGGGAGTTAAAGATGCATTTGTGAAGGGAAGATGAATTCTAATTGTAGGTGAGTTTGTGAAGGGAAGATGAATTTTAATTGTAGGTGCGTTTGTGAAGGGAAGATGAATTTTAAATGTTGCCCTAGTGGCTAATGAGGTGGTGGATGAGATGAATAGATCAAAGGCACACAAAGGGAGTGTATTTGAAATAGATTTTAAAAAAACTTACGATCATGTCGAGTGGGGCTCTGGGACATTGCTTTGGGAGCTAAAGGTTTAGGAGAATGATGGAGGAAGCGGATTGAAAGATGTTTAAGTTCGATGGATTTATGGCGATTTTGAATTGTAAGCTGAGAAGAAGGTTTAGAGCTTCTAGGAGTCTTTGACTGGTTATTCTTTGTTACTTTTCCTTTTACTTTAGCTGTGGACGGATTGAGTTCTTATGTCTCACTCTCTCTTTCTTTTAAGACTCAGCCGCCACTTTGTTTTGTTTTCTTTCCAAGCATTATCTAATTGGGTTTTATATAAGCAAAGATATGTAGGGTAGATAGATTCCCACCGCCATAAGATTATAACTTCTTTATAATAACACTTGACGCTTTTTTATTTTGCTAAATTACCTTTTGGTCATTGATGAAATTACACTTTGATGTCACAATCATCTATGGTAAGCCTAAAATCTGCTCGATGACGTCTGTAACTGACATTCTATCCATATTAATGTCACACCCCAACCCGGAAGGGTCCCTTTGTCCTTCCCAAGGATGGGGTGGACCGATTATCCTTTTTATTACCCCAGTCATCAAGTAGTAGATAGTAAAGCTATTAAATGACACCTTGTTCAAGGATAACCAACACACACCTTTATACATAAGACTGACACCTTATGGTTACTTGCTACCATAGTGGTGTTTTATGTGTTTCAAAGGAAGGATGAGAATATTGATAACCCTATCCTCCATGTCTGGTTGTTTTGGGATTGTGGTGGAATTTATTCCTATTAGCAGGTTAAGTTGGGTAATTCTTAGACATGGTGTTTCTTTAATTGAGGAAGAAGTTTGGCTTTTGGAAAAGATAAAAAAAGCTTTTGTCATTTGGAAGTGTGCAATCTTAACTATATTGTGGGTAATTTCGATAGATACAAATGCAAGAATATTTGAGGTAGGAGTGGGCATGATGATGAAGGATCAAAATTTCGTTTTGGTAAATGTTCTGGATGTTTCGAAATCAGGAAAAATTTGAATATTTGTTTCTGAAATATTTTGAAACATTGGTTGAATCACCTCGAAACATCTGAATTTCAATATTCAATTATAAATTCGTTTCGGTTTTCATAGAAATTGAAACGTTTCATTTGTTTGTTAGGAACGAACGAGATTTTGAACATTGATTATGATTTCTTACGAGATAAAATTCATTCTTTTGAAATCTTTGTAGGTTTTCAAATGACATAGGAGTTTAATGATTTCCCTCTTTTTTTTGTATAAGTCTGATTGGACATTATTTTGTGATTGGTAGTCGTGTTCTGGTGGAAGTTAAACTTTTGATTTACCTTTTTCTGTAGATTGATGTTTGGATCCTTGGTGGAATGTTTATTCTCCAATGTATCATTGATTTGTACTCTTTATTTCTTTTCTATGAGTGAACTTCATTACTTATCAAACAGGGGAAAAAATATAACACTGATTCTCTGGTATTTTTTCTGTAATAGAGAACACTGTCCAATATGAGGAGCCCCAGTTTTATAGGTGAAGTGACATGTACAGGTATAAATCCTGGAAATCTCCCTCCATACATCCATGGTATGAGAGTTCTTCCATCAGACATGAATGAGGTATGGGCGTTGGAAATTGACATCGAGTATTCTGGTGGTGCGGTATTAGATGTTGAAACAAGGCTTGAAGTTCGTGATCTAGACTTCCAGGAAGGCATAGTGGATGCAAATTTAGATCCAAACTCTATGGAGGAGGTAACAGCAGATCTTCTAGAAGGTTTTGAGTCCTTTGGAGAACAGTTGAAGCTCTCTGAACGGACAGTGGTTGAAGTGGAGCAAAAGGAGGAAGCAGATTCTAACCTTGGTAGATGCATAACCTATTTGTTTCAATTCTACGTGATTTTTCATACATATGACCTATTTATTTTGAAACTGCTGTGAATAACATAACCTTCATATTTGGATTTCTTTAAGATTGTAACAATAGTTGTCCAGAACTTTTTTACGAAGAAATTAGTGGACCTTGAGGATTGCATCCCTGGAGTAGAAAATAATTCTATGGGTACACATCTTTGTTCAAACAACACACGTAAAACACTGTACACAACACCACAGGGGTAAAATCTTTGCATTTCTTTGGGGAAAATGCTATGCGGGACTCAATACTGTTTTAAGGATCTGATTTGTTTGCATTCTCTTCACTTAATTGCTATGCATTTATATCTCACCATGGTCGACAATTATAGAGCCACAATAATCAGGCTGACTGAATTTTGACATGTGTAGCCGTCATGCATTTATAGATTGGCCAACATCAAGAGCTGATTGTCTTGGTCATTCAACTAATTATTTCGCTAAATAGGTTTATGTGCCATGTGATTTCTTTGTTTCTCATAGGCCAGCTCCCAAAGGAAATAGGTTCACAAATCTATTTGAAAACAAAATAAAGATGTTTAGGCAAAACTAGTTGAGGGCGAAAGCCAAGGGCTACCCTTGTTTTTCCTTTTCTTACCTGCATGAAGAGAACCCTTATTTTGCTTTAACTGATTCAAGAAGTATCATTGGATAACCAATCTCCAAACCCATTTCTTTTTCGTGCAGATAGGGCAAAAAGCAGTAAAAGCACTACACAAGCATCATCTTCCGGATCCAGGTGGAAATCTATCTTAAATTCCCTTGCGAAACAGTTTTCTCAGGTTGGTATATTTAGGTTTCTGTTGACCACCTTTTTTTAAAATATAAAAGTTGAAAGACAATTTTTTCAACCATAGAGGTATGTCATTTAACCTTCAGTAGGGGGAAAACATCTTATACTAATTTGTACTGGAGAATGGTCAAAGTTTAAATGTTAGCTTGTTTTGGAGCATGCATGTGGGACTGAGGGACTGTGACACTAACTGCCTTTTGCCACCACGAGTTGTATGAAATCAACATAATAGATTGTGAGCCAGGGGAGATATACAAGATTTTATCAAGAAGGCTTTTTGGGATTTGATGGAAGATTAGAATTTTGGGACTTTATCTAGAATCAATTTTGTTTGGACTTAACTTGGATTTGGTATCGATTCATATTTGTTTTAATGGTAAACTTGTTGGGACTTTACATATTGGTTATTTTAGTTTATTTTTATTTTCATTAAATAATGTAGTCACTATGTGGTGGATGATTTAGTTTTGGAATTATTGAGCTACGGAAAGAATTGGATTTTCTTCTCTCGTGTCTCTTGATTCTTTCCTCTGTTTTCACTCTCTCCCCTTCTCTTCTGTCTGATTAATTTTTCCTCGTTCTTTTAGGACATGTTCTTTTACCTTTTGTTTTGTCCCTATCTAGTTGCTTCTTCCTTCTACATCCATAAGATCACAGAAAACTTTAGGTATGGCTCTCAATGCGATCTCATGAGCTAGACTTCAGATACCGTTGCAAAGTAAGGTGAAGGAAAAAAGGAATTAGTTGTAAGACATTTAAATAGCCTCTTTTAATTAAATTAACTAAAAATCATTAGACTTGACTTATGTTCCGAATTAATAGTAATTGTATGAGAATTGTTCTAGAGGGAATCAAATGACATTCTTAGTACTTTGTCATGATTGATCCAGTGATGGAGCTAGGCTACGGCCAAAGGGGCCATGGCCCCCTGTGATTTTCCAAAACACTCAAGTATATATATTCAGTACTTCAAGGAGCTGTGTATTGCCAAAGAGAATTGGCTCCCCTACCCTTCTTTGTATATCCGTACTGTCAAAAGAAATAACTGCTCTGTTCAACTCTTACGATAAAATTTTTTTCTCAAAAAGTATTGGTCTGGTAACAGTACTGAAAAGTAATTTATGAGTACTGTACCTGCACTTTTTATCCAATAAAATTCTGACACGTATAAATTTGGCTTATATTATGTGACACACTTCAATGCTTCCATTAAAATAGGGTAATTGCGAATAAAAACCTATTAAACTAAAGGTAATACTAGTCTACGAAGTTTAGAACCGTACCGAAACTTACTACAAGATAAGAATAAGGATACTACTAATAAATTTACGATTCAATTTTAGTCAAAGTATGTTACCAAAAAGCTCAATTACCTTTAAAAGAGGTAGGATGTATCTCAGATGACCATCTGACCAATATATGAAAAACTCAATGATTCTTACTTAGTATATAAGCTTCGGCCCCCCAAAATAAAAATTTTGGCTCCGCCCTTGGATTGATGAATGTATTTCACTATGACCTATATGCATACCTTCTTGATTCAGCAAACCTTAGTCCAATGACTTCTCACTTCAGTCACACCAGTCTCCTTTTTGTCATTTTGCTCTATCCAGGTTTACATACCTGTGTAATAAATAGCGCAGTTTGGCTTCTCCTATTGTTTTAGCTAGTGTTAGGTTGTGCTCCCGCTCCCTATTGTTCTTTTAACTAATTTTAATCATTGGCCATGTTGCTTTCATACTTAACATTATAGGCTGCATCCTCTTATTCTCACATAATGTTGGAGTTTATTTTCTTGCAAATCTGTCACGTTCAGTCCTTTCCCTTCTTATTGAGTCCCTTTTTGGACTAGCACTTATCCATTTCAACATCCTAGATGGTGCAATGGTTTGTGAAAATTTGGTTCCTTGTACAATATTCAAGTGACAGAGTGTTATTTTGTAGTAATATGATGGATTTGATTTTTCACCCCACGGAAAAATGGATGGGTGAACTGTCCAAAAAACAAATTGAGAAACAGTAATGTAATTTTTAGGAACAAGTCATATGAACAAACCTTACCAACCGAAGACAAACAGGGTAGGAAAAATCATTACTAGAAAGGGAGCCATCAGCATTTTACCACAAATTGGTAATGAAAAAGCAGGAAATAAGTCATTATTTGCTACTTGGACGGCCATTTCAAGCAGGTTATAAAAGCAAAGGAAAGAGCAAGAGGAAGGATGGACTAGTCTCAACTCTGAAGTAGAATACATAAAAACCAAGATTTGTGAATTGATTCACCTTTCCTAAAAAACAACGAACCAAGCATGAAATATCATAGTATAGATGGAGCCATGGATAATTTAAAAATGAATTAGTCTCAATACTGAACTTTGTGTACCCAGTGAACAAGATTGACTCATTTGATATATAACTAGACCAAGTGGAACTATTTCAGTCCTGTGTTGTCATCACGTTTTTCATATTAATCTGACATTATATGTGGACATGTATGTATAAGTAGGCTAGGCTTGCTTGGCATGACTAATCATGGCAAAAGCTAATGTTGCCTCCTGACAAATTGATCTTTTCATTGAAGGTGCCTCTCTCATTGGGGATAAGGATAGCATCCCTTCGAGGAACAATGAGGTTACACATAAAGCCGCCTCCTTCTGATCAGCTATGGTATGGGTTCACATCCATGCCTTGTATTGATTTCAACTTGGAGTCCTTTGTTGGGGACCGTAAGATTCCTAGTGGACATATTGCTCAGTTCCTGATCGCTCGGTTTAAGGTCTGATCATTTGCTTATATTACAAGTTTTTATTGGTTACCAGAGAATAATCCGGCTATATTGATTACCAGCAATTGCAAATATTCTGGCCTGTTTGTTTGATTGCGTTGGTGCTTCATCTGATGCTGGGTTATTCATGCAGGCGGCCATTCGCGAATCCATGGTACATCCAAACTGTGAAAATATAAGCATTCCTTGGATGCAAGCTGAAAAAGATGACTGGGTGCCACGAAAAGATGCTCCATTCATATGGATTAAACAAGCAGCTGTTAGTGATCCCACAACTGCACATGAAGTTGCCAGCTCCCAACCCGGTGACAAAACCCATGTTATTCAACCTAGTAGGAGAACAACTGGTAATAACGTAGAAGACAAGCATGATAAAGCAAAGGAAGTTGAACACGTCAGGCAACCATTCGGAGAATCCCCAGACACATATGCATCTTCATCAAGTCTCACATATCAGGCAACTTTGAATGACAAGCCTTCACAACAACTAAGAGACCCCTTGTTAGCTAATGATGACCCACACAAAACTCGCCAGGGGTGTGAAGAAGTGAACTCAGGGTGTCAAACACCAACACAGTCACTGATGTTGGTGGAAGAACAGAATCATTTTCTTGATGGAGATGATACAAGGACCAAGACGACGGGGACAAGAGCGAAGATGCTTAGTTTTGGAAAGAAGGTAGGGGCAAAATTTGATGAGAAGCGGCGTCACATTGAGGAAAGGAGCAGGCACATTGCTGAGAAGATGCGAGGACCCCAAAACTGACAAAGTAGTGCGGACTGATGGGAACATGAATCAAATTTGCAGCAAATGCAATGTCAAGTCAGGTAAATGTGAAGTTAATTATTAGACATACATACATTCTGTATGTAGGGATTTGGATATGGTTCTTGCTTGTAAGACAGATATTGTTCCACAGGTCCATCAAGAGTTGGGGTTGTACCAATTCAATTCATACATACTATATTCGCATGCACAGAAGAAAGGAAATATACGTGAGACTCGCACACATACACATTTATTTACATTATAATATACATGAAAAATGAACACACCAATGTGTATTCTTCAAAATATGCAATCTTTTACATATGGACTTGCTCTTCAAATGATCCTTAACATAATAATCTGTACATGACCAGTGGGATTATTTGTTTTGCAGTTTTGGCATGCATGATCTGTGGGACGTTTTAACATAACTACATAAGCAATTGGTTGAATTGGTTAAGATTGAGTGAATTCTAGGCATCCATCCACAAGACCTGCTGATTTGGTTTTCCCAAATAAAAAGATAGTTGAGCACCCCTTCTTCCATACACTTGTGTAAGTTTGGGTTACAAATCTTAGGGTAGTTTAAGTGGTAACAGGTACGAGTTATAAATTCGGACGTCCTAAGTTTTAATCTTGACGATTCCTTAGAGTTAGACCTTTAGAGGTTTATTCTCATGAATACTTTAGTTCTGACGTGGATGGCTGACCGGATTGGGGAGGAGATTAGTCGAGGTGAGCATAAGCTGATTTGAACATTTTGACTGGTGAAACAAAAAAAAATAGTTTGGGTCACATTGCCCTCCCATTGGAAGTTTTTTCCTCAATCTATGTCGTGGCTTGCAGTTCTTGGGCAGGTGATAGGCGCAAGTAAACCTTGAGATAACCTTGTGGTTGTGCTAAATGACAGTTTACCTCCCTGTAGTTTTAAAAACTTGTATTTCACCCTATACATTTTAAAAAACCTGTGCGGAATAGAATTTAATAAATTTGATAAATAGGGAGCTAGCTTTTGAAAATTTAAAACTCTCTTTAATATGAAAATAGTATAATTGAAATTTTCTCAAATGAGTGTTTTCAAGTGTTCTTTCTGTATGTAGAGAAATTTATTTATAGGGGAGGATATATCAGCTAAACGTTCAATTAGCCGTTACCACTTAGCATAATATCCTCAATTCCCTCAAAATTTTCTCAACTACACTAATATTTCCTCAACTCTCTGCAATCAAAGAAGACTAATTATACTCTAAATAGGATTAACTAGTCTTTTACTACTTGATGGGTCCCTCTAGCTAAGTCACCAATACTGACTAGAAAGATTCAACTCAAAGATCCAATTATATCAATGTAATATATATGTATGCATACATCGTTATAAAATAATATTTAATATATAATAATTTGACAAAAAATACATCTATGATATATGTCATGAATAATGTAATATTTAACGAACGGATTGAGGTTTTTATATTCCAGATTTGACCACCAACTGTGACTTATTTAATATTGAGGAATTTTAGACACATATTCCAACATTTCCCACTTGGCTATAAGCTTGAGATATTCATTCATAACTTAAACATAGAGCAACGACATGTCATTTAAATTCTTCGATTCCAATAAGTTTTGTCAATGGGTCTGCAACCATATCTTTTATAGAAAAATAATCAATAGTAACATGTTCTTTTTGTATTATATCACTTATATAGTGATATTGTGACTCAATATGCTTACCTTTGGATCCAATTTTTTCATTTTTAATGGTTTTTATTGCAATCTCATTATCACAAAAAATACAAATAGACATATTATCTACATAGGTAAGTTTTAAATCAGTTAGAAACCATTTTAACCATATGGCATCGGAGACGACCATCCTACAAGCAACATATTCAATTTCTGTAGTATTTTTAACTATGCAACCTTACTTTTACTAGACCATGAAATGAAAAACAAATATATAACCCGTGGTGGATTTTCTATCATCAATATCACCAACAAAATCAGCATCACAATAATCATTAATATATATATCATCAGCTTGATATGTTAAAGAAGAATCTAATGTCTCTTGTATGTATCTAAGTACACGTTTCACAACTAACTGATGAGGTATACCTGGATTACTTTGATATCGACTAATCAAATCAATAACATAGTTAAAATCCGGTCTACTGCACATCATATCATACATAAGACTACGAATAACTTCCACGTAAGACTTTGATTTCATTTCTTGTATTTCTTCTTTACTTTTAGGAGTCATATTCTTTGACAATTTTGCTCCTTTATAAATGGGTTATTCAATAGGTTTACAAGAATCCATTTTAAATTTCTTTAAAATATTTTCAAATAAGATTTTTGAAATAAACTCAATTTTCTTTGCTTTTTATTTTTAGAAATTTTAATTCTAAGCACATAATGTGTTTCACCAATATCTTTTATTTTAAACTTGGTGTTTAACCAATTTTTAGTTATGAGATTCTATTTATATCATTACTGGCAAGTAAAATGTCATCCATATACAAAGAAAAAAATAATATAATGACTCCCACTACTCCAAGTATATATACAATGATCATAGTTATTTCGAACAAAACTATATGATATAATTACATTATGAAAAGTATGATACGATTGCCTTGAGCATTGATTTAAACCATATAAGGACTTATTCAATTTGTACACCTTATATTCTTTACCTTCAACTTCATATCCTTACGGTTGATACATATAAATTTCTTCTTTAAGTTCACCATTAAGGAAAACAGTCTTCACATCTATTTGATGTAACTCTAGGTCTAAGTATGCAACCAAATACATTAATATTCTTATAGAGGTAAACTTAACTACGAGAGAATATGTTTCATCATAATCTATATCTTCATTTTGTATGTATCCTTTAGCCACTAGTCTAACTTTATATTTATTTATAGATCCATCCGACTTAATTTTTTTTTAAGGATCCATTTACACTAAATTGCTTTTCTATCTATTGATAAATCAACTAACTGCCAAACTTTGTTTTTCTCTATAAATTATATTTCTTCTTTAATTGCTTATCTCCATTTTAAATGATCAATTGAATTCATGGCATCATTAAAATCAATAGGATCATTTGAAATTTCTTCACTATTGAATGTATAATAATTTTTTAAGTTGCTAGGTAGATGTCTTTTCCTTTGTATTCTAGTTAAAATATCCTTGGGTGGAAGTTTTTTTATTATTTGCTCTTGCAGTTGTTTATTTTCATTTTCTTTAGTAATTTCAAGTAGTTCAACAATTTCCTTAATTTTATTTAAATCACTTTCAAAGAAAAATGCATCTTTACTTTCAATGACTCCCACTGATCCATCACTATCGTGAATTACATATCTATAGCCAATAAAATTTTCACAATATTCAATAAAAGTACATTTTATTGATTTGTGATCTAATTTTCCTCTATTGAGTCATAAAATTTTAACATGAGCCGAACTATCCTAAACTTTTAAGTGAGAAAGACTTGGTTTTGTACCCCTCCAAATTTCATGTGGTGTCATTCCTATTATTCTAGAGGGTACTCTATTAAGAATATAAATGGCGGTAGAAATAGCCTCACCCCAAAAAGTAGTGTTTAAGTGTGCATGACTAAGTATAGATCTAACCATGTCAGGATGCATTATTCTCTATAGCCTCGGCGATTGGGACGCCTTTACGGGTGGACTAGGCTACAGAGAGTTTGAGTCGGCCTTCAGTTGCCAGGGTATTGGTCTTAATTGGGCTTGCTCTCAGCAACTCAATCAGCGTTTCCTTGATTCATCATCCCTTCTTTCTGGGATTGCTGGCATCCTTGCTTTGGACATTCGACAGATCCTTCACGTGCGTTGTTGAGTTTTATTTTAATTGATGGTTTCTATTATTTTGTTCTGTGGGGATTTCTCATTTCGCTTTTCTATTTATTTATTTTTCATGCCTTTGGTGGTGAGTCACCACCTTTCTTTGCTTGGTTTTTCCTCCACTTCTGGAGGTTTGACTCTATGTCCTCCTCCCTTGTATAATTTTTCTTTTAGTTATATATACAGGTAGGGGTCTTGTCAAACTCTCCATCCACATTGGGTGGCTTTGAGGAAAAAAAAAAAAGATACTCGTGGCTGACTTGCCGAATTGCATGAACTATGCATCAAGTGGGAGGAAAATATTTGGCAAAAACTGATAGATTCATAGGACGGTTCAAGAGGCGATGTAGCATAATGCAATAAAATTGATATTAGGAAGCTTTTTCGGTCAAAAAAAAAAATTGCCAAAATGTGATAGTGCATGTAGGTGTGTGTAAGGCTTCAAGTCTTTAATGGGCTTTTCTTCTTCGTAGAATGTGTAGGTGTCTGAGACACCTAATATGGCAGAATGTTAGCCTCTGTCAAAACTTTAAGAGTTATTTTGACAACGAAAAATAATTTGATCTATTGATGCTTTGATACCATTGTAAGAGTTTGCGGAATAGAATTTGATAAATTTGATGAATGGGAAATTAATCTTTAAAAATTAATTTTTTTTAATATGAAAATAGTAGAATTGAGATTTTCTCTCAATGAGTTTTCTTTTAAATTGGGTATTTTTAGGTCTATTTTTTTTGTATGAAGAGAAATTTATTTATAGGAGAGGATATATCAGCTAACTGTTCAACTAGTCCTTATCATTCATCGTAATATCCTCAACTCTTCCAATTTTTTCTCAACTCCACTAATATTTTCTTAACCCTTTGTAGTAAAAAAAAACTAATTATACTTCAAGTTGGATTGACAAGTCTTTCACTATTTGATAGATTTCTCAAATAAAGTCACTCATATTGACTAGAAAAGATTCAACTCAAATATTCAATTATATCAATGTAATATATATGTATGCATATATCATTATAAAATAATATATAATATATAATAATTTTACAAAAAATGTATCTATGATATATGTCATGAATAATGCAATATTTAATCAACGGATTAGAGTTTTATATATTATGGATTTAAAAATATTATATAACTCAAATTTATAATCCAAATTTGTATCCCAAATGAACTGAAATCATTGTATGAATGAGTCTCATCAACTTTTTTAAATAAAAATTACTGATCCAATAATTCTCATTGATTTAAAATACAAATTTGAATTACAAATTTAAATTACGTAACATTACTCTTTTAAATTTAACAACTAATCATAACTTAATTAATATCAAAATATTTTAACCACATCTTCCAACAAAACCTACTACCGATGGCTTTGGACTACAGTTTTATCATTAATTTTCAATACCACCTTTTGAATGTCAAAACTCAAAAGTAAAAAATGTCATTTCAAATTGACTCTTATACCTAATATGTATTGTGCCGCCTCTTCTTTTCCTTTTTGTTTTTTTACGTTCTAAAATAAACCAATCTCTCTCTCTCTCTCTCTCTATATATATATATATATATATATATGCATTAAGTAGATTTTTCAATTGTTGGGCCTTACCGGTATCAACAAGGAGAAAAAAGCAACAAATGGAAATAACAACTAATGGGTTTATGCTCTTTCTAGTGAGAAAAAAATTCCCAATTTGACAAAGATATATTTTTTTTGAACAATATAAAATTTGACAAAAATGAGGGGTAGCATTTGTTTAACACTAAATTGTGAGCTTACAATTTAAACTTGAACTTGGAGGGCGTTTAATTTCTGAAAAATAGGTTGATAAACTGTTACTAGTTTGATTTTTCATCAATTTCTACGAAGTACAAAGAAAACTCGTGAAGTTTTCTCTCCTAATAAAAGGTATGATGGAGTTTTTATCCTTATCACTTTTACTACACACACTAAACAATTTCCCAAAATTTTATTCTAGATCACTCCTAGATTAGATACCCTCAATTTTGTATATGAATTATATATAAAGAAACTTGTAAAAGGTTTAAATGAATGAAATTTTATATAAATAATAAGCTTAGTGTCCAAAATTATTTAATAATCCATGTGTAGCATGTGAAATTACAAAAATATCCCAAATAGCACAATAAAACAGATAGTGGAAGCGTCCCAAGGTCTCCATAAATATAAAAAAATCCATAATCTAGATCTCTACTACCTATCAATCATATATGATGACGTCAGAAACTCGAAGGCATGAGCCCAGTGCCTAAGCTGAGGAGCTTACGGCTTTTGAATAGTGATTGTGGTGATAACAGTACGGGCAAACAAAGAGAGATAGAGCCCCCTATCTGGTGGCTCTATAAAATGTTACAAGAGACGTAAGAGAGATGTAAGAGCTAGGACGATTCTCAATTATGTAGAGCTCAGCCAGAGATTTTCGGGGGACTTGCACATGTTTTTTTACACTACAGCTAAAATTTGTCCCGATCAATGCCTCGATCAACTTCATTATCAACAATTTTAGTCGGTAATGTATTTTTTTGTTATCCATCATATCAAACTCTGATATGAAAAATTTTCCATGGAAGAGTGAAAGTGTCATCTTCTTAGTGGCCTTTCCTTAGTGATTGCTGACATAAGTCTTGAGTAAAATTGAAGAATCCCCATGCCTTTCGGCCATGTTTTTTGGCATAGAATGTTCTTATATAAAGCTAAATGCACCACACCAGTCAATACTGAAAGCAACAAAACATTGAAATCACTTGAGATTTTGTTGTCTAATCAAACACTTGAGGCTAAAGTAATGGACTTCAGTGCATTTGTTCTTCATCCCACTGATAGAAAATTCCACATTTGCCATAAAGTAAAAGATCAGTGTTCAACTCAAAATCTAGTGTGTTTGTGAAACTTTTGTATAATATTATGAATTGTTTATGTTGATAGGTGTAATTCTTTTCATTTCGTTTTTGAATTACAAACAAATAATAATACTTATTATTATTATTATTAACATAGCCTCCACTAGTGTTCTATTCATGGGGTTTATTCAAAACCAACAGTTACGATAATCTAGATTTTCGAGATTAAGGGAGAAAAAAAAATGCTTAAAGTGAGTGTAGCAAAAATGACAATGTTGAGATGATCACATGGTAAAACTGGAAAGAATAAAATTAGAATAAATATATTAATAAAATTGTAGAAGTAGTACGAATAATAATCAACAAATTAACAGATAATTGACATTGATGATGAGAAATATTTATAAATAACTAGCTATTTTCACCACTATTGAAGAGTGCTGAACTACTTGTCAATGTTACTGCAAGAGATGCAGATAGACTAAGATTAATTTGAAATAAGATAGCAAAATAATATAATAGCTTGCGGTTTAACAAAAAATATGATTATAGATAGACACAACGAGGTAACAGAAATTATAAATCGGGCCCTAAATAGTGGAAATTAGACTTTTTTTTTTAGATGAATGAGTTGGAACTAATTAATATTTCTTTGAACAAATATAGAAAGCCATTAATGGTTTTTTTTTGGCCAAGTAAGCCATTAATGATTTAGTAGACAATCCACGAGAAGGCTTGTGTAAATCTCCACTCAAGAAAATGTATCCATTCCAAAAAAATATTTGCATCCTTGGCTCCTACTTAGATTCGGAACAACAATGTTATAAGGACCTAATTCAACATAGTTGTTGGATTATATTAGTGGTGAATTTTAATGTTAGGTGGAGCCCAATTCTATCCAATGGTTAGATTAAATTAGATCTCTAAATTAGGTCAAAATATTGTTTTCCCATTGAGAAGCTCAAAAATAAGTAGCACTCAAAGAAGCATTTCCATTATACTTAATTTTTTTATTTATATAATCTCGTTAGTTTTAGTATGATCTTTATTACTATTTGCATACATAAAATTAGGGCATGAGAGTGATGGAAAACATCGCATTGACATTTGGATAAAAAAGTAATGATGGCGTAAATAAAATAAACTAAAGTGCTATTTTTGGTATGTGTTTATGGAGCATGGAAATAGAGCACTATAATTAAGTAAAACACATTATAATATTTGATTTGTAATAACCAACTTAGGACTATATTTCTAAACCTACTAAGACTTAAAGATTTAACCTCCACCACTCCAACACACCATCATTTTCAACCACCCCAACCACACACCACCCATTGCCAACATCACCCCCAACCACCGCCACCATCACCACCCCAGCCTTAACTACCAATTGCCACCACTCCATCACCACAATTATTGTCATTGTCACTGCCGTTGCTAACTCAACAACTCCATCAACCTATCATCGTTGACATTACTAACTACCATCATCGTCCCTTATCGTTGTTATCACCTTTACCTCCACCTCGACCCATCATGACCACCTCCTACCAGGCTGCCACCACTACCTACAACCACAATCACCCTTGACCACCACCTTAAACCACCAAAAGTAACTGGTGATTAGACCATGCTTTTTTGATCTCAATAGCATGAGTGTGAGCCTTAGAGAATGTCGAAGCTTCAGTCTTTCTTTGGTGGGAGTATGAGTGGGCCTCGTTCTCCCTTTTCTCCAGACTCAAAGGGGTGGCCAACTCCCTTAGGCTGCATGGTTGTGGACCCAATTCTTTTCTTTTGTCATGACTTGAGGGGCCCGATGTAAAATTTATAGTATAACATAAGACAGATTTTAATAAGTTCATCCGACTGTCTCAAATAAATTTATCCAACGTCCACCAATATTACTTTTAAAATCATCACATTGTACTACACATTCAAATACGAGTTATCCTTAATTACTTAAAAAGTATACAAAATACACATTAAATATTTTTTGTTTTTTTCACAGGGTGGGCCAGACACCCCCTGTCCCCTTACTGCATACACCCCGGTTTTTTGGATTTGTTGAACTCATACAACTAATCCCAATGCTCCTAAATTATATATCCGAACGATATTCTCTCTTGGATCAAATGAAATTCGGGATTATATACCACTTCCAAATAATCTAATAGTTGTGATAAATTAGATCCAAAATAACATTATTATACATACTAATTTAAAAATTTGGGATCTCAAAAATCACTATTTAAATTTTGAGACTTGTTCTGACCGAAAAAAAAATGAAATTCGAGACTTGTTACATCTTTCTGCTCCTAAGAGCATGGGACGGAGCCAGAAGTCAATCTTGAGGGGGCCCCAAATAGTAGTGTAATAAGAAAATTTTTATTTAGTGTGCGTGTTATTTAATAAGATATCATTTAATGTCGGTTTTTTATATGCATACCAAAGTTCACTTGACATTGTAACATTATCAATTTTCAATAAAAGGGTTAAATTTAATAGAATTTTATCGAATTAACTAAACTTGTAAAAAATCACATCAATTTCATAGCATAAACTATAATTTTAGCTCAATTTTATTGCCTATTAACTCGAGTACAATTAACCTTTGGGAAGCAGGGAGAGAGAGAGAGAGAGAAAGAGTTAAATCATAATTTAAGGGTTATTTAAAAATGTGAGGGAAAACATAAACTATAATAAAAACATAATATTTTAGGTATAATCAATCATATAATATTGGAAACTTGAGAAGAAGAAGGGGGGGGGGAGGATGGCCCCCCTTGCCCGTAACTTAGAATTGTCCCTGCCTAGCCAGTCAATACCTAGGTGAGATGAGAATCTGTGGTGTTGTAGAAGGGTATAAGCTTCTTTCATAGGATAGGATAAGGATATCTTTCTGAAGCTTGATATTTATTTTGTTTGTTTAGGTTAACCGTATGCATAGTAGAAGCAGGAGTCAAAGTTGTAGGTATCTATTGCACTGCACAGAGTCGAAGACCAAAAAAGGCTGGCGGGCAGAAGAAAAGTTGGTAAAACTGGTGAACAGTAAAAAGAAGTCCACATTGATAGGTATACATAGTAGTCTTATATTTTAATACAATTATCATATATATATATATATATATATATATATATATATGTGTGTGTGTGTGTGTGTGATGAAATAGGTCCAACATGATGCCATTATGTCTTGCTCAAAAAAAGAAGAAAAAAAAAATTAGTTCGACCCCAATAACTATGCTCCTGTTTCACATAGCCCGCTAGCCTATCTCACTTATCACATTGCACCTTTAATTATTATTATTAATTTTAAATAATCCTCTCAACTATCACATTCGCCACATTGCATCTCAAACTATGGGTATTGGTTTTACATTATCCTAATCACATTTTACTACATATTTCCAAATCATGTTGCATGTTTGGTTTGGAGACAATATGAAACCATACCAAATAGTTGAGAGTATAATGCAAAAAATTTCACAGTTGATGGGGCAAAATGACATTAGAACCATAATTAAAGTGTAATTTTCACAGAGAGAGAGAGAGAGAGAGAGAGTATTTGTTAGTTGAAGAAAACTGTTAAGTTAGCAGCGGCAGGTACCAATCTTCCGAGCTGCTAGTCTATTCATTTTAGAAATGGTGGGTGAAAGTTGTGGGTGGGCTTTGGCTCCTATTTTCTACAAGCAATTTTAAAAGCAGTTTCTCCAAACCAGGAGAATGTTAGGCCAAACTTGAAGACTTAATCAACATTAAACATTGCGAAAGTCAAAAGCATGCCTTGGGCAAAATTTGAAATATTTTGAATGACAGAAATATTCCAATCACGACCCGCAAGTAATCCGATAATTACTATGCATTAAGTCCCAAAAAATAAGTCTCATAATCTTACTTAGGATTGTCAATAAATCGTATTTTGATATGTCCAAATCCAAATCCGATAAATAAATCCGAATTCTGAATTCGATCAATTTGTTTGACGAATTTAAAAAAATACCACACACGAGACACCCACCTCTCGTCTCCATAGAGCAAATATTCCAGTGTACTGGATTGATCGAATACATGGATTCTTCAGAAATTTGTGTGTGATATACACTACCTGGTACTACCATGTGGTATTGGCTGAGCACTGGATATTTTCTCCAGTAAACTTCTTTATCATTTTTGAAAAGTCGACAGATATAAGAAGCAGTATTCCAATCCTTATGTCTCTTTATACCTCAGTCTCTTTCTTTCTTAGGTTAAAGATCAGCCGGTGGGTTGAAAAGTAGATGTAGACTAAGAATAATCCCAACCATGTAGATCTTGTGTTCATTATATGACTAAATGAGCACTTGATACATGAGTATATGATGTAGGTATGAAATCCATAGCAAGTGCTTATATTTATTATAATATGAACGCTTGCATTGTGTTACATGCACAATCTTTTAGCAAAATAAAAGTGAAAATAAGAGAGAGATTCTAACTGCCAAGATTCAAACTCGTGATGTTTAGGTTTACAACTTGACTTTGTTATTAGTTGAATTATCCCTTGGAGTTTATACCAACTATAAACAAGGGTCATAAGTACACATCACATAACTTCATGAATAGAGTTGGAAGTTTTATATGCAAAGTAGGTTATTTTGATTATTAAGTGATCCAGATCGGATGATAGCATAATATTTGGATCGCTAGGATCAACATAGTGGTCGTTCGGGTTGGTCAAATTAGTTGTTTTTTTCGAAATTAATTCCACATATATGAGTTTCAAAACGCTCATGTCCAGCCAGAAACAAGCACAAGCGTGATGGGATCATGCAATCCTTGAAGGGGATACAACCACCTAGGGTGAATTTTGGAAAATTCCTTCTTTTAGTCCCATAAAAATGCATTTTTGCCATTTTAGAAAATTGAATAATTTCACCGTTTTGAAGTCAGAATTGATTTTCGTCAGTTTTGGCTTAATCCGAGCGATTAGTAACTTTTAGTCATTTGTTTAGTTTAGAATTTTCCTTTTTGTCAAAATTTGTAATAATGGTCTAATTACACATATATGTTTCCTAGTTAGTTTAGAGTGTTTGCAATTATATAAATTCTTCACAGCCTTAGTGCATGACAATTTTTGATAAATTAATAAAATTGAGAGAGTTTTCTATTTTCTCCGATTCTTTTGGTATTATTAGGAATCAATAGAATACACTACAAGAAATTTGGGAAATTCTGACAAACATTGACAAAGGCAAAAAAAAAAAAAATTGTCAAAAAATGTACTAGTGGCCGGAAAGAGAAACACTAACATTTATTTAAACACCAGACATGTGAAATTCGATCTATTTTTTTCCATCTTTGCGAAGATAAGTTAATTTGCGTGTGAGTGAGAGAGAGAGAGAGAGGAGTAATGGGAAAATATTGAAGAAGAGAGACTCGCAAGAATATTCACCTGAAAATCATAGGTTTCATCAACGAAAAATAGTTGCCCAAGTGCCCAAAATTTTTTATTTCAATAAGTAAGATAATTTCTACTAACCGAAAATGATTCATATAAAAAAGGTGTATCCTTTTACAATTGACACCCAAGTAAACAAATTGAAAGAAACAACGGGCAGAGGATGGTAGCTCTTCTAGACAGAGAAGTAGAAGAACAACCTTCCTAGTACCACATTTTTATTTCAAGGAATCTACCAAATTTTATGCTACGCACCAAATCCAAACTTCAAAAATAGGTAGAAGGACGAACATTGGTCGAGCTCTATCTATTTTGTGAGTCGATTTAACCTTATTCTTTTAATAATATTAATTTAATTTTGCTTGTTGATCTACTTTACTGACATAATCTCTTTATTATTTAGTTAATTGATAGTAAAACTATCTAATACCAAACTCGCTACTAATTCAACGGTTATAATAAATTTTATTTACAAATTCAGTCAATTAATTGCATTTAAATAGCATTACTCTAACTCTCTTAACAGCAACTATATACATTCACAATGGACCAGATGTTTGACTAGAAACAAACAGCTTAATGAAGCAAGTCCGAGTCTCCACGTGCAGTTCTAAGTTGTAAGCTAACGTTGTTAGTTGGTCTGAAAGGTGATCCAGACCTAAAACACCATACACACATCCCTCACAAGTTCTAACAACATTACCAACCTTTTTCCTACATTTTATATTATCTTATTCCAAAAATACGTTATTGAAGAAACAAACTCTAGTCTATTTCTAGATTAGGGTTTACAGTTAGCTCTTATTTAGGTTAGATTAGATACAAATGTAAGCAATGTATGAATAATATGGTATCAATTTTTCGTACGTATTGACGCAAAATTAAAAAAAGATATGACCCAATAATACAAATAATAAAGAGATCGAACAGGGTAGTGCCAATCACAAAGATCTTGAATTTTGATACGATCAACTCGTTTACCTGGTATTTAAGAATTACTAATTTGTCTTACAAACTCAATTGATACTTCTAATTAAACCAACAATCTGATGGATTTTATCGATTATAAATTTCATATTTAGACCAATTTATATCATTTTTTTAAATATTATTTTTATAGGATAAAATTAAACAAAAATGCTAGGTGGGTTATAAGTAGACGTTGTAGGTTAGAAACTTGGAAAGACGTTGAAAGGAGAACGGAATTCACCCCACCAAGCAACCTCTTTCTCTCTCTCTCTCTCTCATAGAGAGATAATGTATTCTGATGTAACTTATAAGCGTTTGTTAGCCTAGAAGTTGCATCAATCGCTGGTGCAGGTCTGTCCAAACCCTCCCACTTCCTAACGGAAAACACCTTCTATTCTCCTCCATATATTCTCTTGGGATCTGGTTTCTTTCCCTTGTCTCCTTTACCTGCATGTTATCCCCCCACAAAGCTCTCAAACACCTTCTATTCTCTCTCTCTCTCTCTTTGTGGGTGAGGTTTTTTGGTTTGATCTGACTGTTCATTGGCTTTATTGGTTTCAACTATTAGATTGTTTAGAAGGAAGAAAACGCGAAACAGAAAGAGAAGCTGCAAGCTTATAATTAGGGCTTTTCACAGTCTCTTCACTGGTGGTGTTGTCTATTGTTCATCAGAGGTCAGATGTGCACCAGAGGACATTGGAGGCCTGCTGAAGATGAGAAGCTCCGGGAATTGGTCGAACGGTATGGACCGCATAATTGGAATGCCATAGCCGAGAAGCTACAGGGAAGATCAGGTAATATATCAGATTTTGATTTGACAACTTCTATTTGGTGCATGAAATTAGCCAACCCCAAATTATTAGGAAAAAAGCTTTGCTATTGAGAGTAACTCGAGTCGGGTGTTTGGTACCCTTTTGATTTTATAGTGATACTCTTAATTTAGGAAATTTCTCTTGATTTTTTTGGGCTTAATCTCTCGGATTTTTAGCGAAATATCTGGTCTTTAAGCATGCAGTCTAGGTTTTGAGGAACTTTTCTACCACGAGACCTTCCATTTGTACCTTTCTGAACATTTTTTAATCTTCTTTGGAAGATCTTTGTTTTATCAGAAATAAAAGTTATTTACCTAAAGAAAAAACCTTGTATATTGTGTATTAATGATACTATACAGACAAACTAGGGTAAAGTATCAACAATAACTCTTGTAGGTTAATAACTGTTAGAAAAAAGAAACCTACTTTATTTATTTGTTTATTTATGTACTACTACTACTAATAACTGCTACTAACACATATTGCAAAAATTTTAACCAGGGAAGAGTTGTAGGTTGAGATGGTTCAATCAGTTGGACCCGAGAATCAATCGAAGCCCTTTCACAGAAGAAGAGGAGGAAAGACTTCTCGCTTCTCATCGAGTTCATGGGAATCGATGGGCGATAATCGCAAGGCTTTTCCCTGGTCGTACTGATAATGCAGTGAAGAATCATTGGCATGTGATCATGGCTCGAAGATGCAGAGAAAGGTCAAGGATGTATGCAAAGAGAGTTCATCCAACAGCGATAATTGAGCAGAAATCCTTATCGAATCTACATATGCCATTGGATCCCAAGAAAAGGGTTTTTCTACCCTTTGATGAGAAATACCCTGATAGATTTGAATACCCTTTTGAAAATAACTGTGCTCTAAATTTCTCACAACTACACTATAACAATGGGGTTCATCTTATGAAGATGGATGAAGGTAGCAACAGTGAAATGATCCATCATAAACTTATCATGTCTCCCTTGATTCTTCTGCAATGGCAATCACCAATGTATGAATTTTGTGTTATTTAATTTTAGTCCTTAATATTTCAATTGCTTCAGTTTAATTCTGATTTATCAGATTTAAGTTTATGTGATCCCAGAATTTGACACCATCCAAATATGCGATAAAATTAGACTAGGTGTTGCTCATGTGACCCGACTAGATGCGTTTCTTCAGGTCGTGTGAGCAACATGTGGTCTACTTCTATTAAAAATTTGGACGGCATTAGACTTGAGGATTACACAAACTCAAATTAAATACTTCAAGAGTCTAATTGAAGCATTTTGAAATATTGATGACTAAAATGACACAGAACAAGTACACTGAGATTGCCACTGTAATTAAACATTCTTCACGTTATCTGACATACTTTTACTCTGATTCCTAAAATATTGCAGATAGAAGTCAAGCTGTGGAGTTTTATGATTTTCTTCAAGTAAATACAGACTCTAACAGAAGTGAAGTCATCGACCAGGCAAGAAGAGATGATGAAGAGGTAGAGCAAGAAGCAACTGAACAGCAAAGCAGCCCTAGAGTCACATACATAGATTTCTTATCAGTTGGAGGCTCCTCTTAAGTTATCAGTCTCTTGGTGATAAGGACAAAGGATTTAGATCTTCTCCCTTACATTTTCAGTAACTTCATTCAATGGTAGATCATCTACAGTGTATGGATGAGAAGTTGAGAACCCACTTTTGAATCCCGCTTGAACTCATGGTAGGTGATTTGGCATTAAAAGAAATTGAGGAAAGTGCAATAGAGTGGATCTCACTCCAGCTCACCACTGTAAAAGGTTCATTGAGTTGAATATCTATCACTTTTAGGTTTAGTAACAAGGCCCCAAATAGTTTTTCTTACTGCATCGACAGAAGAATGTCCACGTAGTTATATATATTTCCATGTAGTTATATATTCAGTTGAGAACTTAAAGTGCAAAAAAAAAAGGAAGAATAAGAAGAGGGAAGTATTAGCATTTAGCTCAGACAACAGTTACCTTGGTTGTGTGAAAACATATTGCAGAAAAAAAGTAGTGGCATGAAAGTTGTTTCTCCATTATTTTTGAGGATGTTTGACTCCCATGAACTAAACAAAATTAGATACAGCAATATATACATGAACTAAGCCAATCGTTATATATATCATAGTTACATTTAATCCTGCATTCTTACGTGTAGATACATGCGTCGTTCATTTTTCATTTTTCTTGTTATTGTTGTTCTTGGCTAACCATATGAGCGGAAGATTAGAATAACTCCGAAAAATTTTGATCGAAATTTGTTCCAATGGGGAAAAACTGTAATCATTTCGTGACGAAAATAGAATAACCGCCTTTTTGTTTTGTAACGTGTCTAAGATTTTTTTTTGGTTGTGCATTGCATTGGATTTCACATAGTCTATCAGTTTAATGATCTTGATGACGTTTCATGATCTAAACATCTAACATCTATTAGCTTATTCTTCCATGTGAAGTAGCAGAAGTTGAAATATGAAACCAATTTCAATTTCCTCCATTTCACTTCCATAATGCAGTGATGTATAATATTCATAATTATTTTAGAACATTTTACTTTGTTAGGACTAAGGAACTTTCATCTTTGCTCTTGCTTTTGCCTCTTTGATTGCCCAAGTTTGCTTTTACCTCTTTGACTGTCGAAGTTGTGCTATTTCTCTACAAATTTTTTTGCTCATTTTACAAAACCTAAATTCTCGCCCATTAATTCCAAGAGTAACTTAATTGGTAATAGAGACGAATTATAAATTCAGACGTTTTGAATTCGAATCTTGACAACTCATCGAAGATAAATCATGAGGGATTTATCCCTTATGATACCCGAACCGAAGAGAAGATTAATTAAGATACTTGCCCGAAACATAATGCATTTACACTATTAGATAAATAGTAAATTTCATTTTTAATATTTACACCTGCCGTTGACCCAATGACCACAATAATTAGGTCTTATCCCTAAATTAAATCTAATAGCATTACTTTTGTAAAAATATATATGAACAAAAAATGACCGTTTACCTTATTCAACCATGATGATTAGGTTTTCGATTCCAAAAAAAAAAAAGGAAAAAACATCCGCACTAGTGGCATCGAAAATAGTAGTTTATTGTTTGGAGTGCAGAAGGCAACAAAGCCATGATCTTGACAGGACTTAATAACAACCCAATGTATCTTTGTCTTATACCTCTTCTACTCAGCTTCCTGTTCCAACTAGGCTTCTTCTGCTCCAAGATCAGGTCACTGCGTACTAAAACATCCTCAATGGGATAGGCACAGGTTCCGTCCACGTCAGATTAGCATAAAAGGAACTGCTCTCATTTTTATTCATTTTATTAGTGCTTTCAAGAAGTCTTTCAGGATTTCTGGACTGTTCACGTCACTGTTCATGCCACTGTTCACGCATTCTCTTCTCACAGCTGGGGTTTTCCTTCGGTTGGACTGCTTCAACTGCTTTAATTGGACTGCCTGTTCAACTGTTTCAGCTGGACTCTCTGTTCAGCTGCTGCAGCTGGACTGCTTCACAGCTGCTGTCTAAGGCCTCTGCTTCAGCTGAAGTTTTCTGCTGCAGCTAGAGCATTCCTTCAGCTGGTCTCAAACGGCTGGAGTCTTTCAGCTGGCCTCAATACAACTGTCTGGTGCTTTCTTCTAGAGCAGCCAATCAGATGGGATTTTAATAAATCATGCTTCTTAGCTTATGCTTTTTAGAAATTTCCTTGTAAATCATGCATTAAAATATTAATTTCTTATTTTATTGTAATTAGATTGCATTGATGGATAAAATACATACGTTCCCTCTATATAGGTGTAATTTAAATTTAGAGTAATGCTACTGACCAAATTTTGGGACTAAATTTGGAGTCCAAATGACATGATAGTTGAGTTGGGCTTCTTTATTTGGTGTCATGTCATTTGAGTCCCAATAAAAACTTCAAATAATATGATGTCATGTTATTTGGATTCTAAATTTGATCCCAAAATTTGTTCAATATAGCATTACTCTTATTTTTGAATCAATAAAACTCTCTCGCACCGTCGAGATTCCAAAAAAAAAAAACCCAAAACATATCACTCCATGGTAGTTAATTAGCTCTTTCAAAACCATAAAAATGTTGCAGAACTCATTAATCATTTAAAGCTATATGTTTACCTTTTAGCCAATGACTACACAATACGTGTCCACTTTTCTTACTTTATTATTATAATTTTTTAATCAATAACTATAAATCATTGAATTAAAAATAAAAATTGTTTTTGGGCAAGATAACTCACAATTACCATAGTCGTACCCTAATTAATTACTCTGAAAATTGAGAAGATTATTGTCATCTCGGAAAAGATGCAACAAACAGTGCTTTAATGGTGTGAGAAGATACCAATTTGTGGGCCCTTGTTTCACCTATACCTCCTTTTTCTATTCCCCTCAGCCTTCACCGTCGCTGACAAATCCAAGCTCATTGACAACTTAGCACCTATATCTTCTTCTCTTTTCTTGTGAGGGTCAAAAGCTCGGTCTTAAGGTAAGACAGTCTATACACACACACACACATGCACACACAAAACTGTCTCTCTCTCTCTCTCTCTCTCTCTCACTCTCTCTAAATCTAAATAATAGATTAATTCTAAAGTATGAGTTTAATGTAATTGCCATTTGTTTTATTTGCAAGTTTTACGGTTCTTTTTTTTTTTATTTGGCTTCAGTGTCCTCGAGATTTGCCGACCCATGGTCCTGCATGAGAAAGGTATTCAACTCACATACTAATTTGCCCATCTGTTCGGAGTTGTTTTGTTCACTTTGGAAGTAAGGGCATATTCGGCTTTCCCAATGAACATCGAGTTGCTTGTTGGATGGGTTTTATTTGGTCTAAAACTTTTGGAGAATGTGATTTGTATATTGGAGAGAGAAGGCTAAGGGACTCTATGTAAGATCTTTTTCCTCCTCTTCTTCTCTCTAATTCTTAATGTGTTAGACTATCTCCAATGAAAACTCAATCTCTTACCCAAATTTAAATAAAAAATAATAATAAAAAACTTGATTTGGTAAAGATTTTTTCAATGAAGAAACCCAAATTTAAAGTAAGAGGAATTTTAAATTTAAAAGAAGGTAAAATTTAACTATTGAATCTTTAAAATGAGGCAAAATCTCACTATTAAAATTTGGGTTTAAAAAAAATCTTTCTTGATTTGGGTTTAAAAAAGGAATTTTCATTCATTTGGTATGAATATGAGTCTAACAAGAGACAAATATTTTAGACAATTTTGATTCAAATTTAAATTTACGTATAAAAAATATTAACGACCGGAGATGCTCTTCTATATAACCATTCATTATCATAGAGAACACCCTAATTTTATCTATACACTCTACCCTACGATGGGAAAGTTTAGAGTCGAGCAAAAAATTTTCTCGACTAAAGTTTTGTTTAAAAGTTGGAACAAGTTTTTTATTATTATTGAGAAGAATATCAACAAGATTGTTGCCGTAGAAGTTGACAAGAACGAGGCATTATGGATTGGAAAAGATCTTCAAGACCACAAAAGGTTTCTCTTCAGAAGAATGCGAGAGAAAGGATGTTCGTTGTGGATGGAGGCGGTCAATAATTGCAGGGGTGTGTTTATCAGAGTAACAAAAAAAAATTAGTAATGGTGAAAGAGTGGGATTGAATGTACCAAAAGGAAAGGAAGGAAGAGGTTGGTAGGATGTTGCAAAAGCTACCAAAGATGTAGTGAAGGAGAAAAGTGGGCAGAAAGATTTGATAACGGTGGGAACAGAAGCCGGTAAAAACATAGCAAATTATGGGTTAACAACTGGAGTGGATGATCAAATTTGCTCAAATGAAAATGATTTAATTGTTGCGAGATGATGGGAACAAGTAGTGATTTTTGTAAGAGAAAGTATTTTTTATGGGTGAAGTGATATCAAACGATCACTGACAACGAGATTAAACTATGAAGTGCGTTTATTTCCTTTTCAAGTTGATTGTACAATAATATTTTGTGACAATATTGCTCTCGCATAAGAGGTTTGTGGAAGGGAAAAGTGCCAATTATATGACACTGTTTGTGTTAAACTACAGAGGTGGAGACCAGAATCAAATTCAATTCATAACAGAATTTCTTTTCTGGAGGGTTGGATAGGTATTGTGGGTATTAGTGTTGATAGAATTAAGATTGAGGTTTGGGCAAGGGGACTAGGTTGTGAAGTGAGTGAATGACTATTAAAATATTTGGGGCTTCCTCCATTGTCTCTCAATTTCTGGAATCCAGTTTGCTAAGAAAGTGCAAAAAAAAAAAAAATGATTGGATGGATGGAAGAAGAATTGTTGGTCTAGGGGTGGGAGACTTATTTTGATCCCAGCGGTCTTGGGTAGTATTCCTACTTATTTTTTGTCAATTTTTAATATTCCAAAGAAAGTGGCTAAACTTTTGAAGAAACTGATGAAATATTCTTTATGAAAAGGCAGCGAAGAAGGAAAGAGAGACCATGTTGTTAGGTGGGATGTGGTGTCAAAGTCTAAAACAAAGGGGGAGAGAGGGAGAGGGAGGTTGGGGAAGTGACTTTGAAGGTTTCCATTAGAATTTGACTCTTTATGGCATTCTATTATAAAGAGTAAGTATGGAATTCATTCCAATGGATGAGACTCTAATGTGGCAAATTGAGGTTCCCTTCATAATTCTTAAAAATTTATTTCTCAAGTTTTGGATGATTTTAGAAGACGTGTCAATTTGAGGGTGAGGAATGGGAAAAAAGTTCAATTATGGGAGGATTTTTAGATTGGTGAGTCATCTTTGAATGTGTGATTTTCTTGTCTTTTTAGATTGTCAAGATCTCATGATACTCTTGTTGGTAGAATGTATTGTTCCTCATCTGTTTCTCGTGAGGGATAGAATTTGAATTTCTTCTACATTCTAAATGACTGGGATCTAATTGGGTGTTTTTTTCTTATTTCGTTGCTTGATTCGGCGTCTTTGGATTTTTCAATTAGTGATAAAAGACTTTGGTCTCTTGAGTCATCCAAAATCTTTTCTTCTTGTTCCTATTTTGAGTGGTTAATTGATGATCCCAATGATTCTATATTTGAACCTCATTCAGTGATTTGTAAGGCAAGAATTCCTGCTAAAGTGAAGATGCTAGCTTGAATGATTGCTCTTAGAAAGGTGAATACTTGTGATTTATTGGAAAAGAAAAGGACAAACACTTATATTTCTCATCATTGGTGTGTTCTTTACAAAAATAGCTGTGAGAGTGTTGACAATTTATTTCTTCACTACTCTATTACTCGTTTCTTGTGGCATAAATTGTTGGTGGAGGCGGATTTGGTGTGGGTTACACAGTTGAATTATGCTTCCCTTTTGGTGATGTGCCTTGGTAGTTTTGGAAATGATAAAAAATCTTTCATTTTATGAAGGAGTTTAATCTTGGCAATTCTTTGGGTTGTATGGATAAAAAGGAATCGGAGAATTTTTGAAGTAAAAGAGGAAGATGAGGAATTGCTATGGGATATAGTAAAGTTTTTTACTTCTTTATGGGCGGTGGTTACTAAGGAGTTTAATGGAATTACTTTATCAGTTGTCCGATACAACTTGAAAGTTGTTTGTAGTGGCTAGATTCTGTTTTTTGTTTGTTCTGTGTTTTTCTTTCTTTGCTATTATTTTGTTCTCTAGGTGGATTTTTTTATCCAACATTTATATATTTTTATCTCTTTCTATGAAATGAAAGTTTTGTTTCCCATCAAAAAAAATTACTTACATATACATGCTTTTCTTGTAAATAATGAAGTTTTTTGTTTATTCAGATGTATTCTTCTTAACAAAGTTTTCCATATTTTTTTTCTAAGTATGTAGAAATTAAATGGTTCTTGGAAAATACCATGTTCTTTCTTTGTTATGCTTCATATATATCATAAATCATATTCTCTACAAGTTTATATCTTGGTATGAATGTGCTTCATGTACTGGCCATGGATATATGTTTGAATGAAAATTTTTTATTGACATTTTTTACAATATGAATTACTTCAAATTGTTGCATTCCTAGGTTTCGGGGATGGGCCTTGAAGTGGATGGTGTTTTATTTTCATTATTTTCGTAATGGTTGAGAGTTTTTTTAGGTAATGCTTGAGATGATTAATGCAATATCCACAAATATTTTACAATTACAATTTTTTTTTTCAAAATTCTTAATCTATTGTGGTGGCGACAGTGTCATCGCAAATATTTTTTGAAAAAATGTACTATTTGAAGTGGTAACTGTGCTGTCACAAATGGGTTGATTATTTGTTGCACGATTTTGCCATCGCAAATTCTTTTTTGCGGGCACCCTTTCTGTTGCAGAAGAAATGTCATCGCAAATTGTATTTGTGGAGTGACATATATATTTTTTGTACTACTAGAAATATGATAGAACTTAATAATTGTTTATGTGGAAAAGTCGGACTTGTTGGCTATTTTTCTTTTCTTTTTCAATTCTATTAATCATCCACTATTAATGAGAGAAGAATCTACTTGTAGACAACAAGTCTCATTTCAATTTATGGCAGGTGATTTCTCATTTTTAAGTGGTTAGGAGTTTCACTTTCATTTCCTTCCCCTACTCTTTTTTCCCAAAAAGTTTAAAACATTAACTCTTCATGTGTAATGGATTCCATTGAGTCCAGGCTCCAACAAATGTATAAAAAATTTATTGAAAGTAAATAATTAAATATTTATTTATTATGATAGATTGATTGAATTATGACTAAAAGTTTAATTCGAGATTGAAAATAAATAGTGTAGTTTGGTGTTGAATGAACAAAGTGGGATTTTGAAATAATTGATAAATTAGAAAGTGATCACTCTTAGGAGAAATTAATTAAGTGATTTTATAAAGGTATTTTGGTGAAAATACATTAAATATGGATTTGTACCATTGAAAAACCTTAGGGAGGTATTCCGAAGCTTAAACACATTTTAGAGAGAATTCGATAAGTAAAAAATTTAACACTATTTTAGTATTTTGGTCTTCATAATATATTTCTCCAATTTACGATTGAGATTATTCTTATTGCACTATAAAGAAGACTTCAAACACTATGAATATTTTATAAATCGACTTCTAACTAGATCAAAATCGAGTTAGAAGTTTGAGGAAGAAAGTTATCTGCGCCCAAAAGCAAGAATTCAATTCGAACGCGCTTAGCAATATTTGGCAAATATTTGGATTCGTACAGATGCAAGAATTTCGTCTGGAAGCATGTTTGAATAATCAGGATAGAGAATGGACTCTATCCAGATGACATGTTTTTCACTGATGGGTTGTAGCACGACGTTCCAACTGATTTTGGACGTATGGATCAATTTTTAGGGTACTTCTCACATATTTTTGAACCTAGTGAGTGGAGGAGAGGCTTGGAGAAAAGTTAAAGGATAAAAAAATGAGATCGAATCGAGGATCATTGGGTAGAGAGCGTAGAGACCAACGAAAGACACGTAGGGATCAATTGTGTTAGATTAACTTTCCTAACCATTGAGGCTAGGTTTATTATGTATAGAGGTGGCAATTGAGTCGTGTTGTGTCAAGTTTGTGTCGAACATTAGTCGTGTCGAATATTAGTCAACTCAAACTCAATTTATTTAACTAATCGTATCATGTCGAGTTGACTTATTTATTTTTGTATCGTGTTCGTATTGGTATTCGTGTTGACTCATATAAATTTAGAATAAAAAATTTAACTCTATAATTTTATTTTCACTTAATTGAATTTCTCCTCATACTTTTTCTACAAACTAAAAATTAACTTAATAGTAATAATAATAATAGTAGTAGTAATAATAATAATAATGATGAGTAATAATATCTTTTTTTATACAATAATTATGTCAGTGTTTAA
>CM042202.1:16504706-16529405 GCA_023539305.1 Ilex asprella
CATTGGGTGTCTTTGGAGAAAATTTCTAAACCTAAAGTAGAAGGTGATTTGGGGATTAGAAGGTTTGAGGACATTCAATCTGCATTTAGAGTTAAGCAAGTGTGGGGGATTCTAAAGTGTGGGTGAGCCAACAATAAATGTCTCTGATATCCCTGCACAGTGCCCTATAGATAAAAGAAAAGTCTAATGTCAGTATTTGGAAAAAAACCTATCAATCAAAATTCATAATTGACTACATTTGGAACTCATCAATCAACTTGTCTCATAATTGACTACATTTGTTTTAATATCTTGGCAATTTTTGTGGCTGGATTATCTATACTACTGACTAGGTAGTCCCTGAATTTATAGTGATAGTCCTCTTTGGTGTACTTAACTACTTAACAGCACAAAATGTCTGCTAAAAGTTCCAAGTCTACTTAGAGCAATCATACTTAGAAAACCTTACACAAAAAGATCATGAAAAGTATAACAACCCTCCTATGACTACATTTGGAACAACAAAGATCTTATACAACTTCAATCTAATAGTAAATAACATCTGAAGCCATCAACCATTACAGGGTGATAGCATTCAATATAATTTATTATCAAGCAACCATCTCCACCATACTTCAAACAATGTTCAACAAAAAGGATTAGGAAATATAAAAACCATATACAATTTAACCCCTAAGATGTCTAACAATAAATTTGAACTTTGATATAGTTGTTAAATTGTAAAATTACCCTTCAAGTATACAGTCCACATCAAAAAAACTGAGAGCTCTAGCTACTTTGAGAAGATGTTGGTGTTTCCTCTCAATTACCCCATTTTGTTGAAGAGTATCAACACAATGTGTTGATGGATAACACCTTGAGGAAAAAAAAAAAGAGGTCATAGCAAATTCAAGACCACTATTAGATCTGATGGTCTTAATGGTTTTGTTAAACTAAGTTTTTACAAGAACAAAGAAAGATTCAAGTAAAGGTCTTCTATTTAATTTGGATTTTGTCAAATACACACAAGTGCATTTTGAAAATTCATCTACAATAATTAAAAAGTTTTTATTTAAGTAAAAAGTTTATCTGCGACGTTTTCCAAAAACTGTCACAAAAAATCAATTAAATTGTTATTTTTTAAATTTTTTATTTAAGTAAAAAGTTTATTTGCGACGTTTTCAAAAAATCGTCACAAAAAAATAATTAAATTGTTATTTTTTAAATTTTTTATTTACATAAAAAATTTATTTGCGACGTTTTCAAAAAGGTCGAGAAAAATGAATTAAATTGTTAATTTTTAAATGTTTTACTGAAGTAAATAGTTTCTCCACGACGTTTTAAAAAAATGTGGCTAAAAATCAATTAAATTATTATTTTTTAAATTTTTTATTAAGTAAAAAGTTTATTTGTGGCGTTTGAAAAAAAGGTTATTTGTGACGTTTTCTATTAATTAAATTGTTATTTTTAAATTTTTTATTTACGTAAAAAAATTTAGAAAACATCGCAAAAATTTAATTAAATTGTTATTTTTTAATTTTTTATTTAAGTGAAAAATTTATTTGCGACGTTTTATAAAAACTTCGTGAAAAATTAATTAAATTTTTATTTTTTAAATTTTTTTATTTAAGTAAAAAAACTATTCGTGACGTTTTACAAAAAACGTCACAAAAATGCCCAAATATAAATTCATATTTTATTTTAGTTTAAATTTTAGATTATTTATTTTTTTGTGACGGCACGAAACTATTTGTAAGTAAATTTTTTGTCGTAAAAAATGCCAATTCCCGCCATTTCCCCCCGCCAAAAAAAAATTATAAAGCAGTTGCCTTTTCGCGCGTTTTTAAAATAACGTCACAAAAAATTTGTCAAAATACAAATTTGCGACAAAATTATTAAAATGTCGCTAATAGCTTACTTTTTGGGCGAATTTAAAATCGTCGCAAAAAATAATTTTTGTTGTAGTGAGATGAAAACTAACAAATCAATTGATAAGTACAAAGCTAAACCTATAGTCAAATGTTACAAGTAAAAAAAAAGTTTTAATTATTTTGATACATATTCTCCTGTTATGAGAGTAACATTCACTCATATGCTAATAACTATTGTTCCGTTGTATAATGTTGAGATACACTAAATTGATGTGAAAATAATTTTCCTCAATGATGACTTAGATGAGAAAATTTATTTGGAGCAACCCGAAAGGTTCATAGCTCTGGGACAAGATAAAAAAAAATGTACAAGCTTATTAAATTATTTTGTGGATTAAAGCAAGCGCTAAAGCAATGGGTTGAGAAATTTGACAAAGTCGTGATGTCAAATGGATTAACAATTAATGAATATGGTAAATATGTCTATGTCAAAGACACGAGTAATAGATATGTTATTATTTCTCAATATGTGAATGATATACTTATTTTCGATAGTAATAATGATATCATTAAAGCTACAAAGAAGATGTTGTCTTGCAAGTTTGACATTAAGGATTTTGGTGTTGCAAATGTTATATTAGAAATTTAAAAAATTTGGTAGACTTTTATTATCTCAATCATATTATATTGAAAAAATACTTGATAAGTTCAATAAAGATGATAGCAGTGTAGCTAGAACACTTATTGATATAAACCTTCATCTAGCTACAAATATTGGTCAATGTATATCTCAATTGAAATATTCTTAAATAATTGGCGTTCTAATGTATATCATGAACTGCATTTTTTTTTAATCATGAACTGCATTAAACCTAATATATCTTATTCAATTTATAAATTAAATAGATATACAAGTAATCCTAGAGTAGACCATTTGAAGAAAATTATCAGGGTTCTTAGATACTTAACAAATACCCTAAATTTTGGATTGCACTATTGAAGATATCTAGTTGTACTTGAGTAATATAGTGATGCTAATTGGACATCCGATATAAAATATTCAAAATTCATAAGTGGTTATGTTTTTACACTTGGTGATACAACTCTATGAAACTTGTATTTTCAAATCCGCGATGGAATCTAAATTTATTGTTTTAGATAAAACAAGAGAGGAAGCTGAGTGACTTCGCCAATTTTTAGAATCTTGGAAATCTTAAACTTGTGCTAGCAATTTGTTATACATTATGATAGTCAATCTACAGTTGGAAGGGCACAGAGTGACATGAATATGATAAGTCTAGACATATTCAATGTAGACATAATACTGTTAAACAATTGCTCTCAAATGGGATAATTTTAATTGACTACATTAAGTCAAAGGAAAATCTAGTGGATTCGCTTACTAAAAGTTTGATGAGAGAGCAAGTAAATTGCATATTGAAGAGAATGCAAATAAATCCTATTACTTAAAAGTCACCTTAATGACAACCTAACCTAACTAACTGTAGATCCTAATATCCGAGTTAAAAGGGACAACTAAATTACGCGTGATTAAAAAGAAGCAGTAAGGAGATAATCTCTCCTACCTATTCATGTGATAAACTATTGTTGGTTGTAAAGTTTTTAGAGTAAATTGTGCTTTTAATTACTCTTATATCTTGGAAATTCAAGTGGAATATTAAATGATATTCTTAATACGAATTACCTATATGGGTGCGAAGAGGTCTCTTCCATGAGAATTGTAAAGTTGGATTCTCTAAAGCATTCATGAAAACCAAAAGTTGTGCACGGCCAAAATAAACACAACTGTGAGAACCAATTGTGTAGGAAGGAAACTGTGTAAAATCTATTTGATCTGATTTACTAAAATAACTTAATAGTTCAAGAAATCATTTTCAATATTTAGTCGATCAGTCTGATGGACTTTCACTAAGAAATGTTTTAAGGCTACAAGCTACCTATCTCAATGCACGATCTTTTCAAAATGTATTTCTATAGTGTGTCAGATCATTTGTATACATACAGTCAATTTTCCATTCACATAGAGGATTGTTAAACTAAATTAGGTTTCCTGGTATAAAAAACTGATTTTTTGTGAAATTTGTGCCTAAATTAAAGTAGAAACCACTCATCGTTTTAAGTAATTTTTTGGAGAAAATGATGAGCTGGACCGAGGAGGGCTCGAGTGTGGTTCAAATATAATCTTATCTTTTTGAAAAAAAATTGATTGTTTGCTAAATAGGTCCTTAATTTCTTAACCTGACTTTTAATTTTTGCCCATTGGAATTCAAATTAAAACTGGGTCGGTTTTGAATTTTCCATCAGTTTCAAATTTGAATTTTATGTTTGTTCATGAATGGGCAGACATAAATGGTGTCTTCTAAATTGCATGGTTACTTATAGATTTCATTTGATCTGTGGTGGTTGTTCAGAACAATCACCTCTACACCTATAAATATATTCAGATTCATTATGCATTAAGCACTTTATACTTGCAAAAAATGTATGATTACCAGAATCTTACATTCATCATTTTCGTCTTTAAGAGTTTTCATAACATAGAATACACAACACAGTTTGTTTCGTTGGACAAACATATTGGAGTGTTACTTCTGTTTGCGTGAAAATCATTATATTTTAGGGGATAGGCGTCGAGATTTTCATTAGCACCAGTGTGGGTACGAAATCTGTGTCAATGACATAGTGTCAAACGTTATACTTTATCTAAAATTTTAATTTATTTTTTTTGGTTTGCATTCGACTCAATGTTATTTATTGAAAATTTTATGTTTTATTGTTTTGTTCTTATGTGTTATTGTATTATTCTTAGTTATGTAAACAACTTTTTGTGCTTGAGTATGCTTGCATGTGTAATATCATTCTAGAATCATGATAAGTAATATGTCATATTGTTATTCTCTTTCCATTAGTCTTTACCAAAAATGGACTTTTCTTTGTGGCTTGACATAAATCAAGGCTAAGTACTCTAGATAGGATACATGTCTATGTTGCTCATTTGGGAACTGGATGTATTTTGTGTCGTGCAGATATGGAGTCACACTTCCAGTTGTTCTTTGAGTGTTCTTTCTCATGCAAAGTACAGAGCTCTATTTTGTTACTTATTGATCAGGTATGGCAACCTAAACCATGGATGGAGTTTATTGGGTGGGCTGCAACCAGTTGGAAGGACAAAACCATGAAGAATGTGCTCTGTAAACCGAGTTTGGCTTCCAGAGTGTATCACCTTTGGATGGAAAGGAATAACATAAAATTTAAAAATCAATTCAGTGACCCAATCATAGTGTCCAACTAGATCCAACTTATTATCAAGAACAGATTGGCATTCCTCAAGTTCAAATGTTCAGCTACCAACCTAAAACTAGCTCAGCAATGGAAATTCCCATTAAGCTGCCTTAACTAAGAAGAAAGGTTTCAAAATTCCCCTCACACTGTGTATAGGTTCTAGTGGCATGAGATTTAGCAAGAAGTTTTTGTTGCTTTTGACTTCATATAGGGCTTGCCCTTTTTTGTAAATTCACCAATATTACAATCAATAGAATTTACTTTTGTTGCTTCAAAACTTCTTGTGATTGATAGAGATATCACAATCAATAGACAATTTTCAAGCAACTTTTTTTAAGGGGTTCAAATATCTTATTTCAGGACTTCATTGGATGAAAAAATAATGAACAATCAAACTGTGCAGAAAACTAATAAAAAAAAATTTCTCTATTAACTCAATCAAAAAGACTTCAGTTACAGAAAGATTGAATAAATAGTCTTGATTGCAATACTAAGTGCCTCCTAAAACTAATCTAAAATTATTCTTAATAATGCCTAGATCGTGAGTCTTTTGGTAGTTTGAGTTATCTCCATCTTCTCCACTTAGTATCCTTTTATAGCCATTATCTTTGACGGCTTTGCTTTTGTCGATTATTATTGGTTGGTAGCTTTTAGTTAGTTATTTCTCCATTTTCAAATATGGTTGTGGTTGATCATCTCCGGTCTTTCTTCAGATCTTGCCACGTGGCACCTCCTCAATGCATCTGGGATGTCAGGTATTGATACACTAAATATTATTGAGATTTAATATTTTATGTCCAATTACTTTGCCCTTATTTAACTAAGTGATAACTTAGATAAATGAACAATTGTAAATGTTAAGTTTCTAAACACCTATTTAAAGGTATCGACTGCTGCATTGTTCACTTAAACCTAACTTTGTACTTCTAATCATCGTCTTTTCTTTATTGTCGACGATCTTTTCCTTTCTTGTTCTTGCTCTTTGATTCTCTCCAATGGCATCTAAAAGAAAAATACATCATTCATCTTCTTCTATTTCTCCTATAAATGCTCCTTCCATTTCTCGTTTTCCTACTAGTCTTAAGTATTCCATTCGGGATTCAATAGATCTAGCAATATCTTGATCCCTTCTCTAGATTCTGGCTCAAATTTTGCATTGGGCCCCGCGTTCAAGTGAGACATTTTTATAGGGCTATTTGAGAACTATCCTATTTCCCCAAGGAAAAATTCTGGCACTTCATTATCCTCACCTTTGGTGGAATTTATGGGATCAAGGGCTTACTCCTTTGAAGTCCTAGGTTGATCCAGACCAACAATGGTCTGACTAGGTAAAGCGAACGACACACATTTCTTCAACCAATAAGCGGGAACAGAGAATCTATGAGTAGATAAAGCTCTCAACAAGCCCATTGTACATGAATCGTTGGTTTATAGATACAGTCATCTATTTTTGGTCATAATCTTGCAATGTCATGTTACTTCTTCTTAACACGGTGTCTCTATCTACTATTGATGTTACACATTTGACATGGCTTTCATCGACTGGGATAAAGGTAACTGTGTGTCTGAAGCCTGAACACATTTTGTCAGGTCTTCCAAATAACTTCAATTATTCAAACCACATTACCTTATTTTATAAGTCAAACTCTTCTATGAAGAGCATATGGATTTTCTCATTCACTAGCTTTGTCACTTTGTTCTTTGTATCCCTACTCTTAAGATTACTACGCAGTACTTTAATATTGTTGTTCTTTTGGCCGATCGAAAGGTTTTGGCCTTAGCTCTTTTTTTGTTCTAGGAGGCCTTTATAGAGGTCTTTTTAACATAGCCAAAAGAGGAATTGATAGTAATTATGGGGGACCTTTTTGGCTATTCGAGGCATGGCTATATGCCTATTTCCCTTAAACTTGGGTCATCGAATATCTTCATTTTTCTAAGTTTAAATCTATCAATTATGCTCATTACTTTCTTATGTTATCTTCCCCATCTCTATATAAGAATTTTTATTTTTATTTCAAATCATTTTTTGACTTGGACTTTGACAAGTATCCTCTTCTTTTTTTGCCTTTTTCTGAATGCATCTTTACGTCTTAGAGCATTTTTCGACAGCTCCATCGATCCTACTGATGAGAAAGTCGATTATTTCCACACATTCTGGAGCAGTGTTCTCCTGCCTCGCTACTCCATATAGGTGACAATTTTTATTCCAAAGATTCCAAATGTGATTTTGAGAATTACTCTCTCAGCTAGATAGTCAGACAATTTGGCTTTACTCAGAGAGTCCCAGTGCCTTTTGTGCACTCTTTCATCAACAAACCTACAATTCAAAAGCTCAAGCTCCGAGACTCTTATAATGTTTATCTAATATCTTTGGCCTATAATAAATCATTGAAGGCCTTTCGTTATAAATATCGTCATGGGGAACCATCTATCTCCCCCCCCCCCTTTTTTGTGAACTAGTGGCAAAATGCTTATCTTTTTTGCCAATTAAAAACCAAATGACTTATCTTTTTTGCCATCAAATTTACTTGGCAAACTTCAAGCAGGGTCATCCATGGTAATCCTTTAGAATTCTCCTTTTCTATCGAGGGTCATCTTTTGACACATCCTCTTGAAGATCTTGTTGTTGGGGATATTTCTCCTTCAAAGAAAAAGCCTAAACAATTACTAGCAGGAGTTGTTTTTGAAGAAGATGATGTATCTTCTTTCAGGTATCTTGTTCAAATGGTAGAGGACATTGCAACCAATGAAAATGAGCCAAATCTTTCTCCATTCAGTCAAGGAATTCCTCTTGACAGAGTGCCTTCTTCAACCATACCATCCTTAGAAATGAAAGTTTCTTTTACTTCTTCCTAGGATAAGGCAGGATAGAACTTAAGTGAAAAATTGATGTAACCCAATTCGTGACTACCATAAAAGTTTAATTTTACTTTTATAGTTCTTTCTTTCTTTTGTGTAATGGCCAAACTTATGTGGCCATCCAATCATTTGTAAATATTTTAGGAATTGAAGTTTTTATTGCTTAGCATCTAATTATGTTTTCTTTTATTTCTTTTAAAAACCATTATAATACGCATGGTCACATCTAATGGCCTTTTCATATATTTATTTTAATTTGTATCATATAATTCCCACATAGTTGAATAATATTTCTTCAAATATCTTCTATTAATGGGTTTCTTATGTAATTTGCCTTCTAAAGATTGCCAATGATAGGCCCTCCTTTGCAACATTTTTTCAAATATGTCTTTCTTAAAAACACTTGGATCGTTTACTAGGAATTCAACCAATGATTGGTCTTTAACTGCCTTTTTGTGGCATTTGTTCGGAAACAATATCCTTTTAAGGCAAGGATCCACATCTCCATCTTTCTCTCCTGTAGGGATCTTGTAAGCATATATTTAACTATATTAGTTTAAACAGCGATGTAAACAATGCACGGAAGCAATAATGTCTTAATTTTATTGCTGAAAAGTACCAAGTCAAACAAAGCCCTTCTATTAATGAGTAACTTAATTTCCTACTCAATTAATAGACTATGTTTGTTCATAGCTTTGGTCATTGCCTTGTACAAGCAAGCAGTCAATGGACTTCTCCCTAGCTGAGATATACAACTTCAATGACTTACCTTCTTGTGGTGGTATCAATACTAGAGGCTTTACCAAGTATTCCTTGACTTCTCCAAGAGCCTTCTAGTATACATCCTCCCATTTGAAATCCGTCCTTACCTAACAATTTTTTGGTGTATCCTTATGTTTTGGTTTATGCTTTTTGGACCACTTTCTAACACACATTTAGCCTAATTGACAGAGACATCTCCTAATAACTTCATTTTTTCTTTCAAGATATATGTAAAAAAAACTAGTCACTGTGGCTTTAATGGCAACCGTCTTCCTATTCCATAACCTCTTGTAGGTTTTATTTATCAATTCCTTTGCACTATTCACTTTCCAGCCTTGGCTGTAAGAACCTAGATCTGGCCAAGTCATGGCAGATCTAATGTAGACTTCCTTCAGCATATTTGTTGAATTAGCTTTTGCAGTTACTTTGTTCAATTGAAATCAAGTCCTTATAATAGAATTGGGCTTCCACATTGTGTGTATCTGTAGAGATTGGATTGGTATCAGCCCAATGCACTTTCATCCTTTTTTTATTCATCATCTTTATATGTCAAGAACATTAATGATTTATGTAGGGATGATGGCACACAGTCATTGGTGTGTACCCAATCTCTTCCTTGAACAACATTGAAATTGGATGATAAATCTACCACAAAAAATATTGTTGTGGTCTTCCTATTACCTACTTGGATTTTTACACACAATATTCCTCTTGCAGAGGATGACCCTCCAGTAAAATTACTAATTGTTATGTCAATGTGAAGCAAGTCTTCATTTCCTTTATTCAATTCTTTTAACATCCTAGAGGGTAGGATGTGCACTACCCCATTGTCAACCAAAATTTTGCTAACTAGTAGACCATCGATGTGGCCATGCAACACCACTCTATCTGTTTGCTAACTGGTTAACCAATTCTTTCATAGAGAAATACAACACCACTCTATCTACTCTTCAAACTCATTGTTCTACACTTACAGACCATCCATCAGGTATGGGTTCATTCACAGCCACTGTGAGGAATACCACTAACTCAATGTTGTCTTCCACATCTCCCAGTAGTGGATTTGGTTGTTCTAGCTTAGCCTTAAATGTTTTAGGTAGAGCCACAATCATGTTACATGTTGAATCATCTCTGATGAGAGGCTCTATATCTTCAAAATTCATAAGCTCCTCATCTAAGAGCATGTTTTTATCTTCTTTCACTTTCTCTTTTCCTTTTGTTCAATGTCATTATAGATTCGAACATCTCATTCTCCTTTGGTACTGAATTGGAGACCATTATCTGTAAATTCTCTCACCACATCATCCAGTGGTATAGCATCTGACTTGATCATTTCTTTGGTATATTTAAAGCACATAATCAGTGGCTCTTCCTCTTGGGAACAAGCCTATTGTGGACTAGTTTTCTCATTTTGGGGACAATCCTCTCATTGCCAACCACCAAATTGTCAATCTTCTTGTCTTCGTGCAAATTAGTAGACACCATATTAATATTAACTTCTTTAGGGAAATGATCTTTGTCCACACCCAAGATTTCTTCTTCTTTTGGCTACTTAAGTATTTCCTTTTGGATTAAATCCTACATAAAATATAAAAATAATGTAGTTCTTAGTTGAATGTCTAAAGGAGTTATGTCACTTGTAGTATTGTTTTCTCTTTCTATCTTTTTCTAGTGGGATAATATGTCCTTGAGACATGACAATAAATTTCATGGTTGATTAATTTATCAAACAAACTATCAGTCATTGATTGATTAAAGAAATAATGTTGATAGGTTGAGGATGCATCCTTTTTGAAAGGATGATTAGATGACATGTTGACATGATCCTCAATCTTTTTCAAAGCATCACACATGATTTTTAACTTCCCTATGATTTGTGCAACATTGATTTCAACTTCTCCCACGAAGTCTTGGAAATAAGTCCCAAGCGAACTATTTTTTTCTAAGCAACATTTCGTATCTAGTAGCCCTAGTTGAGAGTTCAAAGAGACCGTTGACCTCTATTCCTTTGAATTTCTTTCTTAATTTAAAGTCCAAACCATTCTGAGACAATTTAACCAATTCAATCTCAGGTAAGTAAATATGACATTTTTTCCGCCTTTTTTGATATGTTAATATATTACTCTATAGATTCATTTGATTTTTGTCTTAATCTTGACTGATCAGCCATTGAAAGCACTAGTTCATTCCTAAAAAAATGAGCATGAAACTGCTCTTTCATTTGTTGCCAAGTTTGAATTTAATAGGCAGACAAATTAATGAACCAAACAAATGTTATTTTAGTCAAAAATTGTGGGAACAGATTCATTTTTAAATTCTCGTTATTCCTAACTTCCCCGCACTAGAAAGTGAATCTACCTATGTGTTCTATGATTGATTGATTGATTTTTTTCACCAGAATAAAGGTGATATTCTAGGATTTTATATCCCCCTTGTAAATTCTTCAAAATCAACCAATAGTGAATATGATTTCCTAAACACAAGACTTTCAATTTTTCTAAGGTCAAGACCATACAGATCCTAAATCATTTTTACCAACTGGTTTCTATTAAGAGTCATGTTATTATGGTCTTCTAAGTTTTCAAATTAGTCAAAATGTTGTTCCCCTAGCCTTGGGTTAAATTCTTCTACATGGAGGCGTAGCTTGCCTCTCACGTCTCCTTCTAGGGAATTCAGGGACCATCCTTGGCCCATTTTTGCCTCTGGGATTCCTTCCGAGGAAGAAATTAGGGAATATTTCAATAGGTTCCCCATTGAACACCATATTAATGCGATTTTAGTGTGGTGGGTCTAGTCTTTCATTATTTACCATTGGTAGTAGCCTCTAGTCCTCCACAAGAAGCACTACGGGATTGGTGTTTCCTTCTTCTACCATTTGATTTATAACAATAATGGTTGTTTTTTGATTAACTGGTCCTAACATAGGTGTATGTACATTCATTAATTCATGTATGACACTAACAAAGTCTTGTCAAATGTCAGAATTAGGATTATGTAGTAAAAGTTTTAGATTTTGCACAAACTCTTGCATTTGCACACTATCCTAACCACTAGATTGGCCATTTTTTGGATTTTCATATTCCACTAAGTTGGTACTTGAACTTGCTTCACGATTTGCCACTATTTAGTGTTATTTCCATAGTTTCATTCATGCCAAAAACAATCTCATTTTATTTTCTTGTTCAAACTCTTTTTTAATTCAATTTAGTAATGTTATTTCACTGGGCATGTCAAAAGATTGTTGCTCCACAGAGATATCCTAATCGATAAACAATTTTTATACAATTGTTTGTAAAGAGTTCAAATGTCTTATTTCAATACTTCCTTTGATGAAAAAATAACGAACAATCACACTATGCAGAGAACTAATAAAAGAATATTTATTTATTAATTCAATCGAAAGAACTTCAGTTATAGAAAGACTGAATAAATAGCATTGATTTCAATGCACTAAGTGACTCCTAAAACTAATCTAAAATTACTCTTAATAATGCTCAGATCGTGGGTCTTGTGAGGGTTTGAGTGTATCTTCATTCTCTCCGCTAAGTGCACTTTTATAGCCATTAACTTCGACGTTTTTGCTTTTGTCTGACGGTTACTGTTTGATAACTTTCAGTTAGTTATTTCTCCCTTTTTAAGTATGATTGTAGCTAATCATCTCCCATCTTCTTCAGATCCTACTACATGTTATATGTTCAATGCATTTGAGATGACAGGTGTTGATATACTAAATATTCCTGAGATTTAATATTTTATGTCCAAATAACTTTACTTTGCTGGGAAAAAAAAAAAGGGAAGACACCATAATCTTGACCAAAGAGGGCAACCACATTTTCCAATGCTCCAATTTTTATTCAACTAAATACAGTCGCACATTTTCTCGAGTTTTGTCCATTATTTCAGGAAGTAAAGCATTAATCATATAATCATATCTCAGTAGTGACATTGTAGAACTTGAAGCACAAGTGTCATATACAAACGAGGGCTTGCAAGAAACGTTTGTCCAAGAATCTAAAAAAGAGACAAAGCGCAAAATGACCCAAAGACAAGATACTTTGAATCCTTTCACACACATATACATATATATGATTGCTTATGCCCTTGAGACAGTTGGTAAAGCAAAAGAACTCACAGGAGAGGGTGAACGAGGTAGGGCAGGGAGAGAGATGGCACCAGTGGGATTGCCTCCAGGTTTTAGGTTTCATCCCACTGACGAAGAGCTTGTGAATTATTATCTCAAGAGGAAGATTCATGGCCAAGAGATTGAACTTGATATCATTCCTGAAGTTGATCTCTACAAATGTGAGCCTTGGGAATTAGCAGGTCTCTTCTCTCTTCTACTTCTTTGTCTTCCTCTTCCACCTCTCTTCCCCTGCAGCTCTGTCTTCCGTTTCTGTGTAGTGCGTTGCAAGTGGCTCATGGACATACCATTTCCATTTTCATCCTTGTCAAAGCTCTCTCCCTCTCTCCCTCTCTCCCTCTCTCCCTCTCTCCCTCTGTATATATAGTATACCTAAATACATTTGGGTGTGTGTTTATATGTTATGTTTGTATCTCTTTCTGGTTTATTTGTTAATGATCATGAGTTTTGCAGAGAAATCGTTTTTGCCCAGTAGAGACCCAGAGTGGTACTTTTTTGGACCGAGGGACAGGAAATATCCGAATGGATTTAGAACAAATAGAGCAACCAGAGCAGGATACTGGAAGTCCACAGGGAAAGATCGGAGGGTTTCATCTCAGAATCGAGCAATTGGAATGAAGAAGACATTGGTTTACTACCGGGGCCGAGCTCCTCAAGGAATCAGAACCGACTGGGTTATGCATGAATATCGCCTCGATGATAAGGAGTGTGAGGACAATCCTGGGATTCAGGTAGGTTTTATAGTGAAAAAAACTGATTGTTATGAACTTAAAATAATATGAATATGAAAAAAAAACAACATACCGACGCCCTACATTGACCTAGATATTGTTTTTACATACGGTAAGATCTAACTTGACTCAACTCGACTCGACTCAAATTTCGAGCAAAAATAATTTTCTTCCAATTCTTTGGATCATATAACTCATCATAGCGGGGGTTTTCTCCATGCTTCACATAATCATAAATATCATGATTATTCTCACTGTCACCATAGAGTCCTTATTGAATTGGGATTTTTTCAATTAATCTTCTTGTTTCTCCTATGACAAAAACAAAAGTTTAGTTATTTTGGCCATCTACATAAAACTCTCTCCATGCATTTTTGTCCAAACACGGACAAATAATTCATAGTCCTGGGAATATCCTAAATATCCATGAACTCAGATTGTTGCGATACAGTCAGTTAATACATGATCGCATCTCATAGGATACTGCTGATTGTAGTCTGCTCATTTCATTTAAGACACGATAACGCTATTCTCTTAGGTTCATTTCTTCAATCACCAATAATATTTCATTCCTTATAGCCTATATTTTTTAGGTCAAAATAAAACATTTTATCGACCCAAATTCCAACCAACCACTTCCAATGACATCGTAACCGTTTCTTATTTTCTATATGCACACGTCTGCAATTGGTCATTGTTTAGTTTTATTGTCGGCACATATATCATTCTTTGAATATTTGTCTGTGATGATATTCTTTTCTTTTCTTTTTTTTTTCTGTTTCGAACTTTTCTACAAGAGAAAATCTTGGTAGGTCATTCTTTTTCCTTTGTATGCCAATATTTGATCAAAAAGCATGAAGTTCCAGGCAGTGATAAGGAGGAAAAGCATTTGCCTCAATCTTTTACATCCTGTTTTACACTCAAAGTAAGGATAGAAAGCAGGCTGATATAACCTTTAAAGGATGGTCCATGTTAGCTAGCTGCAAAATTATTCTTGCTGGCCAGAAATTTAAGGAAAATTACCTCGAAACTCGAGTAAATATTTGATGCAATAGTGATATTCAGTCATTATTGACTCATGATATTATCAATTAATTATAAATTACCAAACAATCTAGTGAATCTCATTATTCTAATATCCACTATATTCAATATAAATTATATAGGGTTAAGTGTACTGGAGGTCTTTGAAGTATGAAGTTTGTCGTATTTAGTCCTTAAAATATTAAATATATTTCTATGAAGTCCCTCAAGTAAACAACATCCAAATTGTTACGATTTTTTATTATAAATTTATCATGTAATACTTAAATATATGTAAAAAAATAATTTAAATAACTCTTGACTAAGTTTCTACTCAAGTTTTGATCAAAGAGATACCTAAATTACACAATTTTGATCATGAACTATCCAAATTTTGGTCAATAGCTACCCATATTACACATTGTTGGTCAAGAATAACCCAAATTATTTTTTGTCTATATTTAGGTATCACGCGACAAATTTATAATAAAAAAAATTTAGTAATTTGGATGTTGTCTGTTTAAGGGGTCACATATAAATATATTCAACACTTTAAAAACTAAAATAATGTAATTAAAATATTAGAGACCAAATGAAACAAATTCTATATTTTTGGGATCTTCAATGTAATAAACATGAGATTAAACAGGTTCACTAGACTTATTTGATAGTTTATATTTTATTCATACAAACAGATATCAGAAATGACACGATGTCACATTTTATTGAATATTTTAGTTGAAACCCTCTGAACACAGATGAGAATTGTGAAAGAAGGGAACGTGGGAAGTGCATGGCATGCATGGAAAGTGAGGGCTTTTGTCATTCTCTTACTAGTTCTACTTTATCTTTCTTTGTTATGGAAAATTATTTTATTATACTCTTATGATGATAAACAAGTGAGTGACATATTCGTTTCTTGCGCTGGTCTTAGATCTCTTGAGTGACAAAAGCTAGGTTTCACTTTGTCTTTCTCAAGTGAGACAAAAGTACCATCCCCCCCATATGACTGAATCTGTTATGAACCCTATCACCGGTCTATGTGTTAAATTACTTTGATCATATGCTCTGATCGATGATCTAGAGCTGTAGATTCTTCAATCACTTAGATTTATTTGTATCTAAACCTAAAAGCGAGACTCTTCACTTTCATAATGTAAGAAGGTGTCGGCAACTTTCACTTTATTCCCTGTGGCAGAATAAGCCAATGATAATCACATTACATAGCTATACTGTATAGGGTGTTTGTTTGGGGGATAAGTGGGGTATAAGGATGTAGGATAGTGTTTATTAGTATATGGGTTATATATATTTTGTTTGTTAGCTACTTTAGACAAAATGTTAATTTTCGGATGTTAATATCGACTCGGTATGAATAGTGGCGCTAAACCCATCTACGTGGGTATATCTAACATTACTTGAGAGGTGGTATTAAAAGGCGTGAGAAGATGCATCAACGATATAAGACAGCGTAATTACTATACTTTCCCTTCCTGAGAAATGGAATGAATGTTATTATGGGTAAATATGTCTATTTGATATATGTGATGTTAAAGATTAGATGTTTTTTGGTAGGTCGCATAATAAAACATATTGTTCAAACAAACATGGGATGAAATTACATTTATTTTTATTACCGGTATTAACTTCCTTAAGTATTGGAAGTGTATTGAATTATATAAGAAAAATGTTATTTAAATTTTATTTAGGGATCTAATGATGTACAATTATTGAATTGATTGTGGACTCCATTTAACTTTAAAACTTACAACTAATCTAATGATTGCATTAAAATCACATCATTAAGTATCGAAATAAGGTCTCCAAATAAGATCATGTAGCATTGTGAATCCTATGAATATCAATTCCCCAAACAAACACACCGTGTTACTAAAGTCAGCCCAACACGTCAACCTAGTAAATCGTGGGTGCTTAGACTAAATTAGGTTAACGTGAAAACTCTTTTCACAACCAATCCTCCAACAATATATCAGAAGAATGAACGGTTGAACCAATAACTCATTCACATAGTGGAGTGACCCATTGACCGGATGGAGGTTTCAAAGTTTACCTTTATAAATGTTTTGAACACATTATGAACATATATAAAATTTTCTGTGTTTTTAGTTGATACGCTTACCATAAAATGATTTTTTTTGTAACTTTTAATTTTCTGATTATTGTTATTCTTCTGCCCGGGTCCAACATGATCTTCTAACTATTATGTTAATATAATGTCCATGCATTTTTTGTTTCCCATGGAGTTTTATTTTAGTATAAGAACAATGAAAAATAAAAAACGCTGAACAGAAATGGATAGTTTTACATCATCTAGGTAATGAATACCATGATTTGAATGCATTCCTTGGTAGGGTTGCAGCTGTGTTTTTTTTTTTTTTTTTTTTTCTATGAGCTGAGGTAAGAGAGTGAAAGCACGACTTCATTGTATTCTTAATTTCCTTAGAATAGAAATATGATCTTTATCTTTCTTATTCTTTATATGTCGAAGGAGCACCAACCTACGTAGGCTCTAAATCTAGCAGCCCCAATCATTGACTGCTTGCAACACCTGATTTTTTAAGATTCACCCTCAAATTTTTCCTCTTATCATTGATAAGATTCCTTTACTCTGTGCGTGCGTGCGTGCGTGCGTGCGTGCGTGTGTGTGTGTGTGTGTGTGTGTGTGTGTGTGAGTGAGAAAGAAACAAATCCCCCTTCTGTGAATTAGTTCAACTGAACCCAAAGGATGGTGCATTCCTTGGTAGGGTTGAAGTTGTTTTTTTTTTCCATGAGCTGAGGTAAGAGAGTGAAAGCAAGACTTCATTGTATTCTTAATGTCCCTAGAAGAGAAATATGATCTTTCTCTTTCTTATTCTTTATGTTTAAGAAGCATCAACTACGTAGTTTCCAAATCTGGCAGCCCCAATTATTGACTGCTTGCAACACCTGATTTTTTAAGATTCAGCCTCGAACTTTTCTTCTTATCATTGATAAGCTCTCTCTCTCTCTCTCTCTCTCTCTCTCTCTCTCTCTCTCTCTCTCTCTCTCTCTCTCTGTGAATAAGTTCAACTGAACCCAAAGGATGATTTGAATAGCACAATGAACTAAAACTGTGTATGACATTTACTTGCAGGACACATATGCTTTATGTCGTGTGTTCAAGAAAAATGGAGTGTGTTCTGAAATAGAAGAGCAAGCGCAACCTAGCATATCAATGCTTGAATATTCACAAGGTGTCATAAACGAATACGAGACAATGTCGCCGGATGTTCCTTTAGGAGCTTCATCCTCATGCATGGAGGAAGAAGATAAAGATGATTCATGGATGCAATTCATCACAGATGATGCATGGTGTTCTTCCAACGCTCCCACCGGTGGTGAAGAGGTCTCTCAAGTGGCATTCATGAACTAAACATAAACTGGATGGGTGCTCAATAATGTGTGATTCGAATATATGTTTTACTTAATAAGGCATATACCTTTACGAGAATTTTCCGAAAATTTCTATGTTTTATACTCGATTATCGTTAATTGTATTTAATTTCTTCTCTCCCTGTTTTTCAAAAGAAGTGGATTCCTGAGCTTCTGGTTGGGAGTATCAGTGGTGGTTTCTAGTCTCATTGATGTGGTTGGAAATATCTGTAAAGCCGATTTATCATAGGGCTCTACAGATGTGGGTTTTGGACCTCTTTGTTGGGGGTACATGGTGTTATTTGTTGAATAAATGGCATGTATGTGGTTTTTTCCCTTCAATTTATGCTAGATTTTTTTTTTTCGGAAAGTAAATTGTATTCATTCATTCATGTTTCGGAATATATCAAGGTATTCAAAACATTAGGAGCACCCCAAGAAAGCAAACCAAGTGTAGATTGTGCTCCAAGTACAAGCGTAAGTCTAATTGTCTTTCTTTCGGTATCCTTTGGTTAAGAAAAAGAATTCTATTTCCTTGAAAGGACCTCTACCCGACTTTTTCTCTGTTTTGAGTAAGGCTTTTTCTTTTCGAGATGATTCAAGACTAAGTTACATGACTCCAAACAACTATGAGGGATCCAGTTCCCCGAGCTGGTTTGAGAGGCTTTAAATTCCCAAATACTCTTGGCTTTGAGACAATCAGCATGACACCATTGAGAACTTAAGGTTTCCTTGTCATCAAATAGTTGGCAAGGGTAGGACGATGTCTTGGTCCCGTCATATTCGCAACCTGCTTCCTTCAGCCTACTGTGCTTGCAGGCTGTGTTTCAAGTCTAAGTTGGTGCCCGGCTTGCTTTTGGAGCAAGAGATGGTGCCAACGACTTGTTGGTGAGTGTGGTTTGATCAACCTGGCAATAGCTTGTGGTGACGATAGAGTTCACAGTGCCAACACCAGAGACTGAGGTCAAAGATCCATCAGCTAATTAAGGTGACATCCATCAGCTAAGGGGACATGTTGGCTAGTAGAAATATGATTAAAATTTGAAATGCGCTCACATTACTTGCCATATGATCAGAGGCTCCAGAGTCAATGACCCATAGAGGGAGGTAGACGAATAGGACATCAAACATGCTTTACTTGACCGGGTCAAAATAGTTGTAGAAGTTGAAGTAAAAGTAGGAGTACCAAACTTAGAAACAAGACGATCATACTCCTCCTTGGAAATAGATACAACCTCTGCTGTGGATGTATGCTCACCCATAGCAGATTGTCTGAAACCCAAATTATCTTTTAAAGACACAGCTTGAGCATAAGATGAAGTTTTCGCTGTAAATCTCAACAATAACCTATTGTATGACCTGTAAGTTCACAATGAGTGCAAATTTTTTTATGGATCCGCGACCTATACCACTGCAGTTGTCCATTGGTCAACGACCACCTCCTCTCTACCCACCACAATTTCTTCTTCCCCCACAAGAAAATTTGTTATTCCCTTTGATTAGGTAGTATGGCTAAGGCTGAGCGGTCAGATACAAAAACACCACAATCATTAAAGGAAGCCCACTGAATATGAGAAAAAACTTTTGACATTGAAAGAATTTTCTTACTAGCCAAAATATAAACACAAACAGGTTCTTATTTTGATTTTAAATCTGAGAGGAAGCGAACAACCATTATTTCCTCAAGTTGTTTTTTCTAGACTTCTAAATCAGTAAAGAATGACTAATAAGCATTGATATTATTCTTAATATCTTGTAGGGCAAGATAGTATTCTTCAATGTTCTTATCACCCTGCTCCAGATTGAACAAATCTTGAAATAATTGATAAATTCTGGTAATATTATCCTCTTCTAAAAACAAACGATTAACAAGAAGTCATATCTCCTTAACAACTTCAAGAGACATGAAATAAATACTAATTCGAGGTTCCATATTAATCCACGACAAAGTCAACGCTTGTGCATTATCCATTTTCTACTGTTTAAGCTTCAAATCAAATTCACTAGGTTTATCTTCTATAAGATACTCAACTTTATTTTTCGCAATCAAAAACACTTCAACAAAACGAGACAATGACACGTAGTTACTGTCATTCAACTTAATAGAGGCAATAGATAAAATAGTAAAATTCTGACTCACCACAAACCCTACAACACTAGAATTGAACTTGTTTTCTTCCATAATGCCTACAACACTAGAATTGAACTTGTTTTCTTCCATAATGCCAGAAGAAAGGAGAGGAGAAGGATCCACATTAGTAGTACCCTTTTTTTATATATAAATCTTCATTTAAAAAAATTTCAACTTAATATTTTATAAATTATATTTTTGAATTAAAAATAGAGTCAAAATGGACAAAAAAAATAATGAATAATTTTAATTGAGAGGAATTATTTAATATTTTAAGTAAATAGTGAATAATAAATAATACTCTAGATTACTCAACTTAGTATTTAAGTGAATAACTTTTTTTCTGGAAGAATATACCACGTAATTTTCAATGGTTAGAATTTTTTTCAAACAAAGAAGGCTAGGTTGGGCAAGTAGGTTTTTGGGCCAGGTTTTTCGAGTGGGCTAAATGGCTTGGTTCTGGCCGGACAATGGGTTGGGGGTAAATTTAACCATTGAAAGTTGGGTGGTGTATTACTCTACAAAAAAGTTATTCACTTTTAAATACCTAGTTTACTAATCTAGAGTATTATTCATTATTTACTTAAAATACTATATAATTCCTCTCAATTAAAATTATTTATTATTTTTTTATTCATTTTAACTCTATTTTTAATTCAAAAATATAATTTACAAAAATATTTAGTTAAACAAAATTTTAAATAAAGATGTATATATAAAAAAAGGCCAGTCCAATAGGCCCACCTGGTGAGTGACAAATTAAATTACGGATAACCTATCCCTACCCAAAAATCGGTCCGGTCAAAACTCACTCAAATAAAGACTTGGACCTATCCTACCCCAAGTCTAACCCAAAAAATTCATGGGCCTATCCCAATCCAGCCCATGGACACCCTGGTTATGTTACTTACACGTGTAAGAATACATTGATGACTCTATTACCCCTCATTCACTAACAGTTGTTCAATATTTTAACCAATGAGGTAAAATCATGCCCCCTCCTACTGTCATTAGGACTGTTAATCGAGCTACATTCAAATCTAATCAAGCGATTATTTACACATAAACGAGCCTAAAACAATGTTCAAGTTTGGCTCGTTTAACAACCTAGTTGTCACAAATAAGCGACTTCAAATGGAACAATTTGATCACTGGAAAGATATAGCTTTAGGCTCTAACCTTTACATTTAATATAACAATCCAAATCCCATTTTCAATACCTATTGGGAATATCAGAAAAGCAAGAAGCAACGGGCACTGCGCAGGCACCCTAATAGCAAATGTTGATTGTGCAAAAGCGCCGATGTGTTAGATCTAGTCACCTCCTGAGCCACAAAGGAGTAATCTATCGTTCTCTCGACGACAACCCACAAGTCGGTGAAACTTCACTGGCAACAAAATTAACCAGAAAGTGATGCCGCCGGTGAGCCAACTCTGACCAGATCCTAGTGTTCCTTGTATACGGTTTGAGCAGAATGGATTAAAATTTGGCCAGAAGTTAATCAATAGCAAAAACCTTCCACCTCTTAAACTCTGCAGAGCTTAACATGAATGAACTGGCATTTCGATGCCCACCACCTCCAAATTCCTGTAAGGGGATCACAAAACTTTTATAGCTCATAGCTAATGGGCAGGCAAAGACACCACAAGCAAAAGAGAAAATAAAACCCACCTGTGAGATGGGCGTTGTGTCTTCGCAGTTGATACTCCTAAGGCTTATTTTCAATAATTGATCATTTTCAAGCTCAGGCACTGTATATACAATAGCTCCTATGCCCCTAAGAATATCCACCAAGAATAATAAGGAAAAATAAAAGAAACAGCAATGCAGTAGATGATCTAACCAGTGCCTAATTTACTGCAATAATCAAAACAAGTCAAGGGTTTGACACTTGAATACTAAAAGTGCAGCAAACAGATGTGCATGCTATTTAGAATTTCACTTGAATCCAAGAGGGTACACAGGAGATGAATAGATGAGAATCATCTATATTAGATAATAAACCTTCGTTTCAAATCTCAATAATATCATCTATAAGCAGTATATTTGTATGGATGTAACATCCAAAACGAAAGCATAAAAATTCCCCTCATTGAAGAAAATAGATGCAACCTGCTACTTGATTGCTATGGCATTCTTAAAATTTACAATAATCCTATTAACCAAAGAAGTTGAACTGATAGAAATTTTTTATGCAAGAAACTCAATGGTTGGAAATGAGATTCCTTCTGAAACCATGGACTGACCCAATATCAACTGTGGCAGTATCATAAAACTTAAATTGATTTACTGGACCTGTTTGATACGTGAATTCGGATGCAATTGGCCTTTCAGATTAATTTCTGGATAACCACGACAAAACAATCGAAGAATCCATGCTTGAACACCTAATGCTATAAGTTCAATCCCCAATGCATGCACAATTACGCATTTAGTCAAGTAGCACATGCCAAATTCATACCATTTTTCCTTTTGGGAACAAGTGTCAAATTCCTATACTGTATAACCCTCTATTGGTACCCTCTCTTAACCAAATTGAATATGAACGAAGCATCCCCAAAATTAGACACCTGAAATTCAGCTGTCCTGTAGTTTAATTTGGTGCCAGTCCATCAAGATCTGATGGCAAACACTTGGATATTTAAACAGAACTAACTTTATAAGGTCCCGTTTGGTAACGTTTTTGTTTTTCGTTTTTCAAAAATGAAAACCAAAAACGTCTTTTTTTTGTTTTTGAAAATCGTCCCTCGTTTATAAAACGGTGGCAGAAAAAAAAAACAAAATCGGTTACCAAACGGGTTTTTTTTTCTTGTTTATTCTAAAAAAAACGAAAAAACGAAAACGTTACCAAACGGGGCCTAAGTTAATGATAAACAAAAACAAATGAAATAGAAATGTAAGTTTTTTTAACCCTTAGATTTATTCAGTCCTCAGCTGAGTCTTTGAAGGGAAGACATACAAAGAAGAGAAGGATAGAAAATAAATCTTCCTATTAATCCCAAATATTCCATCATAATGAAAAATAGCTACAAAAAAGACAGAATTACCCCCAACAAAATATGACGATAGATACAAACTAAACACACCATAAACACACTATCCCTAAATATATCACATTTCTTAATCACTTCATAATTAGCGCCCTATGTGAGTGGTCTACTTTTGGTTATCTATTTGGCTGAGAATGCCCTTTCTTTCCCTTTTCTTTCTGTAATTACAACAAACTCTATCAGAAAACCATGCATATTCCAGATAATTCATATTTAGAATGCAATGCATGACAGAAAAGTATGATGACTACTCCAAAAGGTTGAAGAAGAGAACTAACCAAAACAAAGCAAAAAATATAAATCCTATACACACACAACAAATCCAAGATGCCGAACAATTTTGCGATAGCAGATAAACAATATATGTATTCCGGCATATCCATATATACATATATATGTAATATATTGTGTACACGCACAAGAAATAAATACATATCCATATACATATAAAACAGTCCCGGATGTCTCACATTTTTATGAGCTTAGAACAAACCTCAATTTCATTTTATGGCTTCTATTGGCTAACTGGTGTCCAAGCTCACTCCTCAGCTCCAAAATAGAATCCGCATTAACAGCCTATAAGTATGCAAACAGAATTAGAAAGTCATACTAACCAAAAAACGCATTATAAAGTCATTTTCTTTTTTTTAGATTGCTCGAATATCAAAAGTGTTAGATTGCTCGAATTTCAAAGATTTGCTGGCAGGAAGTTTTAAAGCTACCTTTTACAAAAATTAGAAAAGAGGTACTCTAAGGTTTTAGTGTTATATCAGAGGGAAAGGGTAAAGCTAGAAAAAAAGTATGGGTCAACCATGTTGGGTTAAACGGGTTCATGTCGAGTATTATCGGATTCGGGTGAAAAAACCATTCAACCCGTACCCGTACACGATTTGTTTAATTAAACAGGTGAAAATTTACAAACCGAATACGACTCGTTTATTAAATGGGTTATTCAATAAGACTAATAAACTTTTTTATTATTATAATAAAAAAATAATTATTAAACTTTTTTAACTGATCTAATTATGAAATTGCATATTATTATGCTAACTAAAAAAAAATTATTAATTTAGTATTATATTAATTTTATTTAAACAGGTTGATATCTCACCCGAACACGACATGTTTATTAAACGAGTCTAGTAGGTTCACCAGTTTACCACCAGCACCCATGGAAACCTCACTCAAACCCATTTAACTCTATATCCATTCATGTCAGTTAATCATATCATATCGCATTTTGACAGGCCTAAAGCAAAGCATCAGGATTGATAAGAGTTTGGTATTATAGGGTTATGAGTAGGGGTGTCAAACGTGTTGGGTCGGGTCAGTTTCGTGTCGTGTCACTTTTTGTCGTGTTTTTTTCGTGTCGGGTCATTTCGGTACATGCCGGGTTTGGGTCAATATATGTGTTAATAAAAAATTATTTAATTTGAC
>CM042202.1:16539405-16550324 GCA_023539305.1 Ilex asprella
AAAAATGGTATATTAAAATTTATTAATATAATTTTTTTAAAAATTAAAGGGATTAAACAAATTATATTGTGTTATTCGTTTATTAAATGGATCGTGTTAAATTTTTTTATCTTTTTATTAGACATATAAATTTATATATTTTTTGTCATTCATATATTTAATCCGACACGTAACAATTTAGATCCATGGAATTCAAATTTACAACTTAGAAAGTGTGGGACGATGACTATTAGGACAATCTGCGCGATGAGATTCATACGATTCTACATATATATTGCAGAAGATTAGGAAAAACTTAGAGATCGACGTCTCCAATAGTGCCACGTCATCATATGGTTGGACTCATTAACAAAATGCCTGGACACAGCTAGTAACTATCGTAGTGGGGGAGTGTAGGTCAGTGTGAGTTGGCTGAGGCATAGTGGAGAGTTGTAGGGGTAATATGGTCATTTTAACATAGTCACGTCTTGTTAAGGGCGAAAACACTGAGACTGCCCCCCCCTCTCTATTTCTCTCTCTCTCTATATATATATATATGCATATCGTCTCTCTTTCTCGCTCTTCTCTTTCTCCTTTGGGTATTGTTAAATCGGTGGGGTTTGGTTGTAGGGCAAGGGAGTACCTTTTTATTTTTTATTTTTACCTGTACGGAGTTCAGAAAGCGGTATTCCGAAGCTGGTTTTGAGGTAATCCAAGCGGTTTTAGGTTTTGGACGCTTTGTTCACCTAGTTTTTTCCTTTCAGAAAGCGATTTACTCTGTTCTAAGTTGATTTTATGTGTTCATTAGTTTTATTTTGCCGATTATGTTGTTGGATCTGCTTCCTTTTGGTTTAGTATACTGCTTTTGTTCGGATCTGTACGAGTTTGAGAATTTCTTTTGGTGATAAAGATCATATCCCTTGCAAAATGGCTTGTGAATAGTTCAGTTGAGCAAGGTTTTGGCGGATTTTGTTGTATATACTTTTTCTCCCTCTATTTCTGTTCACTAGGCCTTTAAGTAGTTTTTGCTTTGCACGATCATGGTTACCCGTTGTATTTTTCTCTTGTAATGGTAAAGTAGGATTTCAACGATTTTTTTTTTTTTGATAATCGAAGTTTTTTTGCACTTATTTTTTTATATATTTTTATCTTTAAGGTAAATATCAATAAATATTTTCCTCAATTTTTTTAATTCTTACGTTAAATGTTCCATTTGCATTATATAATTCGTTGGTACTCGATGTAAGTCTTTCAATGCTGTTTTCATTGTAATTTTTACTGGTGTTTTATATTGTCAGTGTTTTTTTTTTTTAAAAATTATATGTATGGAAGTGTTTTGTTTTTCTTTTGTGAATTATTCCAGGAAGAGATATAGATGCATGCATTCTGTTACAGATATTTTTTATAAGAGAAACTGTATTTTAAGTGTTTTGTGTAAGAAATTTATGTTGTTGCGGTAGGATTTTCCTGTTGTGGTGGTGGTGCAGTTGCTGCTTGCTTTTTGCCAAGGGTCTTTTTTATACGCATGTACATATATTTAAATTTTTTATGTCTTTCTGTTGCATATTATTTGTTCCAGTTTTTGTTGTTTCAATCTTGGTTATGTGGAATTATTAAATTCTTTATGGGTAATATATTACATATTGATATTCAGTGGTATCATCAGTAATTGTGCCTGTTGTAGTTGCTACAATGGTGAGGAAGAAGAGAACTGATGTCACTAGCGCGGGAGAGAGCAGCGGGCCTCAGGAATCCAGTGCTGGACGAGGTGCTGCGGCCCAACGCCCACCACAACAACAGCAGCAGCAGGGTGGTGGAGGTAGAGGCTGGGTTCCCCAGCGTGGAGGGTATGGCGCTGGCCCTCGTGGTGGAGGGGGAGGCCCTCGTGGGGGCATGACTCCCCAGCAGTATTACGGTGGCCCCCAAGAGTATCAACAGGGCAGTGTCACCCAGCAGCAGGTGCAAGGAGGAGCACCACCCCAGTTCCGTGGTCCCCGTGGGGTTGCACCTTCTTCTGGTGGACCTTCTAGGCCACCAGTTCCCGAGCTGCACCAAGCTACCCACACATTGCAACAAGTTGGGGTGATGACTCAGCCCATGCTTTATGGGACGCCTGCAGAAACACATTCTCCTGAGGCTAGTTCTTCATCCCGGCCACAGGAGCCATCCTCTTCACAAATTACACAGCAATTTCAGCAACTCACTATCCAGCAAGAAGCTGGTCCAAGCCAAGCCATTCAACCTGCATCAAGCAAGGCAATGAGATTTCCTCAAAGGCCGGGCAAGGGTAGCACTGGTACCAGGTGTGTTGTGAAGGCCAACCACTTCTTTGCTGAATTGCCGGACAAGGATTTACACCAGTATGATGTGAGTCCGCTTTTTCTCATTGTCTTTGCATTTTCTCTTCTTATCTTGTCATTTGCAATTTTTTTGCTTTTTCTCTTTTTGTCTTTTTGCCATTTGCTTAATTAATAAATTTTTTTCGTTGTGCGCGTTAGGTTACAATTACACCTGAGGTTACATCACGTGGTGTCAATCGTGCTGTAATGGAACAACTGGTGAAACTGTACCGTGAATCCCATCTTGGAAGGCGGCTTCCTGCATATGATGGTCGGAAAAGTTTGTACACTGCTGGGCCTCTCCCTTTCATTACAAAAGATTTCAAAATCACTCTCATTGACGAAGATGATGGGTCAGGGGGTGCTAGGTTTGTGCTTAAATTGCTTTGATGTTTTCCTTCCCTTGAATGCATGAGCACTATCTTGTTTAGAGCATTTCCAACAGATGCTAAAAATAGCTAAAATTTGGCCACCCAAAGTATAAAATCCAACTTCAGCAGTTTATGTTGAGATGCTCTAAAATGCATTTTTGCTACAGTGATTTTCAAAAAATATAAAAAATCACCGTAGCAATAGGTAAAATTTGTTTATTAATATTTTCTCTCTCTTCCTCTCATTTCTTCCATTCTCTCTCTTTCTCCGTCTCACTATTCTCAAAAAATATAATACAAAAGGGATGATAAATAATATTTAAAAGGAGTAGTTAAAAATATAGAGAATCTGTTGGAGTGTGTATTAAAAAAGTGAGTTTCTAAAATAGAAAAAGTTGCTGTTTGGGTAGCTAAAATAGTTACTATTGTTGGAGATGCTCTTAGTCATAATGATAATCATTCCCATTTCCTTGCAGCAGAAGAGAGAGGGAATTTAGAGTTGTCATCAAATTGGCTGCGCGTGCTGACTTGCACCATCTAGGGATGTTTTTACAGGGAAGGCAGGCGGATGCACCACAAGAAGCTCTTCAGGTTCTGGATATTGTTCTGCGTGAATTGCCAACATCCCGGTACAGTATTTTAACTATTGCTCTTGATTCTGTAATTTTCTCTGTTTTTTCATTATTACTCTCATTTTGTTATTTTGTTCTTTCAAAATTTTTGTTTTTCTATTGATTAGTTGTTGTAATTGGTTCCAGATATTGTCCTGTGGGCCGTTCATTTTATTCTCCTGATTTAGGGAGAAGGCAACCTTTGGGTGAGGGTCTAGAAAGTTGGCGGGGTTTCTATCAGAGTATACGCCCTACTCAGATGGGGTTGTCGTTAAATATTGGTAAGCTAGTCTTTGAAAATGATTATTATTCTTAACTCTTTTCTTAGGCCCTCTCTTTGGTTAGGATGCCCCCTTTAGTCTTGGTTTGAATCAGTATTGTGGATACAGATATTTAGTTTGTCACGGAATTTAATAACTGTTATGCCATATTTCCCAAAAGCGGCTTCATGTCACTGACATGATTTCATGGTGTACAGATATGTCCTCAACTGCTTTCATTGAGCCACTTCCTGTGATTGACTTTGTAACTCAGCTTCTAAATAGGGATGTCTCTTCTAGACCATTGTCGGATGCTGATCGTGTAAAGGTTAGATTCTGTGGTTTTTTTGCCTCGATGTTGGCTTTATTTTTTCCTTGAACTTGAATGTTGATTATGTCCATTAAACATGTTGATTGTCTTCTACTCTTTGTTGATTCATCTGTGTTAAGCATTGTTTTAAGAACCTCACATTTTGCTAGCTTCCATATCTCTGAAACTAAAGCTGATTTCCAATTTCTTGGTAAGTTTGTTAACTGTTATGAGTGGTTCAATAATGTGTTTATCTGAACATTTTATGTAGTTAAGTGAGGTTACCTCACTGTGGTTTAATTTATCTGTCTAGTTAATTGTCTCTGTGCTTATTTCTGTGTGGTGCATGTGTGCATGCAAGTCTTCTTTTTTCCTTTTCCTAGTTTTATGTTTAGTGTTGTGAAACGTATGCATAGGCACCTAAAGCAAGGCAAATTTGCGGAAGCACTTCCTTCTTCTTTTCCTTTAGTGAGATATTTTGTCCATTGCTTTATAGATGTTGCTGTAATCTATGAAATAAAACAGGAAGCTCTTGAAATATAAAGTAGAACAACAGTCCAGATTGCTTATATCCCATGTCTAATTTTACAACTTACATTCTACCTCTGGTAAATATTTTAACTAAGTAACTATTTTAATCATTAACTGTATTTTTTGGTATGCATAACACCAAACTAGATCTCCAAATATACCTATTTAATGTTAACCCCAAGCTCTAGGATTCTAGGTGTTTAACTTTATCTACATCACCCTCTCTCTCCCTTCTTGTTTCTCTCTCCAATTCTTATCTATGTCTACCTTTGATCTTTCTTTCTCTACCCTAATTTTGTCTTTCACTGTTTTTGCGAATGGACCTCTACTAATTGCTATTATAATCAACCTCTGTTTTGAACAATGAACCTCCTTTTTTGGTTCATTTAGCCCCTAATACTGTCAAATCAGCCTTTGGTTCTAAGGAATATTCCTCTCCGGCTCTGGTTGACTCTCCATTTTGTCCGCCTAGTTCTTTCTAAATCTGTCTGGGAACCTTTTTACATTGTGTTATGAAATTGGATAAATTGTACCTGGTAGAGGATGCGAATGACTGAGAAGTTATTAGTCGCAAAATATTGGTCATTTCTTATTTTTTTCAGGTACATTGGTCATTTCTTATGTGATTTGCTTAGGTATGTTGTTGAAAGGAGATTAACTTTGCTAGGAGTGTCCCTGTAATTTTCTATATGCTATTGATATGAGTTGCATATGGTGCACTTGTTTGGTATTTTTTGTAAGAATTAGTTGTATTTGTACCATAATTCATTATTTTAAAATATTTTCTACATCATTTGCCTTGCTTCAATGAAGTCTGTGCCTCCCCTCACTCCTTTGGTTTTGATTACGGCTCGATCGAGCTGACCCCTAATAGTTGGGATAAGGATGACTAGAGCGGAATTGAGTTTATACTTGAATCTGTTTCTTTCATGTGGCCAGTTATACTCGTATCTATTTAATTATTTTGGTTGCATGCATAGTTATTTCTGCAGATAAATGTTCGGTCTTTTTTCTTAATAGGGTTGCAGTTATTTTTTTTTCTCCCTGGCTGAATCTTAGTATGTTAATTATTTTATCTTCTGCTCCACTTTGTTATCTTACTAGCTGGTGTACACTTGCGTTGTGTGTATCATTTTTAGTTATAGTTTTGATAAATGAATAGAATTATAACATAAGTTCATAGTACTTGTTTTTAACATTTTTAGTCATTATTTTGGATGGTAGCTTTGTAGGTTCTAAAGTTCCCAATTTATGCTTCTGAAAACAAAAGCCAAGTAGTAAATAAATGACTAATATGAAGCATAAGCTGCATACTTGTACATTATGTTAGTAGTTCAACTCAATTGTGAGCAACATACTCTCATCTTAAAAGCTTTTCATACCATTTTTATCCAAATTGATTTAACAAATAATAGAGATGATTTAATTTTTGAACACTGAATGTTGCTGACACATGATGTATTCTTTACTTGAAATGATTGATGTAGAATCAGATTTGAGCAACAAGTCCATATACCAAAACATAGGTATCACCACTGTCTGCATGAGCTTTTTAAACCATGTACAGTGCATTATTTTCCATTGGGAAATAAGTACCCGAAATCTAGAATGGCTTCGTCTAGAAGAACTGGCTTCAAGTGCTGCATTGATTCCAGCTCTAAGTCTCAAATTATAGTTACCATGGTTGCCAAGCCTAACCAAGATCTTTGCACTAATAGCCCTTTGCAGCCAATCTTGTAGCCTTTTTCTTTCCTTTTCTTCAAATAGTCTACACCTTGGAGCCACTCCATATGGAATTGGTTGCTCTTCAAGGTGATGCTAAAACTGATTAGTTCTTATGCTAGATTTAAGTTTCCCCATCAACACCTATCATAACTGGAATGCCATGTTCTTCTTTTCATCATCATCATCCTCATTTTCTTCTCTTTCATACATATTTCTTTATCATCTCACTCACTCCAAATTTCTGCGTCTCAGTCCCCATAGTTCCCCTTTATCTTCTCTTTTAGGAATCCAAACTTCTGTAACTGATTAGTAGTAGAGCATATCAATCTTCCTGCGACCATTGCCACAATTTATTGGTTAAATTCATGTGTAATTTGTATACTCATGAAAATTTTAAAGCATTTAGCCTCAAAATTGGAAGTTTCTCAGAAGGCTGGGTCTAGAATTTTATGGCAGTAGTATGAATTGCAGATCAATCATGTGCGAAACTAATTACAGTGCCTACATGAAGATTGTACTTTGCTCTGACAATTAATTCTTGGCTGGGTATTCATGCTCTACCTCCTATGCTATATGTTCTTGAATATGACAAAGCAAAGGAATGAGAGTGATGGGAGGACTGAGAAATGAGCTTAGGATTTTTTTTTTGGGGGGGTGGGGAGAGAGGTGCTAGTTATGGGAGATAATGAGTTGCATTGCCTGATGTACATTAGGATTAACTAATACAATTTGTTAGTGTAATTAATCTTTTAAATCAAAAGACATGAATGATGTAATTGACACTATAACAATATACAAATAAATATGATATTAAATAAATATAGATTGAAGGGTTATTTAGTTAATTGAATAAAGGACATAATGGTAGTTAGAATATTTAATTGTAAAAGGACATGTCTTTTGATTTTTTCACAAGGGCAAAATAGTGAATCAAAAACTTTTCATGCCAAGGGACTATTATAGTAGTATAGATATAGATTTTGTTTTGGGAGGTTGGGGTTTAGGGGATGTTGTTCTTGATTGCCTTCAAAGGTTTACTTTCTCCTCTTTATCAGGGGCTTAAATTCATGTTTTTGTTTTGTTATTGTCTCTAAATGGAACTTTATGTAGTTTCCCATTGTTAACTTTAATTGTGGAGAATATCTACTGTTTGCATTTATGTAGGGTAGCTATACTATTTTCCTCTTCAGATGCAGATTTATTGAATATAATGTCCATCTTACTTGTGAAAAATATTATTGTTGTTATCTTTCTCACTTGACTTTATTTGCATAACAGATCAAGAAGGCTTTGAGAGGAGTGAAAGTTGAAGTCACGCACCGGGGCAATATGCGTCGGAAATATCGTATCTCTGGTTTAACATCACAGGCAACACGAGAGCTGACGTAAGGGTCAATTATAGCTTGTCATTTTTGATGAACTATCCACTTCCCTTAACCGTGTAACTTTGCCCTTTGCTTTTTTTTTTCTCCATCTTATATAGTTTGTTTGTGTGTTAGTTTCCCAGTCGATGAAAGAGGTACAATGAAATCGGTTGTGGAGTATTTTCGTGAGACATATGGGTTTACTATTCAACATACTCAATGGCCTTGTCTACAAGTTGGAAATCAGCAGAGGCCAAATTATTTGCCTATGGAGGTCGGTGCTTTAACTTCTATCTGTGGCTTTCAATATTCTGTGTATATGTTATACTTATGTGTTGGTCAATTTAGGTGTGCAAAATAGTGGAGGGCCAGAGATACTCAAAGAGGTTGAATGAGAAACAGATTACGGCGTTGCTGAAGGTTACCTGTCAGCGTCCTCACGAGAGAGAAAAAGACATTCTTCAGGTTACTCTCTCGGCAATTTCCAAATTTGAGTGACATTTTATATTCTTTGTGGCTGTTATATTTTGTGTGATGTGTAATAACTTTCATGCAAATCTGTTGGTTCTTGTTTTGTTTGAATGACCCATCATGAGTTCATGACTTATAAGCCTTATGACATTAATCTATATCTATATTTATATTTATATTACTTATAAATGTTAGCATCTGTGAAATTTTTTTAATTATCTATTTTGTTCCTACTTATTATTATAAAGTCGATGATACTCATATATTACTTTCATCTAATTTTTATTTCCTATACGTATTTGACTTTTACATTTTTTTGGACTTTTTTATTAATAGTGTTTGACTTCTAAATTTTTTTGGACTCATTTATTAGTAGTATGCTTGCATACGATTTTCTATAGCTATGTCTATATTTATATGAAGGAATAAAGTTCAATCTATATTTTATTACTATATACATGTAGTTGTAGGACTGAATTCTACAGTCAAATATATGTCATATTTGATTTTTTGATATGCAAAAATATAATATTATCATAATACAAGTAATAGTATTGCAATTTAATCAATTTCTTTGACAAATATATAATAATCTATATTGTAATTAGATGTGAAAATACTCTATAATGAGAATCTTACAATGAAGCCTCATTTTAAAACAAAAGAGGAAATGTATAATAGGTCAGATTAAATACTCAAAGAAGGTAGAATAAATCAATAATTAGGTTTAGCAATAATTAAAATTAAAATTAATTATTCCACACATAATTTAACATTCATTTTAATTACATATTTAATTTAACTTTTTTATAACAAAATTATTATTTAAATATATTCATGTCCATTGCGCGCCGTGCATGGCTAGTTAATCAAATGGTGTAAATCCCAGTTTGGGCTATACTAATATTTTGCTGATTCCATCCTCTTAACTATTAAACAATTGCTTCCCACATTAACTACACTGAAAAGGTCACGTGTTTGGGGAAAATTGATAGAGAACCACTTGCGTCCGCGTGTACACCAGCTGAAACTAAAGGGATGAAAAGTATAACTAACTTTTGTTTAAATGTTTGGGCCCTGTCTGGTTTGTGTCAATGATTTTTTTGTAAAAAATATAATTCTCATAAGCACTTAAAGAGTCTATGAATTATTTTCTGTAATTGATTGAAACAGACTGCTTTTGTTTAACTTTAGTCTGTGATCGTCTATGATTTTCATGTAATGTATTGGTTTGTCGTGCCTTCACTTTCAGACATTAATACTATACTTAAGACTTGCAATTTGGTTACACAAAAGCTTGGCTTAAGAAAATCTTAATTTCATCAGGTTTTATGGTTGTTTTTTGGATCGAATGATACAAAACAAAGACTAGTGGTTCAGAACAAAGACTGATGATTCTGAATGCACATCGTCTTATTTGTGTAAAGGATGCTTTAATTATGCTATACCATGTTCAGAGAAAGGGGATCGGTATTCTGTTGCTTTATTTGATTTCTTTTTTTGCAGTCTTGTATGTGCTTGCGGTGTTTTCTTTTTGGCTTCATTGCCCATCTTTTGTCGAAGGAATATTATCCTTTACAATTTTATCCTAATTATATGATCCAAAGCCTGCTGAGTTCCCCGTTCCCAAGCCCCTGATATGAGGGTTATGATACAAATATCAATCTATTCTTATATGCTTTCTCGAAGCAGTAATTATGTGTAGCCCAATTTTGAAACCTAAAGTTAATGCTGTCAAATACTTATTTGCATGCTGATGAGAAGTACGTCTTTGTGACTGTATAGTGGACTATAAATGTACAACAAAGTGCTTGATAATTTTCTTACTCTTGCAGACAGTCCATCATAATGCTTATGCTGATGATCCTTACGCAAAAGAATTTGGAATTAAAATTAGTGAAAGGCTGGCATCAGTTGAAGCTCGCATTTTGCCTGCTCCCTGGGTAATTGTTTGATCTCTGTCATTCATTTTGTCTCAATTTATCTCTCTATCTGTAGCTGCCATTTTGATGGCTTCAAACGTGTGACCTGTGCATTTGCTTTTGCAGCTTAAATACCATGATACTGGTCGCGAAAAGGATTGTCTACCCCAAGTTGGTCAGTGGAACATGATGAATAAGGTAACATTGCCTTTTGGAATTGGGGCAGCTGCATATATTCCATTTTCATTAAATTTCATTGGCAAGCAGATATTACTCTCAATTTTGCATGACCCTGTTCTACATAGCATCTTTGTTTCATGAATCACATAGGGAATACTTTGTTGGGTGTTTCTTTCTTTTTAATTGCCATTTTCTTTTTTTATGTCAACTGGTGTTTTCTCCTCAATATTTATCAAGTTGATTACCTAAAAGGCCATTAACTAACATTATTTGATTGAAATTTGCTGCAGAAAATGGTTAATGGGGGAACAGTGAGCAGTTGGATCTGCATCAATTTTTCACGTAATGTTCAAGATAATGTGGCCCGTAGCTTTTGTTCTGAGCTTGCCCAAATGTGCATGATATCTGGCATGGTACTTGCTTTGGGATGTAATTTTACATTTTTCTTTTTCACATCTAGAGTTTGTGGTCTCTACTCTGAACTTTGAATGTATGTATTTTACAGGCATTTAATCCTGATCCTGTGCTGCCAGCAATCGGTGCCCGTCCTGATCAGGTAGAAAGAGTCCTGAAAGCTCGTTTCCACGAGGCCATAACCAAACTCCAGCCTCAGAAAAGGGAGCTTGATCTCCTGATTGTTATTTTGCCGGACAATAATGGTTCTCTGTATGGTATGAAACTTAACTTTGGATATTAGTACTGGACGTTATTTGGTTTGTTTTAGTCCTGGAAAGATGTTTGATGTGTATTCTTTTCTTCTATTAAGCTTTATTTTTGCTTTCTTTCAGGTGATTTGAAGCGGATTTGTGAGACAGATCTTGGAATTGTTTCCCAGTGCTGTTTGACCAAGCATGTG
>CM042202.1:16553949-16567985 GCA_023539305.1 Ilex asprella
ACAAATAACAATGCTCATAGTTATAATAAATCAAAGGATCACTAATACAATACGTGTTGGTACCATCATACCTTTCAACTGCTGCTTGGCACGAACTCGTACCTCGTTTTCTTTCTTGAAAGTACCAAACACCTTTGGGAAGTCTGGTGAAAATTGTTCACGAGGATCAATAATAATTTTCTTGAGAGCAACCACATTCTCCAAGAAGTATATGACGAGTTCCAGGTCAGTCCATGCTTCCACAAGAAGGGTAGACAAAGTCAACAAATCATAGTAGCAACAAGCTACAAATACAATAAACATTATCAATTTCTACACTCCATGCTTCCATGAGAAGGGAATCAAGTTAATTAAGCCATACAGCCACCAGGTACAGATACTATGAAACCCTCTTTGCCCCTTGCCCCTTGCCCCTTGGCCCCATGCCCTTTCTTCAATCGTATCAATAAACTCCAAAGGTCAACGGAACATTAAAAACAGGCTTTTCATTTTCTACCAAAGTACAAAATGAAAAAAATCAGCAAAAACTATAGAAGACTGTTGGAATTAAAAGAAATTTTTTAAAACCTTTACTGAGTTTTAGTTTCACCTATTTTTAATTATTGAGTTTTCAAATTATCATTTACAATTTTTAAATTATTTACAGCCTTGCATTTGACTTTTACCATGAGAAACTAACGGTACAAAAGTTTAAGATATTTTATGGGCATTCAAAGCTATAAATATTGTAATAGTAAATGGGTTTTTGACTGATATTCCAACGGAATTTTCTTATTGCCTATATAAAGGGTCCTGGGCAGTACCTGTTTGTCATCCTCTTGCAGATAAAAATATATACAGCTTTTACTTTGTCTTATAGCACAACTCTTTTTTCATTATTCTTCAAGTAGAGATATCACATCTCAACCAACCACCTACTATTATAGCTTTATAGGTTTTAATTTCTACTACGTTAAATTATTTTATTGTTGGCCAATTCGATTCGAGTTATATTCACCCCTACCTTTCGATGCCTGTGACCATTGAGGAGGTACTGCTACGAGTGTCTTGGGTTGAATTTTGGAGTCGTTAATGTCCATCAATACCTTCACGTGGGGAGGCCTAGTTACTTTAAGACAGTAATCACACGCCTCTCGGACTCACAAGTCAACTCTTTCATTTTTCCTCTTATATATATTATATATATTTATATATTCTATTTGATTAAGTTTTATATTACATGGTTTTTAATTAATTAAACTATTGGACAATTGCGAGATTTTTCGTAGTACAAATACATCACTAATGTTCCAGCACCCTTTTTTGTTATATTAGTGTTACTATGTTTGCTAGCTAGTGGTCACTTACTGTTGCACATCGATTACTATTACTCACACCATAAGTCCTGTTCATAAGCCTTTCATTGTTCATATTAGATAATTGATTTTATGAAAAATCAATTAATGTTATTTCTCTTTTCTTGTGTATGTTTTTGAATATTTCAATTACAAAGACAAACTACTTTGTAGTTGTTTATTCCTCACTAATCACAAAATTATTTCTTTAACATTTAACAGCATAACACCCTTAGATTGCAACCTGTCAGTGTTCTTCAGTAGATTAGTTTGATGTGTTTGAAGGCAGATAGGGGGGGAGGTCACAGACAAGAGGTGCTTGAAAGCGCCAGTGGTGCTCCCACTAAAAGTCCAAAGGAAAAAAAGAAGGCCAAACAAAACTGAAGGCCAAGTGGTATAGCGCAGTTGAAGATTGGGATAATTGGAGCCTCCTGCATGTTCATCAAAGTTATGTGAGCAAAGAATGGCTAGGCCCTATTTTGAAAACCTATTAAGTCTACAAGGCTAGCTGTAACACAGTTAATTTTAATGGTATTATGGCACCCACAGTCCGATTCTACTCTTTTGAATAGCTTCCACTCTTTGCAGACAATCTCTCTCTCTCTCTCTCTCTCTCTCGCTAAACATATTTCTCTATAATACTCTTCCTCAGTCTCTTCCTCCGTCTCCTTTTACCTTCTCTCATCATTGTCATGCTCTATTCTATGCCATAAGAACAGAGTATCTCTTTGTGACCTTTTCTCTCTTGTCCTTCAGATGCCCCTCCAAGGGTCACATGACATGCACATTGAATGTTTTACCGTGGCAATTCTAAAAAAATTGGACATGAAGGCATACACGAAAAAATTGGAGAACTGAACTGAAACAAATAAACCTGAAAGACTAAACTAAAACTTGAAGCAAAGATCCGGGGCCAAAATAAGATGTCAATCGTAATTTATTCTTGTGAAAACCAGGAGAAGTCACAACTTTATAGCAATTGCAAGCACTGAGCATTTGAAAAACTGGAAAGTTAAGCAAATTTGGGTGAAGAGTGAGGATTTTCAAAGCCTTGCCACCTCGGTTATATTGGAAGTCCATTGAGCTTACCAAGGTAGTTGAAACACCTAAGAATTGGGTATGGTAAGTGCATGGACCTAAGCACACTTTTTCTTTTTATTGATAGGAAATAACAAAACTTTCATTTCACAGAAAAAGGTGAAAATTCCTAAATGGTGGATAAGAAATCCACCAAGAAAACAAAACAAAATCAAAGATAACAACACATAACAGCAATATAGCCAAAACTAGCCACTACAAATAGCTTTCAAGTTGTATTGAACAACTGATAACGGAGTTCCATAGTACTCCTTAATAACCACCGCCCATAAAGAGGCCAAAAACTTCATTCTAGCCCATAGCAAATCTTTTTCCTCCTAGTCTTCAAAAATTCTACGGTTCCTCTCTATCCTCTCTATCCCATAGCTTTTTTACCATTTCCAAAACCGTCAAAGCACATCAACAAAATAGAAACACAATTAAATGGTGTTACCCACACCAAATCTGCCTCCACCAACAATCTATGCCACAAAAAGCGAGCAATAGAACAATGAAGGAATAAATGATCTACACTTTCACAACTCTTCTTGCACATAACACACCAATGAGAAGAAATATAAGTGTTTGGCCTTTTCTTTTGAAGCAAATCACAAAGTATTTGCCTTTCCATGAGCTATCATCCAAGCAAGGTTCTTCACTTTCACATGAACTTTTCATCCCAATCATTATTGCGAAAGAAATTCAAATTCCATCCCGCATGAGAAGAAGAATAAGAACAAGACACTTAAGCAACAAGAGTGTTATGAGACCCCCGCAATCTAAATAGACGAGGAAACCACAAAGCCAAGGATGACTCATCAAATCAAAAATCCTCCAAGAATCGAATGTTTTCCCATTCCCCACTCTCAAAGTTTTCTAAAATCATCCAAACTCCAAAGTCACTTTCCCAACAATGCCACATTCCTCTTAGTCAAGTTCCCTATACCCAACCACCCTTTCGTTTTAGACTTTGTCACCATATCCCACCAAACAGAATAGATCTTTCTTTCCTTTCCCACTACCTTCCCATATAAAATCTCTCATCATTTTCTCCAAAAGTTTAGCCACCTTGTTTGAAATCCTAAAAATGTATATAAAATAAGTAGGAATACTACTCACGACCACTTGGATCAAAGTAAGCCTTCCACCCCGAGACAAACAATTCTTCTTTCATCCATTCGAATTGTTTTTTGCACTCCCTCAACAACTGAATTCCAAAAATTAAGAGATAAATGATTAAATATTTTAATAGTCATTTACTCACTTCACAACCTAATCCTTTTGCCCAAGCCTCAATCTTACTCCTAGCAACATTAATACCCACAATAGAACTCTTGGACATATTTACCTTCAACCCCCATATTTATCTGAAAATACTCACAATATCAACTAAAATTTGAAATTTATTCTCATCCCCTGACAAGGAAAAAATGGTATCAAACTGAAGGTGAGACACATTGATCCTATCATTATCCACTATAAAACCTTCCACAAGATTATACTCCATTCCCCCATCCACCAACCTAAATAATCCATCCACCACTAAAGTAACATGAAAACGAGAAAGACGGTCTCTCTACCTCAAACCTCTAGATGCATTAAATCATCCTCTTGGTTTACCATTTAATATCACCCAAAAATTCATAGAAAATAAACATCCCTTAATCCATCTTCTCCGTCTGTTCTCAAAACCTTTCACTTCTAATAATTCCCAATCCACATGATCATATAACTTTTCAGAATCAATTTTAAACCCCACTCCTTTCTTGTTTTTCATCTTATACTCCCCAATCACTTCATTAGCCACCAAAACACTATCCAAAATTCGTCTTCCTATGATTAGTGGGTGCGATGGTTTTTCTACGGTGGTATGGGCAGGGGCAGTAGTGGTGAGGAGACCTGTAGAGGTGACTGTGGTTAGGGGTCTAGGTGGGTTTGGATTAAGATAACGGGCTAAAGTGAAGTTGTTGGTTGATAAGTGTTTGTGGCGGATGGAGTTATGAAATACGTTGGTGGTCATAATGGCATTAGTGGGTGGTAGGGGGGGGAATGGTACAAGTATAGAAGAGAAAATTGAGCAACATTGCTGGTGGCACTGGATGGTCACATTGCTAGCGGTGATGGATGGCATTATAGTGTCACTGTGGCATTAGTGGATGGCGGAGACGGAAGATTAAGAGAGGAGTAGAGATATGAGCATGCGGGAGGATAGAAAAATGTGAAAGAAAAAGGTAGGTAGATGAAGTAGAGAATACGTTATCTTGAGTGAATAAAATTAAAGATAAGGGTGGCAAAACAAAAACTGAAAATAGATCTCTGACTATTAGATTATAAACTAAACGATCTAAATCGTTCTTGTAATTTATAGTGGATATATTTGTAAATCGTTCTTATAATTTCTGCATAGTGTCTTGATATGCATAAAGTGTGGATTCCTATGTCTTGATTAAACAGTAGAATTAATGTAAAGAGGAAAAGGAAAAAATAGAGAAGAAAGACAAAAAATAAAGATAGTTGAAAAAGAGAAGAAGAGAGTTAGGGCTCTCTTTTCCTCAGTCACTTATATTTATAGTTCAAATATCAAAAGGACAAAATTACCCTACATAACAATAAAGATAAAAAATATAAGACTAATAAATATAGTTTTGCCTTGGTATATATGTTAGATTAATACAATTACAAAGATTATTGAATGACTTGAGATTTCCCAAAAATAACACTTTAATAATCTTATCATTTAGGTAATACACTAATCTTTTGGCCCTATCTATGTGTGCTTGTCAGTAATGGTTCGAGAATATCTATTTAGCGAGAAATATAAAAAACAAGAGAAAAATATGTTTTGGTTTGTTGTTCACAAAAACTCTTTCGTCCATGTGGTTTGCTATAGGAGAACGAAAAGGAGAAAGAAGGGGAGGAGGAGAAAAACAAGCAAAGGAGCAGAGAAGGAGAAAAAAGAAGAGAAGGAGAAGCAAAAGAAGGCAAATTAGCAAAAGGAGGAGGAAAAGAGGAAGGAGAAGGAAAAAGAGGAGGAGATGGAGAAGAAAGAAAAGGAGTGGGAGGGGAGGGAAAATGAGAATTAGAAGGAGCAACGAAAAAGGAGGAGAGAAAAATAAAGAATTCCACTGAGTTTTATCTACTGAGACAATATCATCTACAAATAGCTTATACCATGGGACATCATCTTGAATGTGCCTAGCGAGTTAATTCATAATTAGGGCGAATAGGTATGGACTTAGGTCTTTACTTTTCTCACAGAAGACCTAATTGTAGTCATAGTCTTATTATACATGTCCTTTATCACCTCATTATACCTATTCGTCATTCCTTAACTCCCAAGCACCCTCGATATTATATTTCTAGACACTTTATCATATGTTTTTTCAAGTTCTATAAATACCATATGGAGATGTTTCTTCTTCTCTCTATACTTTTCTACGAGTGTTCTTAATAAATATATAGTCTCCATAGTTGATCAATTACGCATAAATCTAAACTAATTTTCTAAAATTGTAATCTCAACTCTAAGGCAACGTTCAATGATCATTTCTCATAGTTTCATTGAATGACTAATTATTACAATTTTGAATATCTCCTTTATTTTTATAAATAGGTACTAAAATACTCCTTATCCATTCATTGAGTATTTTTCTAGTAGCAATAATTTTACTGAATAATTTCGTTAGCCATGATACGGTGTCGTGACTAACAATTTTTTTTTTTGAAACATACTATTTTTTTATCGATCTTAAGCAGCACTATTAACACACCTATGTGCACATTTACCAATTTAAAGTAGTAAATAATGAATGATTTGGTATCTTATTCAAGATTGTGTTATTTTGGCTATAGCAAAATAACAAACACATAGGCGTCCATATACAGTAAACACGAAAAAGCTACCATGAAGACTATAAATCGATCTTAAAACGTTGAACCACTACATTTATTTATGCAATGGCATCGGAAGAAAAAAATTTAGTACCTGAAGACTACAAAAAACATAAAAACAAACAAGAATAAAATGGCCAACTGCACCAATTTGAACAAACACAATGGAATGGACAACTACATCAAATTCATTCCAAAAAAGAAACTATATAAAACATCTTTAGCATAATTAAACTCAATATAAGGCATTGAAAAGATAATACGATACTTTGACCTATGCGAAGAAAACATAAAGCAAGCATCATGAGAAAATGGGCTTCAACTCAACAGTTGAATCACAACTACCACTCAAAATTAAAGAATAATAAGGCATCTACACATGCATATAACATATAAAGTATCTAAAACTATAGTTTATAGGCGTTTGAGGGGGGAAGGTGAGTCACCATTGAAAAGGACTCTCTCAAGTCCTAAAGATTGGTGTAACCACCTCAAGGAATAGCACACTTTTAGCCCACTCTCTAGTGAGGCAGAGGATGAAATATTTCCCATGAAGAAGCAAGCAAGGGCCAATTCGGGAGGAACTAATTTTAGTGCTGCTCTTGAACTTTCATATAGAGCCTCAGATAAACAAAGTAGCTGCCTAATCCTATTTTGTAGATTGCTTGGTTCTTCTATTCGTTTGTATCAAACGTTCATTAACTATTCATGACACTTGGGTGGGACACAATGCTGTGACAGAGAAGAGCGAAAGAGAGAGGAGGGAGGTACCAGTTATGGTTCATAAAGGCTCAATAACGGCTTTATAGGCTTCAATATCGTCTCTCAAATCCGCCGTTAAGCCGAATCTTCCAACAGTCGTTCTGCAACGGCATCGCCTTCGAGACTCCCTTTCCTATCCGGATCCACTTCGTCAATGCTTCGTCTCTCCTCCCTGTGGTCGCTGCTGGTCTCGTTGTGGCCGTTCGTCACGGGTGGAGTGGGGCTCTGTTAAAGAATTTCAGATTGGTAGTGGCGGGACATTCGGCGGTTCAGCATCCAAGACTAACACGTGTAAATGATACAGCCGCTAGAGTTAAAGCGATGCCGAAACTTGGAGTCAAGGAGGAACGGCTCAGGAGAGCCGAATGCCCATACTAAAATCAGCATTTAAAGCGGCTTGACAACGTATTTATGGTGGTATAACTGACTCAAACGGTTATTACTTACTAACTGCACCCTAAAAAACCTAGGTTTACTAGTAATGATTGTTGGACATTATTGATTATCATGCCGAGAATGTCTCTTGGCTACATCTATATGAACTTTTTCCTTTGAGCATTGAACTCTCGGGAATAAGTATCTAAGATGGAAGGGAATTAGAATTCTTGGTGATAGTCAAGGGTCGTCGGCATAGAGTCGAGTACTTGTCCATCATCCGAGCATTAAATGTGAGAAAATTTTAGTGGAGAACACTCATTGTGCTTGTAAAAGGGTGTCAGAAATTAAATGCTAGGATGAGACCTAAAGTCTTAGTACTCATTGTTATTTCAGGTATAAATACGCCTAAAAAAAATGAACAAAGGTATGAAACATTGAACTGAGAAAAACTATACACTCTGTTTTAACCTTTGATCCTAAACTGATTTAGGCTTCGAAGGGAATAAGCTGGGTTTTCTAACCATGTGGATTGTTTTAGTTTCACTAGGGGGGAGAACGCTATCTCAAATTATTGTAGGATTTCTCTCGTGTAATTTGACACCGTCTGTGAGAACAACATACTTTTACCCCTAGTGGTTACATTATGGTGAACACACGATCCCAAGGTGATGGGGGGAGCTTACGCGTGAGAAACGCTGAGGCTGTCCGGCTCCCAGTAGTTACAGAATCAAGCCCCTTGAATCGGTCGGATGAGGGCGGGCGCGCCTCGCAACAAACATTTCCTGCCGACCAAGGCCTTGAGGGGCAAGGCCTCTTGGGGCGTGAAATTGTTGAGATCGTCAAGAAGCGGATGGGGTAGCGCATCCGACAGCAACTCGAGGGTTTCGAACGGTCGGGAAATAGTCAGGGCAACTCCAGAAATATAAGACAAGAGACCCGCGGGGGAGAGACCCTGTGGCCACCCTACCGAGAAGCGTAACCCATGAAGCTGGGGGAAGCCGACTCCCGAGGAGGGATCAGAGTGGAGGCACCACAAGGCAGACCTGTCCCGATAGGATCTCCGCCGGAGGATACCAAGGGATGCTAAAGCCACCGAGTCCCAAACGCAGTCCACAACGTGCGAGCCAACAGAGGGAAAGCCCCGAAGGGCCCCCCGAGCTCATTTCAAAGACAGATGTAGGAAAGCCAAGCCCGAGTAGGACGAGAACGAGCAAATCAACTCTCCTTTTGTACAGCGCATCCGAGATATAGTAATGCCAAAGAAGTTCACCGTCCCCAGTTCAAAGTCTACGATGGGAGGACAGACCCTAAGAGTCACATGTGACAATACAAACAGTTAATGTCCATTTACAACACTGATCAAATGGTACTATGTCGAGTCTTCCCCATGAGTCTAGGAGGCACGACCATAAAATGGTACGAGAACCTACTCCCTAAGAGTATCCGGTCCTAGAGACAGCTGGCTGAGCTCTTCGTAGCTCGGGTCATTACTAGCACTAAAAGGCCAAAAGACATCGGCGCATTATTGACGCTCAAAAGTAAAGGCGAGGAGTCCCTCTGACAATATGCAATCCGGTACTAGGAGGAGTTGAACGAGGTGGAGTCATGCTCGGAGGCCATGACCGCAGCATCATTCCGACTAAGGTTGTCCCGAGACACCGACCTGTACAAATCCCTTACTAAGAAAGCTTCGGGAGACATGAAGGACTTCATGGCTCGGATAAACAAGTACGCCCAAGATAAATGACACCGAGAAAAAGAGAAAATGAACCATTTGCTAAGAGAGGAGCACCTAACTCCCCTCCGAATCGCTTATCCTTTCAGGGGGTGAATACAGTCTTCAAGGAGACCATTTACAAGATGTAGCACAAGATAAATGACAAACTCTTCTTCAAGTGGCCTCCCACGATGCAAGGGTACCCGTCGACGAGAGATTCGATGTTCTGCTGTTTATATCATAAGGATGTGGAGCATTTGACAGAGGATTGCAGGGTGTATAAGTCCTTCCTCGAACAGTTGGTTCGGGAATGACATCTGGGGGAATTCATTGGCAAGAGACATCCCAAGGTTCCGACAGGGAGGGACGTCGAGGCGTCTCTTGATGTCGTACCTGTGATTGACTTCATACACATTTGCATTGTGGAGAGGCCAACATACAACACCCTCTGAACTAAACTAAGGAAGGTCTTCCAGGCGATAAAGGTGGAGGAAAGTAGGTGCGATGAGCCGTCATCCAAGAAACCTCGACATGACGTCGAGTCCATCCATTTTTCTGATGCCGACTTAGGTGGGCTGGTTCTCCTTCATGAAGACGCACTGGTGATCATCCTACGGGTCCATAAGTATGATGTTCAAAGGATCTTGGTGGACTTAGGCAGCTCTTCCGAAAATTTTATATGATGACCTTTTTCACAAAATAGGGTTCACGCCGGGGGATCTGAAGCCAGTAAGGACTACCCTCATAGGGTTCAACGATTCCAGCACCCTCTTCCTCGGAAAGATCACTCTTACAGTTCGAGCTGGGATCGTTGCTATCCTGGTGAAATTCGTGGTTATAGACTCTAACTCCCTATATAACGCTATCATGGGCAGGACGTGGTTACATGTGATGAAGGCGGTACACTCGTCGTACCATTAGTAAATCAAATTACTCACCTCAAAAGGTGTTATGGAGATTCAAGGGGATCAGGTGTCATCAAAGAACTGTTTCTATGCCGCTATGAGGAGCTAGATCGTCGATCGAGCTCAAGAACGTGATCCTGAGGCTGTGGTGTCTAAATAACAATTACAGTCCGGTCGGCCTAGGGTGGATGAGCCCCCCACGAAGCTTACTGATCGTTCTACTGAAGCCCTAGTCAAAGTTTTTTCTAAACCCTAGCAATGAGGAGAAATATTTTTTGATAGGGACGTCGCTGGACAATGCCTAGAAGTCTAACATGATTTTGTTCCTTCAACAAAATGCCGACGTCTTTGCATGAACACAAGTTGATATGACGAGGATAAGTGCCGAGTAATTATTCATCGTATCCATGTTGATCCATACTTTAAACCCGTGAGACAGAAGGCCCAAAGAACGACACCTCATCATGCAAAGGCTATAGATGAAGAGGTGGACAGGTTGTTGGGGGCAGGCTCCATCAAAGAGGTGCAGTTCCCCCAGTGATTATCTAACACGGTGTGTGCCAAGAAAAAGGAGGGAAAATGGCAAATTTGTGTGGATTTTACGGATCTGAACAAGGTCTGCCCCAAGGACGAATATCCACTGCCCAAGGTTAACCAGTTGGTAGACGCGGTCGCAGGCCACAAACGTATCACCTTCATAGATGCTTGGGCGGGCTACCATCAAATCCCCTTACATGAATCGGACTAGGAAAAAACGGCGTTCATTACACCCTGTGGGATTTACTGTTATACGGTGACGTCATTTGGTCTGAAAAATGTTGGGGCAACTTATCAACGACTAATGAACAGGATGTTCAAACAATTACTCGGCATCACTATGAAGGTATACATTGATGACATATTGGTCAAAAGCAAAGAGGGTTCCAACCATCCTCGAGATCCCGGGGCCACATTCGCGATACTCCGAAAATACGGTCTAAAGCTCAATGCCTCGAAGTGCGCCTTTGGGGTAAGCTTGGAAAAATTCTTGGGGTATTTGGCCACCCATTGAGGCATCGAGGTCAATTTTGAACAAATACAAGCTGTGCAGAACGTCTAGGCGCCGAGAACCACCAAAGATATCCAAAAGTTAACCGGGATGTTAACAACCCTCAACCGATTTATTTTCAAGTCTTCTGATAGGTGCAAACCATTTTTCGCCATATTAAAGGGGTGGCAAAGGGAACTTGGGACAACAAATGTGGCCGAGGACTTGAGGGGATAAAGGAGTATTTGAAATGCCCTCCGACCATCTCCGTCCTGAAACTATTTTTATCCATTTCAGAAGGGTCTGTTAGTAAGACACTTTTTAGAGAGAACGAAGGGGCACATAAACTCATCTATTTCGTCACATAGTAACAAACCCATATACCTAAAAAGTCCCCTTTGACCACTTCAAGTTCATTCGTCTTTCTCATAGATCACCCAACAACCAATTTCATGTTGTAACCTAAGAAACAAATCAATATACACAAAATTTCTAACCACTCCAATTTCATTTATCTCTCTCATAGTTTGCATACCAACTAATTTCATACTCAACTAATAAAGCCAATCCCTGACCAAAAAAAAAAACTAATAAAGCCAATCAACATTCAGTCCATGAATCGAAGTTTCTAGATGAGGGTTACGAAGAAAAATCCTAATAGATGTGGTTGGTAGGTACAATGGATAAGCCTTGGGATCAAGCTTCTGCTATCACAATGATAGGTCTCGGTGATCCACCAGGTATCATCTCACCTAGAGCTGAGTTCACCTTTTACCCTTCGAATAATAGTTTACACAGGAGAATATGAGATGTGCTTATGTTTTGCAATACAATAAATAGTTTATAACCGTATGGGTAATTTAAGTGGTAATATAGACGAGTTGTAAATTCAGACATCTTGAATTTGAATCTCAACAATTTTTTAGGGTAGGCCATTAGAGATTTATTCAATCCCTCTTCAATACCTTAGTTATGACGTAGATGATCTGTTTTTAACTGAACCACAAAAAGAATTAGTCGAGGTATGTATAAGTTGATTTGAATATCTCTGAATAGGTTTACATAGGAGAGTAAATTTTTTAGAGTCCAACACATAATTGGTTTTTAGGGTAGACCACCAATTTATTCTTCCCACATACTGAACAAATAATGAATTAGGCACTTCGAGCCGTCACATTTTTTGTGACCAACTCTCTTCTTTAACTGAAGAACAATTTTATTTGGACTTAATTTATTGATCAAATTTATTATATCATTTCGATTGATTATGAGCTTCATTAAATATTGAAACTTAGTGTTGATCTAATGATTTCACTGAAATCACATCATTATGTCAATAAATTATATCAAATTTTTAAGTCTCAATAGCATTCCTCTTAACTAAAAACTTGAATTTCAACATGATATCATAGTCTAAAGATTAAGAGTTCTATTTTCACCAAACTTTCTCCCTAATTGAAAAAAAAAAAAATCATTTGGATGGATCACCCAAAGGAGGGGCCACACGTGCGACAAGTATTAGATAAATACTTATATTTCACACCTCTCTAACAACTTATTTTTTTAAATGGGATAGTGTTCAACAACAAAAACTAATTTCATGTTGTCACTTGAGAACAAATCTATATACACAAGTCTTTGGTAAACGTCATACTAGTCTTTTTTTTTTTAAATTGCTAGACCACCTACAAAAGTTCTTTTTTTTTTTTTTCCTTTCCTGGGTAAGTCTAAGTCCATTTTTTAACTTTTGGGTAAGTCTCATACAAGTCTTTTTTTTTTGAAAATATTACAAGTCTATTTTTAATAATTTATTTTTAAGAAGTCTTAAACTTCATAAAAAAAAAGAAGATAAGTGATCGTGATGGTACTAACACTTTTCTTCGTCAATAACACCCGGAATTTAGGGAAAATTTGTCCATAAAAGCGCCTAAAAAGAATAGGGAGTGGTTAACAAAGATGGCATACATTGCTGATATGATGGCAAGACACTCCTTTGATAATAAGTCTTCTCATATGTCACCCACCAACATATTTTTTGTCTTTACATTAATAAAAGTAATTGAAAATTAAGGTACATCACAGGTACATTGTTAGTTATACAAAGAAAAATACTAGATTCACCTCCATGCAAAGGATTATTGATGTGAAAGTGAAAGTGAAAGTAAAAGTGAAACACATCCCTATCATTATCCTTTGCATGTGAAATTAGTCTGTGGACTGATAGAAAATTGGGACTCTGAACAGTCTTCTGGGGGTGGACCCATTGAGAGTTACTCATATAGAAAACTGCAGAGGTATGTAGTTTGAATGGACAAACCCACAAATCAAGAGTAACTCACAGCATCTTGTTCCTTTCTGCTTGTGAGATGAATGGCTGACAAAATGACAATAAAAAAGTATGATACTGAGGAAGCTGTGGCGGTGGCTCTGGTGGACTACATAGCTGGTTTATCTGAAAAGTTTATTGAAGATAAGGATTTTTGTATTTTGTATTTTGAAAAATGTCTCGACTCTTATTTTACATCCTGAAATATTTTTTTTTTTTACATTGTACCATGAATGTTATAAATTGGTTCTAATGTGGTTCTTTGACTAACATTCGTTTCAGATTCCGTTAAAAATTGATGCACCTACCACACAAAAAATATGAATAGTGAATTTATATTTTTTACCCTAGAGCAACATACGTGGGTAACGTGTGCATCAATTTTTAACGGAATCTGAAATGAATGTTAGTCCAAATGTCATTTTAGAACTAATTTATGATATTTAGGATGTAATATGAAAAAAATAATCTTTTAGAGTACAAAGTGAAAATCGAAATATTTTTCGGCATGTAAAGTACGAAAAACTCTAAAGGGAAAGGTTCTTTCACTATTGCTCTCTCTCGAGGTACCCTAGTCCACACTTTGGTGACAATGGTGTACCATTACATGTTACCTATG
>CM042202.1:16568385-16597532 GCA_023539305.1 Ilex asprella
AAATTCAAATATGAAATAAATTTATTTTTTTCTATCATTTTCCTTTTTATGTTAACCAAACACATAAAAATTTTAAAAAAAATTCATTTGTAACATTTTCTATCATTCTTCCATTAAACAAACAAACCTTTAGCCACGTAAATATATCCCATGTTGCCCATTGGAGGTACAAAAAAATCGGAGAAAGTTGCTAAATATTAGAACAATGCTATTGAGATAAAATTTACAGACTTAATAATTGTGGTTATTAAATTATCGGTGGATTCCAACGTTAAATTACTATTGAGTCCCAACACTATTAATATAATAATTATAATACATTAAGTCTCTAAATTAAGTCCCAATAAACCAAAATCTCACCTTTATCACCGACTACTAAGTTTCCACAAAAAAAAAAAAAAAATTCCAAAATTTGATCTCATCCTACTAGGCCTGGGTCCAAGCGGACTTATGTCTTCTGTATTTCCCAATCACTGTCACCTGACCTAAAGTTAATGGAGACATTTTGTAATTAATTTAAAATTAAAAAAAAATAAAAAAATAAAAAGCACCAGCCGTTTGATTTCAATTGGCACCGTTGAAAAAGCAGCAAAAGCAAGGAACCTTAAAAAGAAGTTAGATCTACGTGATCCACTTGTTTCCTTATCATTAAATAATAATATTATATGATAATACTGATATGACATAATTATTATAATGCATATTTTCTCTTTAAATTGGATTTACATCAACAATTATAGCAAGTCAGTATTGGCATGTTGTGCCACTAACTAATAATAAATAAACAAGAGGAGAAAACAGTCTTTTTTTTATATTAAAAAAAAGGGGTGGGGTAAGAAAAAACGCCTAACGACTACTCCGTTAAATCCTTGCTGGTGGGATCATAAAACCCTTGACCGCGCCTGAAACACCTCTCAGAACCAGATTTAGGTAGGTTAACATAGCAATCAACCACCGAATCTTAATGACCCTCTTGGAACCAAACTTAGGTAGGTTAACATAACAATTAACCACCGAATCTTAATGAAAACTCTAAGACTCGAACTCCCAATCTCTAAGTAAGGAATAAAACCGATATTACTCTAGATCATCAGTGGTGAAAACAACCCACTTGTTTACATGAAATAATTACTATCTTACAAGGGAAGGAAGGATTATTATTTAAAGTGGTAAATTTTTTTTTTTTTTTTGTGTGAGTCTTAACAAAAAGATTTAAATTTTTTCACTTTGTATCCTCAAATATAAAAATTTTTATTTTGCACCTTTAATATATTATAAGTGTCATAATGTAGTCATTCCGTTACATTCTGTCAAAATTCACTCCATTGACGTTGATTAAATGATTAATAAAAACTAACGAAAAATTTATATTATAACACTTTTAATACATCGAAGGTGCAACATAAAAAAAATTTAATCTTTAAAAATACAAAATAAAAATTTTAAAATATTTCAGGATACAAAGTGAAATTAACCCTTATTTTTTTTTGAGGGAAAATCTCATTTGCCCCCTAAAAAAAAATAAAAAATTTCAATTTGTCTATCAATTTATTAATTTTTTCACATTAACTCTCAAAAAAATAAAAATATTATAACGTGATCCATCATTTTATTTTCGTTTGATCGTCTGTCTAATTTATACCAATAATGAAATATAAAACAGATGAATAACTAAACAATAATAAGACGGTAAATTATATTATAATATTTTTATTTATTTGAAGACGGAAAAATTAATTATTCGGAGGACAATTTTTTATTTTTATCTTTCATGATATAAAGTGAAATTCACCGTTATTTTTTTTTTTTGAAAACAAAGTAAAGTTTCACTTTTGACCCATTTCTTAACTTGTATGAATATTATACCTTAGCACCAAAGCAATCGGTGTCAAAAGTGCAAGTCAGTGTGTGTGCATTAGGCCTAGTTCAGAATGGTGGGGGTAATATGTGTGATCATTGACATCTAGTTGAGGGTGAAACCTCTGAGATACTCTCTCTCTATCTTCTGTCTCTCTCTCTCTTCCTCTATTTGGTTATTGTTTAAAGCGTCGGGTTTGGTAGGGACGGAGAGTGGCTTTTGCTAACCTTTACGTAGGAAGAAAGCGGTATTCCGAGGCTGGTTTTGAGGTAATCAAAGCGGTTTTCGATATTTGATCGATTATTTTCAGTTCAGAATGTGATTTACTCTGTTCTGTCCAAATTTTAGATCTTTCTCAGTTTTTTGTTTTTGCCGATTATGCTGTTTGATTTACTTTCTTTTGGTTTATCATACTGTTTTTGTTCGGATCGGTACGAGTTTTGAGTGTTTTTTCTTGATGATCAGATCCTGTCTGTTGCATAAAGGCTCGTAACTAAATTGTTCTAATGAGTAAGGTTTTGATGGATTTCAGTTTTCTATAATATAACTTGTGTTTTTTTCTTTAGAAATTGCTGTTCTCTAGTGTTTTTTTTTTGGGTGTATCGGTCATGGCTATCGGTCCAATTTTTCTCTAGGAATTGTATAATTTGATTTCAATGATTTCTATGTATATTAGAGGTGGTCTCTTATCTGCAGTGTATATTATTTGGGGGCTCTGTGTAATGAAATGGAGTATTTTACTCTTCTGGTTTTGTTGTAGCAGAAATCGAAGGTTTTTCACTCTTTTTTTTTTGATTTGAATATGGATAAATGTTTTGGTATTTTTTTTTTTATCTTGACGTCAAATGTACCATTTGAATTCCTGAGGATCAATGTTATTATTTCAATGATTAACGTCTGTGTGGAAATGTTGTTTAATGTTTTGTACTTTTCTGGGTTATGAAATTGTAATTTTTCCTTTTCTAATCCCACTGAAGCAAGTCTTGAAAGTTCGGCTGTTTTCTTTTACTAATTATTCCAGGAGGAGTTATGGACGCTGTTGTATTGTTACAGATATTTAGAATATGACAAACTCTGTTTATGCTCGTATTGTATTATTTATAAGTACTTTGTATACTGTCGCTGTAGGATTATCTTTCATTGAAGGGCAGTTGCATCTTCTGTTTTGCTGAGGATTTATGTAAGTATTTACTTATATTTATGAGTTGTTGTTATTTCCTTGGGTTGCATATAATTTGTGCTAGTTTTTGTTGTTTCAACTGGTTATGTGGAATTTTTGAAGTATCGTATGGGGAATATGAGACATATTGATGGTCAGTGGTATGATTAGTAACTGTGTCTGGTGTAGTTACTAATGGTGAGGAAGAAGAGAGCAGAACCCCCTAGTGGGGGAGAGAGCAGCGGTCCTCAGGAATCCAGTGCAGGACGAGGTGCTGCCGCTCAACGCCCACCACCACAGCAACAACAACAGCAGGGTGGATACCAAGGTGGTGGAGGAAGAGGCTGGATTCCCCAACGTGGAGGGTATGGTGGTGGCCCTCGTGGTGGAGGGGGAGGCCCTCGTGGCGGAATGGCCCCCCAGCAGTACCATGGTGGGCCCTCGCAGTATCATCAGAGCAGTGGCACCCAGCAGCAGCTGCAAGGAGGAGGAGCACCTCCCCAGTTCCGAGGTGGCCGCGGGGTTGGAATTTCTCCTGGTGTACCGTCTAGGCCACCAGTTCCCGAGCTGCACCAAGCAACCGACACATTGCAACAAGTTGGGGTGATGACTAAGCCCATGCCTTGTGGGAAGCCTGCAGAAACATATTCTGCTGAGGCTAGTTCTTCATCCCAGCCACCCGAGCCATCCTCTTCGCAAGTGACACAGCAATTTCAGCAACTCACTATCCAGCAAGAAGCTGCTCCTAGCCAAGCCATTCAACCTGCATCAAGCAAGTCCATGAGATTTCCTCAAAGGCCCGGCAAGGGTATCACTGGTACCAGGTGTATTGTGAAGGCCAACCACTTCTTTGCTGAATTGCCGGACAAGGATTTACATCAATATGATGTGAGTTTTCTTGCTCTCTTTGCCTTTGTGTTTTCTTATTGTCTTCTTGTCATTTGCTATTTTATGCGTTTTCTCTTGTTATCTTCTTGCCAATTGTTGCATTTTCTTACAAATTCTCTTCCTTGTGCGGGCAAGGTTACAATTACACCCGAGGTCCCATCACGTGGTGTCAACCGTGCTGTAATGAAACAACTGGTGATACTGTACCGTGAATCCCATCTTGGAAAGCGCCTTCCTGCATATGATGGACGAAAAAGTTTGTACACTGCTGGGCCTCTCCCTTTCGTTTCAAAAGAGTTCAGAATCACTCTTGTTGACGAAGATGATGGGACAGGGGGTGCCAGGTTTGTATGTCAATTTCTTTTGTTTTTTCCTGCCCTCAAATGCATGAGCTCTCTTTTATTTGATGATGATTCTTAATGATATTCTTTCCCCTTTCCCTGGAGCAGAAGGCAGAGGGAATTTAGAGTCGTGATCAAATTGGCTGCACGGGCTGACTTGCACCACCTAGGGATGTTCCTACAGGGGAGGCAGGCAGATGCACCACAAGAAGCTCTTCAGGTTCTGGACATTGTTCTGCGTGAATTGCCAACATCACGGTATAATATTTTAACTATGACTCTTGATTCTACAGTTCTCACCATGTTTTTTTTTATTGCTATGATATTGTTATTTTGTTTTGTCAGATGTTCAGTCTTTCTATTGATTAATTGTCATAATTGGTTCCAGATATTGTCCTGTGGGCCGTTCATTTTATTCCCTTGATATAGGGAGAAGGCAACCTTTGGGTGAGGGTCTAGAAAGTTGGCGGGGTTTCTATCAGAGTATTCGTCCTACTCAAATGGGGTTGTCATTGAATATTGGTAAGCTAGACTTTGAAAATGATTATTGTTCTCAACATTTTTTCTTAATTCCTGCTATCAATGGAGTGGCTACAAATATTTAGTTTGTCGTGGAAGTAGTTAATAACTGTGCTGCTGCATTTCCCAATTTATCTCCCTACTGTTAAATGCTGATTGTGATTTCGTGCCACTGGCATGATTTGATGGTGTTCAGATATGTCCTCTACTGCTTTCATTGAGCCACTTCCTGTGATTGACTTTGTAACTCAGCTTCTAAAGGGTGATGTCTCTTCTAGACCGTTGTCTGATGCTGAGCGTGTGAAGGTTAGATTCTGTTGCATTTCTACCCAGATATTGATGATATACCTTTACCGGAACTTGAATGTTGATTACTTCCATTTAAACATGTTGAATGTCTTCTGTCTTATTGATCCTTCTGTGTTCTGGGTTGTTTGGCGAACCTCCATTTTGCTAAGTTCCATTACTCTTAAAACTAAAGCTGATCTCCAATTTTTTTTGTAGTTTTGTAAGCTCTTATGGATGTTTTAATAGAAGGTTTAGCTGAATGTTCTTTGTAGTTAACTTAAGGTTACCTTCAGCTGTGGTTTAATTTTTCTGTCTACTTTATTGTGTCTCTGCATATATTTATGTATTTGTGTGTGCATGAGAGCATGCAAGTTTTATTTGTTTCCTTGTGTTATGTTTAATGTTGTGATAAGCATCTCTAGGCACGAGGCTAGGTGCACCTGAAGAGCTTCAATGAAACCTAAAGCAAGGCTTAACTTTGCCGAGGCACATGGATTGTGTTTTTTTTCCTGTTAGTGAGATACTTTGGTCCATTGCTCTATGAGTTCGATGTAATACTTGATATGCACAAGTAATATCACCAAACCATACTAGATCTCCAAATATAAATATTTTATGCTAACCCCAAGCTCTGGCTGTGAACTTAATCTACGTCACACTCTCCCTCTCTTCTGGTTCTATTTCTAATTCTTGTCTCTATGTATGTCTCTCATTGATCTTTCTTTCTCTACCCCTAATTTGGTTCACTAGTCTCTAATACTGTCAAATTAGCCTCTGGTTCTAAGGAATATACCTCTCTGGCTTGGTTTGATTCTCCCTCTTGCCTCTCTTCTTCTTTCTAATCTGTTTGGGAACCTTTTTAAATTCTATTAGTTATATTGATGTTGAGATTGGTGCAGGTTGCTTATAATTGAGAACTTGGTGTTGTTGCAAAATGTAGGTCATTTCTTTGTAATTTGCTAAGATATGATGTTGAAAGGTGATTAACTTTGCTTGGAATATCACTGTAATTTGCTCTACTCTATTGTGAGTTGTTTATGGTATTTTCTTGAATTTGGTATAATAACTAGTTTTATTTTTACCGTACTTAATTTTTTTAAAAATATTATCTACCTCATGGCCTCACTACAGTGAAACCCTTCCCTTCCCTTACTCCTCCCACTCCTGTTGTTATGATTACGTCTTTATCTAGCTGACCCCAAATAGTTAGGATAAATTTGAGTTGATTGGAGGTTAGTTTATGCCTTCATCTGTCTTTCATGTGGTCAGTTATTCTCTTATCTATTTAATTGTCTTGTCCTATTTAATTATTTTGGTTGCATGTTTTGTTATTTCTGCCCATAAATGTTAGGTATTTGTTCTTAATAGGACTGATTTAGGTTATTATATCTTCTACCTGACTGAATCTTTGAGGGGGAACAAACATTTTATTGATTACAAACAGTTACAGTGGAGTTTGACATGAAATTCAACCAAAAACATTACAAAATATTTGCTGAATCTTAGTATGTTAATATGTTATCTTCTGTTTTTTTTTTTAATTTTGTTTGGGAGCTGGTTTTGGATTGCTTTCAAAGATATTCTTTCTGCTCTTTCGTAGTGGCCTAAATTCTGTTTTTGTTTTGTTATTGTCAGCTAAATGGAATGTATTTTGTAGTTTCCCATATTTAACTTCAATTGTGGTGAATGTCTACTATTCTCATGTATGTAGGTTAGCTATATTATTTGCCTCTTCAGTTGGAGATTTACTGAATATAATGTGCAGGGTACTTGTAAATATTTTTAATCTTCATCACTGACTGGATATGCATAAACAGATCAAGAAGGCTTTGAGAGGAGTGAAAGTTGAAGTTACACACCGGGGCAATATGCGTAGGAAATACCGTATCTCTGGTTTAACATCACAGGCAACACGAGAGCTGACGTAAGGGTCAATTGTAGCTTGTCGTTTTTTGATGAATTATCCATTCCCATTTAAACCATGTAACTTCGTCTTTCCCTTTTTTTTTTTCTCAGTCTGATATTGTTTGTGGTTTATGGGTGTTAGTTTTCAAGTCGATGAAAGAGGTACAATTAAGTCGGTCGTAATGTATTTCCGTGAGACATATGGGTTTACAATTCAACATACTCAATGGCCTTGTCTACAAGTTGGAAATCAGCAGAGGCCAAATTATTTGCCTATGGAGGTCAGTGCTTTAACTTCTATCTGCAGTGTTTAATATTCTGTGTATATGTGATGCTTATGTGTTGGTCAATTTAGGTATGCAAAATAGTGGAAGGCCAAAGATACTCAAAGAGGCTGAATAAGGAACAGATTAAGAATTTGCTGACCGTTACCTGTCAGCAGCCTCGAGACAGAGAAAGAGACATTCTTCAGGTTGCTCTCTCAGCAAAATTCTTTGTGGCATTATTGCAATATTGCATATATTCAAATTTGAGTAACTTTTTATATTCTTCGTGGCTGTTACATTTACTGGGTGTGTAATAACTTTCCATGCAAACCTGTTGGTTCCTGTTTTGTTTTAATGACACATCATGTTATGACATTAATTTGTTAAAAGGTATAATTTTTGGTTTGGTTTAAAGTAATATTTTCCCATTTCCACCATCCAACTTTCAACAAGTTTCAATTCAGTCCAATTGATGGCTTCATAAATAAACTAAATTGAAAGAGTTATGTGTTTTGAAAAAAAAAAAAAGTAATTCTCACTGCTTTTTATCCTTGGAAATTTTGACTTGGTGGAATTGATACTATTTCAAAAGTGGAAAACAAAATTGACAAGAAAAAACCTCTAGCGTCCACATGTAAATTAGCTGAATCTTATGGCATGAAAAGTATAATTGACCTTTATTTAAACGTTTGGGCCCTGTTTGGCTTGTGTGCTAGTAATGTTTTTGTTTAAAAATTGTAGTTCTCGTAAACACTAGAGGAAACTATGAATTATTTTCTGTAATTGATGAAAACAAACTGCTTTCGTTTAACTTTACTATTTAGGTGCCCGTTGCACACTAATTAGAGTCTGTTTGTGTTATGTAGTGAATTTTTTACATGAAAGTGTGCTTTTAGAGACCAATCATTCGGTAACAAGTAGTTGCTATCAAAGCTTAAATGATACAAAAAAGTACATATTATAAGAATATCTAGTTTCAAATAATAGGAGGCTAAATTTAAGTAAATGAACCATATCTATTTCTTATTTTTCTATTAATAAGAAGAGCAAAATATAAAGTCTAATATGTAGTTGAGTTCTAAGTGAGCATAATCCTCTCATGTTTGGGTTTTTTGTGCACAAGAATTCAAGGATTTTAGCAAAGTAGACGCATGGCACTCATCTTCTAATTTGCTTCAAATTACACCCTAAGCTGTCTTAAGATTCTTGTGAAATAATTATAATTGTTTCAAATTAGCCCACTTGATCATGAAACAATCAAGTTAAAGGTATCCAGATTACACAAATAATGTAAAATAGATATATTTTTTCACAGCAAATATTTTTTACATCTTTGACTTTTTTATAAGGTAAAAATTTGTCCTTGCATAACTCTAAAAAATCAAATGAAGTACATTAGAATTTAAATTTCTAGTCATTGTCAATTGTAATGCCTAAATATGTTAATTGGCTTTATATTATGACAAACAAAAGAGAGATAAGAAACACCTATAGGAATCAGGAAAAAAAATTCTTTCATAAATAGAGTTTTAGTCAATCTAAATTTTTATCGCATGATGCTATCTCAGAGTACTATCTATCCATTTACAAAGTCTAATTTATGCAGGTTGGCATTCCTCAGTATGGGATGATAAAATCCTTCCATGAAATGTTCCCTTAGATTGTATGAATAATCATGGTTGAAGAATCTTTCTTTTTAGCTACTTGCCCAGCAAAAAAATCATTAGCATAACTCTTGCAAAGGCTATGTTATTTTTGGTTGACATTGGTAAAGCTCACCCCTAATAGATATGCAAACATGCTCCGTATCCTAGATCCAAACATCACTTACCTGAAGAGATAAATTATTCGCTCCATGTTTTTCACCACTTAAGAACCAGAAAGTTACTCAGGAAAAAAACCTATTCAACTTATCGCATAAGATTAACTAAATCACTGAAATATGGTTGCATGCCTCTTTTTTTAGCAGTAGAAGCTTTACAAGCAATAATTATTGACATAGCTAAAATCAGATCACCTCTTACATAAATAAGAAAAATAATAAATAAAAATTGAGGGATGACTTCTCTTTAAACATTATAGGAGTCATGAGAGAGAGGGAGAGAGGGGGGGGGGGATCTTCCATGGATTTAGAAAACTGAGGGGGCCATAACGTCGTTTCGTCTCTGTTGTTAAGTTTGCTTTTTGTACAAAAGATTTTGGAATATTCTGTAGTTTTTTGAGAGAGTAATTGAAATCTGAGGTTTTAAATATTATACAATATGATTGTAGCTCATTCGAGATTTGTATGCATATGTTGCTTGATTTTCAAAAATATGAAAAGAATAGAGAGAAATCGAGAGTGATGGAAAAAAGGTCAAATGCATCAGATTTGTTTGCACAAAAGCTAGAAATAGACTTGTCAATGGATAAAATTTTGATTTGAATATGATTCAGTTCATAATTTGATTAGTTGGACATGGATTGATATTTTATATTGATTATCCAAATTCAAATCTAAATCTGTTGCATCATCTTTAATTGAATGCGATTTGGTTACATCAACATTTGATCCATTATCTGATCTAAATCAAAACACTAGAAACCGTTGATAGGATTATAAATATCTTTTCTGTAGGTTAAAAAAAGTTCGAGTTAACGACTCTTTTTATAAATCTTCTAGTCATTTACACCACATATTAAACCAAAAGATTATACATAAAAGATTAAAAATGTCTCCACAATAGGTTAAAAAACCTCTTATGCAAGAGTCTTCTTCGACACTTCTACTCCTCAGCCTCAATTTGCCCCTGACTCCTACCTTTTTCTTTCCCTCTTCGGCCTAGATCCTCTATCTTCGACTTTTATCTTCTATCTATGGTTCCATCACTATTGAAATTCAAACACTTTCCAATTCGAAAACTAAATGAAGCCCTAATGCTACAATCTCAAAAAATTTGCAAAATCAAAACAACCAACTCATAAAAATTTGTCAAAGAGGTCAAATTGCCTGCACGAATCCGAATAATTAAAACAAAAATTAACCGTTATCTAAACAATCAATTGAAAACTCTATTCAAAGAAAGATCATCACAAAATACACCGTGAGAACCAAATGCCAAAACAAGAAAACCAATTGGAAACAGAAAAAACAAGTAAAGGACATTTAAAATAAGAAATTCAATAGCATAGATCAAATGAGATGCATAAACATGAAGAATTGCAGCTCCAATGAGTTTGGTGGTTCTTTTTGGTTCAATTCATTTGCTGCTGAGTATTTACCATGACCCCCCGGCTTCACAAGTGATAGTGATCATTGCCGTTGGTAAGAGTTTATAGGCTTTGTGATGGTTTTGCAATACAGATAAACCATGCATGAGATAGAAGAGGCAGAAAGGGAGAATCGGTTCGTGTAGAATATTGAAGGCATGAATTGGTTCACCTGTGTATTGACGGCATACAGTTTGTGTTGTTTGAGAGAATGAGAATATGAAAAACTTAGAATAATTAAAGTTTTGATTGGAAACTCTTATATTTATTGCAAATTAGTTAAAATTATTATGGTGAGATATAAAGTTGATGGAATTGGAAACGTCTAAACATTGATTGAGAAAGTACCGGGTATTTTTTGGCTACGTAAGTGATATTGAACAGAAAAAAGGGATCTACATTCTTGGTATGTCAATGTAAAATGGATATTTAATAGCTTATTTTATTTGCATTCATTAAGGTTTATCATATTAAGTGCAAAATAGAGAATTAAAAGTTTTTAGTTTATATGTATAGAATAGTCGTCCAACGGTCAACTGGCCACACTAACAGTCACAAATTACAAATAATTTGTGCTATTATAAATGTCAAATAAATCTTAAAAGGATAATATAGGCATTTGTTGTTTTGTTTTTGTTATTATAGTTAATCTGAAGTTTTTTACTTTTGTTGTATTTTATAGTAGTATAGATATAAATATAGGATATTATGTGGTTTTCTATGATTTTCATCTATGTATCAGGTAGTCATGATGCCTTCACATTCAAATATTAATGTTATTCTTGATGCTTGTAATTTGGTTTCATAAAGCTTGGCAGAAAAATCTTAATTTCAGCGGGTTTTATAGTTATTATTTGGACCGAATGAGAAGCAAACCAATGTTCAGAACAAAGATTGATTGATTCTGATTGCACATCTTCTGATGCACGTAAAGAGTGCTTTAGTTATGCTGTACCATTTTCAGAAAAAAGTGGGTCTGTATTCTGTTGCTTTATTTCATTTCTTCTTTGGCAGTCTTGTATGTACTTGCCATCTTTTTTTTGGCTCCCTTGCCCATGTAGTTGGAAGGAATTTTATCCATGATGTTATCATAATTTTATCAAGCTTCCTGTTTCTCTTTTCCCCTCTTTCTTTTACCTTTTCTTTGCGGGCTTTCACAGTACAAATAATCTCCACTCTTCTTCCCCCTTCCCCCCTTCTCTGGTGCCTGACATGAAGGTTATGATACAAGTCTCAATCTATTCTTATATACTTTCTCAGAGCAGTATATATGTGTAGCCCAATTTTGAAGGCCTAAAGTTTATGCTACTTCTCTTCAATGTATATTGGACTTTAAACGTACAGCAAAGTATTGGATAATTTTCTTGCTCTTGCAGACGGTCCATCATAATGCTTATGCTGATGATCCTTACGCAAAAGAATTTGGAATTAAAATTAGTGAAAATATGGCCTCAGTTGAAGCTCGCATTTTGCCTGCTCCCTGGGTAATTGATTGATCTCTGTCGTTAATTTTTTCTTGATTTATCTTTCTATCTATTGCTGCTATTTTGATGGGTTCAAGTGTCTCATGACCTGTGTGCAATTGTTTTTGCAGCTTAAATACCATGATACTGGTCGCGAAAGGGATTGCCTACCACAAGTTGGTCAGTGGAACATGATGAATAAGGTAACATTGTGTTTTGGAATTATGACAGCTGCATATATTCCAGTTCAATTAAATTTCTTTGTTGGCAAGCAGATATTACTCCCAATCCTGCATGACTCAAACCTGTTCTATAAAGCATCTTCGTTTCATGAATTACATAGGGAATACTATCCTGGGAGTTTTTTTTTATTGCCATTTATTTTTTTGACGACAATTTCATGTTAATAGGTTGATTATTAAATGGATGTGATGCATTTTATGCAATGCTACTTATGGCTTTACTGATTTGTTTAGTTATTGCATGGTCGAATAACTAGTAGCAGTGATTGTACTGCTCTGTGTAGTTATAGATGGATTGAAAACTAGTATGAGCGATTGTGCCGCTTTGTTTAGTTGTAGAAGGTTTGAATAACTAGTATTGGTGATTGTAGGCTCGTAGTGCTCTGCCCTTACACGGGTTTATTCAGAATGGCATTGGGAAATTCCACTGGTGTCTTCTCCCAAATATTTGATTTGTAATTTTCCTAACAGGCCATTAACTGATCATTTATTTGATTGATATTTGTTGCAGAAAATGGTTGATGGGGGAACTGTGAGCAGTTGGATCTGCATCAATTTTTCACGTAGTGTTCAAGATAATGTGGCCCGTAGCTTTTTTTCTGAGCTTGCCCAAATGTGCATGATATCTGGCATGGTACCGACTTTGGGCCGTAATTTTACATCTTGAGTTTGTGGTCTCTACTCTGAACTGTGAATGTATGTGGTGTTTTTACAGGCATTTAATCCTGAACCTGTGCTGCCAGCATTCAGTGCCCGTCCTGATCAGGTGGAAAGAGTCCTGAAAGCTCGTTTCCATGAGGCCATAACCAAACTCCAGCCCCAGAAAAGGGAGCTTGATCTGCTGGTTGTTATTTTGCCTGACAATAATGGTTCTCTTTATGGTATGAAACTTAACTTTGGATAGTAGTACAGGACGGTATTTTGTTCTTTTTAGTCCTGGAAAGATGTTTGATGTGTATTCTTTCTTTTTTTTTAGGATTTAATTTTGCTCTCTTTCAGGTGATTTGAAGCGGATTTGTGAGACAGATCTTGGAATTGTTTCCCAGTGCTGTTTGACCAAGAATGTGTATAAGATGACTAAACAGTATCTTGCAAATGTGGCTTTGAAGATCAATGTAAAGGTCGGAGGTAGGAATACAGTGCTTGTTGATGCTCTATCAAGGCGCATACCTCTGGTCAGCGACCGGCCTACGATTATTTTTGGTGCTGATGTTACCCATCCCCACCCTGGGGAGGATTCAAGCCCATCTATTGCCGCCGTATGATACTAACTTAACAACTTCTGCTCAATTGTTTTTCCCCATGTCTGCCTGTATTGAATTGTGCTCTCCGCTGTACTTGATATCCTGTTTTTCTTTGTTTTTACCTGGATTAAATTGGATTTCTTTAATTTTTGGTATTATTCACATTGGAGCTGCTTGAATGTCAATTCAGGTTGTTGCTTCTCAAGATTGGCCAGAGGTCACAAAATACGCTGGATTGGTTTCTGCTCAAGTCCATCGGCAAGAGCTCATTGAAGATCTGTTTAAAACTTGGCAAGATCCTGTTCGAGGGACTGTGACGGGTGGCATGATCAGGTATCATCCCCCCCCCCCCCCAACAAAAAAATGTAGCTGATTGTTGTGGGTTTTTTTTTTCAATTAGAAACTGCTAATGGGCAGTTGGGTTTTTTTTTTCAATTAGAAACTGCTAATGGGCAGTTGGATTGATTTTCTTACCCCTTTTATAATTCAGGGAACTCCTGATTTCTTTCCGTAGAGCAACTGGACAGAAACCACAGCGCATCATATTTTACAGGTATTGTGTGATATTGTCACACTGATATCCTATGCCTGCTTTGCCAATTTGTGCTACACATGCCTGATTGGTATTCTCTACATGCAGGGATGGTGTCAGTGAAGGGCAGTTCTATCAAGTTTTGCTTTTTGAACTTGATGCAATTCGAAAGGTGAGTCATCTCTCTCTCCCCCTGAGATCTTGGGTTTTTTAAGTTTCTATCTGCTCGTAAGTTCTGCAAAATCTAATTTCCATTGTCTCTTTACTTCCATTGAACTAATCTCAGGCATGTGCATCATTAGAACCAAACTATCAACCACCGGTTACATTTGTGGTTGTTCAGAAACGTCATCACACAAGGTTGTTTGCCCACAACCATAGAGACAGAAATGCTGTGGACAAAAGCGGAAATATACTACCTGGTAAGTAATGCACCTTGTATATCAACCATTTGTTAGAATTCCTGTTTTGATACTTTTTCCATTATGGAAAATTATATGCTATATGCAACATACAGGTACTGTTGTAGATTCAAAGATATGCCATCCTACAGAGTTCGATTTCTACCTTTGCAGCCATGCCGGCATTAAAGTAAAAGATAGTTTCTTCACATATTTTACTTATTTAGAATGAATTAATGAAATGAAGGTTTTGGATGTAATGTTTATTTCAATTTCATGTTGTGTGACAGGGTACAAGCCGGCCAGCACATTACCATGTATTATGGGATGAGAACAACTTTACTGCTGATGGTCTGCAGTCACTCACAAACAACCTCTGTTACACGTAAGAGCTCTTGTTTTCAAATGGAGGTTTGCTTCTTGTGGTATCCTTCACAAATGACAGCATACTCCTTGATTATCCATCACTTATTTTAGTGGCTGTGCTTTTATCTCTCAAATCATGGCGCACAAAATTTCATTGGATGTCAAGTTTGTTTTGCAACAGGCACCCATCTAAAGTTCAATTTACTGCTGCTTTAAATTTTGGTGGTATGATTGTGACTGGTTTCCATTTTGTTTTCACAGATACGCCAGGTGCACTCGTTCGGTTTCAATTGGTAAGCTCATTTCTCACTTTCTCAATGCCCATCATTATACTTATCTCGACTCGACTTCTGTCAGATTTATATTGTGTGATGGTCTTAAGGAGTAGTGCAAAATGTCTTCTCTTTGTCAGTGCCACCTGCGTACTATGCCCATCTGGCAGCTTTTCGTGCTCGCTTTTACATGGATCCCGAGACATCTGATAGTGGTTCAATGACCAGTGAGACAGTTGCTGGTCGTGGTGGTGGTGCAGGTCCGCGTAGTACACGGCTGCCAGGTGCTAGTGCAGCTGTAAGACCTCTTCCTGCCCTAAAGGAGAATGTGAAGAGGGTGATGTTCTACTGCTAGGTTGGTCACTGGCTACTTAGTTGATTGCATGCTTTTATATTAAACTATCGAGGACAAATTGTAACTTTACAAACTCACATTTCTGGAATGTGTGTATTGCTATTGATGTTTGTTGCATACTGTAAAGATGGGTACAAGTTATGATAACTAAGTTTGTGGATACTGCTGTAATGAGGTCTCTGGTCATTGGATGATTTGTTGGTGCCTTTAACACAAGAATAGATGTTTTCTCTGCACGAGGTAGATGCCTCGACAGCCAATGAAGAGAACTTACCTTACCCTTTGTTTCTACTTTCTCGATGCCTAGTTGGTTATTTAACTGAAATTCTGTCGCATGCTTGTTGCTTGACTCATTTTCAACCACTTTTGCTTTCAATCCAGGCATTTTTGAACCAGATCCGCTTTGAGGTGCTTCGACTTTTTGTGCATTTGATAATAAGTTCGTGTTTGTTTCTAAGCAATTTCTTGCCTTTATGGTTCAAGTATACTACAAAACATAGCTACTGTTCCACAGCCTTCTCTCTCTCTCTCTCTATATATATATATATACACGCGCACACACACATGTACATACTTTTGTTTGGATGTCTAATGTACCATGGGCTAGTTTGTTTTGGGGATAAAAGTGATATAAAGAGGTGGGATTAGGGAAATAGTACATGGAACTTATCTTATATCTTATGGGTTCGTTTGGTTGCCGTATTAGAAATTGATGGATTAGATATAATAATACAGTCTAATACAATACGGAAGGACAAAAGACAAGATTAAATAGGGTATTAAAATAATACGTAATTTTATCAAGTGTTCGGTAATATACAATATAAGCGTTGGATAGTAGTTATTTAATCTAATCGGTTATTTGGTTAGAGAATTATTTTATCGTATTAATGTTAAATTAACAAAAAAATTCTCAATCAGTGTTTGTTACATTGATGACAACTTGATTTTATCAGTTAGAAGATTATAATAGTAAATGTGTAGAATAATATGTTTGAGTTGGATTATAATACCACCTCTCTTGGTGGTATTAAAAAACTTTCATAATACAGAATTATCGTATAAAAAATATACGATAAGTATACGATCAATATATGTTTTTAAAATTAATACGAAATCAAATTTGCTTACCAAACAAAGTATTAACCCTGATTAAATAAAAAATAGTACAATCCAATATTTAATCCCCTATTAATACGTCTACCAAACGAGCCCTATTTGTTTGGCATTTTACGGTCAGTACCATTTTTTGGGTCATAATACCGACTCGGTATAAATAGTGTCTTTAATGCCCTCTATATGGTATTAATGAATACTACTTATCAGGTGATATTATCTTCTCAGTGCAAATGAAAGGACGGTATAAGAGAATAAAATGATGCAAATGCCCTCATATGTGAAGAGTTCACATATAAAAAATTTATTTTGAATTTTGAATTTTTTTTTTGTATTATGTTTAAGCGTACGGTGTTAACTGTTTTTTTTTAAAATTACTTTGAATTTTTTTCTTTTATTATGTTTAAGCGTTTGGTGTTATTTTTAAAAATTATTTTAAATTTTTTCTTGCATTATATTTAAGTGTGCAGTGTCAAGGGTTTTTTTTTTAAATTATTAAAAAAGTTTTCTTGTATTATGTTTAAGTGTATATTATTACCTGTTTTTTTTTAATTTTTTTTAAAAAAAATTATTTTGAATTTTTAATGTTACCAGTTTTTTTTTTTAAAAAATATTTTTATTTTTTTTCTTGTATTATGTTTAATCGTGCGATATTATCGGTATTTTTATTTTTTTTTAAAATTATTTTGAATTTTTTTTGTATTATGTTTAAGCATACTGTGTTACCGGTTTAAAAAATTAATTTTTTTAATTTTTTTTCCTTATATTATATTTAAGCATACAATGTCACTGATTTTTTAAAAAAAATTATTTTGAATGAAATGGATGCTGTTAAGGATAAAATGATATATTTGTTATATAAAATGTGATAGAATAGATGATTATTTGTGGGACTCACCATAATACCTATCAGACGAATGTGATAGAGAGATTGAAATAATTTTTATTACCGATACTAATATCCATTCGTATTGGAAATGTAACGAATACATTTCTAATACTAGACTTATATAATACTTGGAAGAAACATGCCCATCCCATGAGTATTACATAATTTACATTCTTGTCAATAGCATTACAATTTAGTTGTTAGACATTATGAGCAGACGAATGAGTTTTAAAAGAAGCAATTCATCTAATAATATGATTAGAGTAGGAACATCCAAAGGGCTAGAAGAAAATAGAAAAGAAGGGTAGAACAGATCAATCATTCCCTTGGCGACAATTGAATCCCCGGCTTCCCATTGGACAAAATAAGGATGCCAAGGGGGCTAGACTCTGTTGTTATATATTTTTTTGTATGCAATAATATAATATATAATAATATTATAAGTGATTTAATAAACCTATTTAATAAAATAAAAGTAGATGCCAAAATTTTCTAAAGGAGTCAGAGAGATACCTAAATAAATGACAAATTAAATGCTAAAAACTTATAAAGTAAATAAATAATTAAATTTAGCAATATTTAAAATATAAATTAATTATTCGACACCTAATTTATTATTTAATTTAATTACATATATAATTCATGTTTTTTATAAAAATAATATCAATTACATTTGTTTACGTGCAACACTCGTTGTACATTACTAGTATATAAAATATGTCACATCTTTATGTTTGGTATCGTATATGATGATACACAAATCGGCCTTCGTACAATATCAACAGTCGAATATATGAACAAATACAATTAATGAGCAGTAAATAGATAATCAATGACAGATCAATGACAAAACGGTAAATAATAGCAAACACACAAATTTATAGTGGTTTAATTCCAGTTATCTACTCCACTCTCGAGAATGACAGCGGTGGCTGGAGATTTTTATTGATGAACAATGTTATCGGGAGAGTAACTCCAGAAGTATTACAGTGCTTTGAGAGAGAGAGAGAGAGTAATGTGTGTAGAGAGATGTGTGAGGTTTCAAGGTCATTAAAGGATGTGCCCTCTATGTTGAGAGGGTTTACATTACCTAGGTAGGGTAGGCGGTGACGTGAGGGAGAGAGTTTCTATAACTTTGGTAAGTACAATTTTGTTAGGATTAGATCTCCGTATCCCAATATTTTTTCTATCGTGCTCCTATTCTGTTGGAGGATGATCATGAGTTGGAGTGGACTTGATCCTAAGCCTGAGCTTGATTTGGACTGCGCTTGTACTTGGATCGGAATCAAGATGACGAAAGAGGACCAGGGGACCAGCCCTGGGCGGCGCCCCAAATGTTTTGGGCGTTGGACTTGTGTTTTGGGTGTTGATCTCTTGATGCCTCTTTCGATTCCTTTTTGATGGGTCGACCCAGGACCAATTGGGCTCTTCCTTAGGCTTTCTTGGTTCCTCCTTAGGCTCCTCCTTGATGACTCTAGTGACGTGGGCCTCTTTTAATTAATTGGGCCTGAGTCGCTTTTTATTGACTTGAGCCTTCTTGATTTATTGAGCCAAGTCCAATTAATTTTGGGCTCATCATTTGCCCTACTTGCCCCTAAGCCTCCGAATTTTCGCGAGAGGAGGGGGTTGAGGGCATGTGTTTCTTCTTCTCTTGAGTAAGGATTTTCTTGCTCCCATGGTGTTTTTTCATCTTCGGGGACTTTGCTGAATTTATCGATTTTTTTTGTTTTTGTTTTTGGCGCTGGTCTCCTTTGGGCAATGCCTCCTTTTTTTTCTTGGCCCTGGGCCTGGCCTCTTTCTTCTCTTTTGTTTTTTGAGCTGACACGATCGTGTGGGTACGACGTTGGCACTGAGTCTTGGTCATGCTGGCGTTGATTATTTATCATTGGGCGCTGGCGCTGGGTATTGACCATTGGGTATTGGCGCTGGGTATTGACCATTGGGTATTGGCGCTGAGTATTGACCTTTGGGCATTGGCTACATGTATTGACCATTAGGCGCTGGCACTGGGTAGAGCACTAAACAACGCCGAAACTTCGAACGGCCATAATTTTGAGCTCAATTGTCCGTTTGAGATGATTTTTTTTAAAAATCGTGTATTTTTTCGAGATCTACGACATGGGGCACCTATTTTTTCCTCCAAAAATGCTTCTTTGTCAATGCTAGTTCTTTATACTGACCTTGTCTATAATTACAATCGTCATGTTGATAGGGCGGTGGTGAAAACTTTCTGTGCTTTTAGGGTGGTGTCTCCTCCCCCAAGAGGGCGAGGTTTGATGCCCCTAGTATTTTTCGGCCCAGGTCTAATGACTAGGTTGCTTCCTGAGAGATACGACCCGAAAGTGCCCCCACTCCTTCCCACACTGGGACTTCTGTGTGTACCAGAGTTAGCCCTTGTACCGCTGTAGGAGTTGAGACCCTAGTGTAGTTTTGCTACGGGGACTGTAGCTTCACATAACTGTCATGCTTTTGATATTGGCTCAATGTCAATCTAGTATAGTCATATGGGTTGAAAAAAATAATGTTATCCCAACATTAAAATATATAATATGATTACCTTGGAGAGAGGGGCTGACTATTTGCATGAGAGTAAATTCAGAGTTGTGGTTGTCCTGTAAGAAAGCCGCATGAGATGAGGCCTCGGGGGATGGCTGCCGTGACAGAGGCTTGGTAGTCATGGAGATGACTGTCGTAGCAGAGGTTGACTACTTCCGTGAGAGCAGAGTCATAGAGGTCAAGCTACATATAGTCTCGAGAGATGACTACCATAGTAGAGGCTGACTACTTGCGTGAGAGTTGAGTCGTAGAGACCGAGCTACGTATAGTCTCGCGAGATTGCTTTCGTAGCATAGGTGACTACTTGCGCCAGAACAGAGTCATAGAGGTCGAGCTACGTATAGTTTCGAAAGATGACTGTCGTGGTAGAGGGTGACTACTTGCGCAAGAGTAGAGTCGTAGAGGCCGAACTACGTATAGTCTCGAGAAATGGCTGTTGTAGCAGAGGTGACTACTTGCGCGAGAGCAGAGTAATAGAGACCAAGCTACGTATAGTCTCGGGAGATGGCTGTCGTACCATAAATTTTGCTTTGATATGTCTCGCAATCCTATTTGGATTTGTACCCGACTTTCTTTCTTTATACTTTGCTTTTGGTTGCTTGCAGGTGGCTGTTGCTTTGCCCTCCCAGCATGTTTACAGGTACGCTAAAGATCAATGAGGCACTTGATGGCCAGACAGCGGAGCTACGGACACGTGAGATTGGTAAAGAGCAGTTAAGGCTTGAGCGGTAGGCACGAGAGGATGCCGTTGATTAATTGAGGCTAGCATATAAGAGGACCGCTCAACTTGAGGCTGACCTTCGAGTAACACTTGAGAGAGCTACTAGGGCAGATACTCACTCCATGAAGATGGGGATGAGGAGGGCACCTGGTGCTGGGCGTATGAGACTGGGCGTCTGGTGTTGGGCACGAACATCGAGGGGTGCTGGGCCAGGAGGGAAGAGGTCTTTCATGGATAACGTGCAAACGGTGGGCGACAATCATCCTGGTGGGCGATAGCTAGCCTGGGCACCGGCCTGGGTGATGCTAGCCTGGGCGGTGCTTGCCTAGGCGCCTGATGAGAGGGCCACTGTTGATTTCTCTACCTTCGTACCCTATGAGGCACCAACAGTAGTTGGTGACGAGGAAAACCTTAATTATAGTGGTTGTGGCTCAGAGAGCAATGATTGAGTATGACGACTGTTGTCCTTTTGTCTACACCTTGTTGTTACGCAATGTTATGACTTTTATAAGCTGTTTGTAAGTTTCAAGAAAACAAGACAATTCGGACACAATAATATTCGCAGAATTTCATAAAATAAAAAATAACAGCATAAATAAACTAAAACAATAAAGGATAGATAACATGAGAGTCACTTGCTTCCACGATCGCCATATTGGATCTCTCATTCGTCTTCATCCTCCTGCGCAGGTACGTGTGGAGGGGGAACGCGTGAGCTCCCTGCACGCTGAGGAGGGACTACTGGGCTAGGGGCGCCTTGGTGTGGCCTTGGAGCATTCTGGCGAGGGGCCCCACGGTGAGGGACTGTCTAGCTCCCAGAAGGGATGGGTTGCTGCTCCTCTTACAGGGTGAAGGGCAATGCCTCCTTGGGCAAGCATCAGTTGAATGATCTGTTGGTTATATTTTACCAACAGTTGCATAGTCTGTAGAAGTTGTTGTTGTTGCCCGATGGTGGGAGTTGTAGTAGCACATGGTTCTGAGGGTGCGAGGGGAGGCAGAGCCTTTTCCTGGTAAGCTGGATTGTTGTGTCCCAGTTGTTTACTCATTGATCTGGTCGTAATTACCATGGATTGAAAGAGAGTAGAAAACTAGTCGTTTTCCACAGACAATACCAAACTGATGATACACAAATCAGTCTTCGTGCAAGATCAATAGTCAAATATATGAACGAGTGCAATAAATGAGCAGTAATAGGCAATCATTGACAGATCAATGACAAAACAGTCAATAATAACAAACTCAATAGATTTATAGTGGCTCAATCCGGATGACCTACTCCACTCTCGGGAATAGCAGCGGTGCCTAGAGATCTTTATTGATGAATAATGTTACCGGGAGAGTAACTCCGAGAGTATTATAGTGTTTTGGGAGAGAGAGAAAGTAATGTGTGTAGAGAGATGTGTGAGGTCTCCAGGTCATCAAAGTACATGCCCTCTATGTGGAAAAGACTTACATTATATACGTAGGGTAAGGCGGTGAAGTGAGGGAGAGAGTTTCTACTACTTTGATAAGTACAATTTTGGAAGGATTAAATCTCCGTATCCCGATATTCTTTCCCTTGTGCTCCTATTAAGTCAGAGGATGATCCTGAGTTAGATTGAGCTTGATCCTAAGCTTAAATTTGAGTTGGAGTATACTTGGACTTGAATCGGAGTCAAAGGACGAAGGAGGACCAGGGGACCAGCCCTGGGCGGCGCCTGGCTTGGGTGACCCTTGGGCCACGCCCCAAGTGTTTTGGGCGTTGGCATTATGTTTTGGGTGTTGATCTTTTGATGCCTCTTTGAATTCCTTTTCGATGGGTCGACCTAGCACCGATTGGGATCTTCCTTAGGCTTTCTTGGTTCCTCTTTAGGCTTCTCCTTGATGACTCTGGTGACATGGGCCCCTAATTCATTGGGCTTGAGTCATTTTTTATTGCCTTGAGCCTTCTTGATTTATTGAGCCTAGCCCAATTAATTTTGAGCTCATCAGTATACAATAGAAGTATAGACAGTTAACGGGATGATCAACAAAAAAATTTAAATTTTTTGGTAAAAGAATAGTGGGAAAATGGGAGGGAAGCCAAATTTATTCTCAAAAAGGAAAAAACATAAAATAATAAAACGATAAGTATAAAGAGTATTATTAGAGTGGTATAAAAATATTAACTCTCTATTTTAACTTTTTACATAAGATTCTATATTTTTTAGAAAATATACTCTCTGAAATAAAGAGAACTGGTAGAGATGCTATAACAATGTATCGAGGGATCATTATGAATTTAGTTTTCCTTCATAAACTCTCTTCTTTTTTTCAATGGTAGATCATCCGAATATGTATAAGTTCACTTATAAATCTAGTGGCGAGTAATGTCTACCGTTGAAAAATTTGAGAAAAACGTATTGTCAATTATCTTTCCTGGCAAATTTGGGGACAGCATGAAAAGCCGTAATATCTTAAAATCGAAAAAAGGTCATTCTCCTCTTCGGTCGCAAGAAGAAAAGGACCGAGACATTGACCATCATGCTTTCATTTTCTCCTATTCAAACGCACGATGAAAGGTTGAAAGAAGTTCACATTAGACAGATTTGTCAAATGCAGATAGCTACATGTGGGGTTGGTGTCTTGCCCAATGCCATTGGGGGGGGGGGGCAGGGGAGTGGGATCAGTGTCCTTAAATTGTGGGTTTACATTCTAAGTTGGTTCAGACTTTTTTTTTTTTTTATTTTTTTTAGTTTAACAGTTATGAGTGTCTGAGTCAATTTACGCGTACCTCAACTAATTCTCTTTCTGATCCGATCAAAGACAAATCATTTATGTCGAGATTAGGGTATTCATAAGAGATAAATTTTTAATTGTCTACACTCTAAAAGAGGTCAAGATTTCAGGGTATTACTTGGATAGTCTTTAAACATTTACTAAACTAAATTGTGTACAAGATTCTACAACATCTATCGTATAACCCCATGTTAACTTCAAGATGATGTTAATTACACAAAAAATTCATCGAATTATAATTACATATACCAAACTCGGAAAGTCTTTGAGCATATATTGAACTATGTTGGATATTTAACTATCTGATGAAAGAGCGTTAACTTTTTACCAATAAAAAATTTAAATACCATGATGTGAGTTGCGTGGAAAAGATTTTGTTCGCATCTTTCTATCACGTGCGTTTATGTTTTATATAATATTAATTGCTTTGGTAAAATGATTCAAATTATAATATTTTTATAGTTAATGATTACAAATCAATTAAATCAAAATTAACGACTATAAATCGATGTAGGACCGAAATTTGTGGTTTTGGTACGTTAGTCGTGTCCAAGAATAGTGGATTCCAGCTATGTCGTTGTCCAAAATGCTACCTATGTCTTATATCCCAAGGAATCAATCAATCCTATGGTGGATAACATGTTAAGTCGCTTCAAGATGAGAATAGTGGAGCCCTTTTTCATGTTGAACAACAATGCCATCAAACCTGTTATTTTCTGGTCCCTACTACCATGACTTCAAAATCATGGCCGACTTCATTCTCACCCCCACATGCCCATGAATGACGGAGCCATGTTAGCTACCTCCTTCGAATTTCCCTTTTTTTTTTCTTTTCTTTTTTCTATTGTGAAAACTGTTCGGATCAATTTTCATGTATATCAACTGATTTTTTTTCTGTTCCAATCAAAGACAGACTATTCACGTCGGAACGAGAGTATTCATGATGGATAAATTTCTCATGGTCTGACCTTCAAGGAGTTACCAAAAACGTCTAAGTTTATAGTTTGTCACTGGAACCATTTGAGTTATTCCTTAGAGTTATCCCCTTCAAGTTTCAAAAATTATGTTTTTGAGTAAACTATGTAGATGACTCCTAAACTATGTGATATGTTTCAATTAAGTTATTAAACTAATTCTTGTATTAATTTAGTCACTCAATTATGTAATCTGATTCAATGTGGTCTTTCATTATTAACTTTAATAGAAAGTTATTAGTGCACGACACGTGTATGAACTAAACTATCATAATTTCTAACTCGTATGATATAAACATGAAGTTGCCTGTCAATGCCAACAACGAATTTGAACGGGAGGGCGCGTTGAATCACATTGCATAGTTGAGAAGTTATATTAACACAAAAAATTAGTTGAGGGACTTAGTTTAAGGATCATCGCCGTAGTTTGTTATTTCATTTTGTATGGCCTCAAGTATTGAAAATTCTACTTTATGATCTTAAATTAGGATCTTGATTGTTTCCAGGGGCAGGGAGAGAGAGACTTTTTCTATGTAACAAACATGTCTGCAGATAACTCCATTCCACACTTATGTAAGATGAAAGAAAGTCCGTGAACAGAAGTCAATGCCCGAACCCATTCTTGTTCTTGCTGTGGCGAGACTGAGAAAGGCAATTGACAGATTCAAGAAAAAGAAAAATGCGACAACGAGAGAGAGAGATAGAGAGAACCAAAACACTAAAGACTCTTTTGGTGCATTCTTGACTCCCTCTTCAATTAACATAATAAACAATTTATTTTTTAAAAAAACAAATAAGGACTCGCCAAAAATAAATAAATAAATAAAATAAAATAAAACAAATCACAAAGTTGTTGAAAACTGTTATGAGCTTTGTCAGTTTCGGCCATTGATGGTGGAGCATTCAAAGTTCCACCTAACTCAGTAGTTCTCTCCTTCATTCAATACCATGCACACCCACACGAAGATCCTCCAAAGGTCTGCACTTTTCTGATATGTACGTGTATTAAAGATGGTCAAGAGAGAGAGAGTTGTGGGGGCAGTTATCAGAGAAGAAGATGATGATCAGGACTCAGGAGGTAGAGCAATTCAAGGCTGCTTTAATTTGCTGGACAGTGTTGGAGATAAGGTTATTAACAGTCGTCAATGACTCCGAGCTCATTTTAGCTGATGGCAAGCTGTTCACCAGTATTTGCAACACCACTGTAATAAGTGAACCACCTGACCTACCACCACCCCCATCCACGGCGGTGCTAGAACTCGTGGAAGCACCGTCTCCGGCTAGCCGACCATCGGGTGAGATGGTGAAACCTGATGGAAACAGTGGTATGTATGAAGGATCCTCACCACTCATGGCTATGTTGATTGCGGGTAGGTCAATTGGGCAGTACACCACAAGTGAGCCTGATGAATCTGTACAGCTTTCTTGGAGAATTAACATGTTGTTCTGGCTAGTGTTGATAGCCTGTCCAAGAATTTAAGACTGATCAGTCTGACAGTAACAAAATAAAGCACCACAGCAGTCAAAAAAAAAAAACAAAGAAAACAAAAACAATATTACCCTTAGAACAGATATACAGTTCCCTGGATTAGAACCATTTGCAACGTGGGCAACTTCTTGAACTTGGTTTTGATTGGAAAGAACATCCCACTACATAAAATATCAATAAGAATCAGAGCATTATAAAAGATATTAGCAATATAAACATAATTTTCAAGTTCGCAGTATCGACCATTAAAGGGCACTAAGACGCATTCAAAGCAGCATCGTGGAACAATGTCAAGTGATGCACACAAAATGATAAACAAAAGATTTAACACATATTGTGGCGGCATGGAGTGCTATCGTGCAATATACAACCACTCGGTTTCAATCTTGAGACATCTCAAGTGAGATTTGTGGTTTACACCAAAATTAGTCTCGGAGAGAAGGTGTAGATACTAATGCGACTTAGTTAAGTGCTACCAGTATCGACTGTTTGAGCCATAAATCTAAACTGCAGTCAAAAAACTGCTACATTCCTAGGAAGTTTTGCATATACACCTGAGGCCGAGTTCTTTCATCCCTGAAGAAATTGAAGACATTCTGTGGAGGAATTGGGAGCCAAATAGTGGTGGCTGCACTAAGAACTACACCATTGGACTGGCTGGGATCGGTGCTCCTGTGAAGGGTGGCTCGGACTTCAAACTCATTTGACCCCGAAAGAGTGGTCCATTGGTGGCCATTGGATGGATTGATGCTAGCACAGAAGTTGTTTACCATCCTCTGAGCAAGTTTCATCATGCTTCTCTTGCTTTCAAGTGACGGAATCACTGGAAAGACAAAACGTAAATTTCAGATGTACACAGATATGTATGATTAACGGTATTACATTAAAATATGTAAACACTTATGTTACATTCTTTGTAATAGTTTAAACTGTCAGACGAGTTGGTGTTTTAAGAATGTTAAAGCTTACCTCCTCCAAGATCACGAGTCGAAGTGTTGGTCACCATCAAACAAGCAAATCTTTCACACGTCCTTTGGAGAGTAGCAAGCCATCTTTCAGCTCCAAATGCCAATCCACTGTGAATAAGATCTCTGTAAAACCTATGAATTGTAGTTTTTTCTTCAATTTGCCAGTGCTCCACCCAAGTAACCTGTCCTTTGCACAACAAGAATATCTAATGTTACAAAAATTTATGGGGTCCAAGTAAGGATCAAAATTCCATTTCAGGTCACAGTATTGATTATCTAGGAAACGGAAATGAGTTGTTTCGGAAAGAAATGGAAATGGAGAGAAAAAATAGAAGTTTGCTTTCGAAACCCGGGCGGAAACATACAATAACATAGAAATTTCCATTTCCAATACTCATTTTTTTCTAGTTTCCATTGTTTGGTGAAAAAAAAAACGAAATATCGATCTTTGGATGCAACTGTATAAAGACGCTCACAAAACTATGCATATCTTAAGAATTGTTTGACAACCTTGGAGTATCCATTGGGCATGTCTTGAATCAAACATCCAGAAGGCAGCCTGTGAGCTCTACATGGAGAAGCAAATTGGCTATCTTGGGGAAGATTATCATAAGAAACATCAACAATTGCCCAAGAGTCTTGGTCAATTTGCTGACAAAATCGAAGGAAATAGAATTGTCTAGTTGGTACCAATGGCGAAAGCACCTGCAACTCTTCATACATCTGCCCAAGATAAAACTTTAAGTAAATACTAGCTAGTATATAAACCTCCAAAACAACTTAACATTCAAAGGGAGCGACTTCAATACCGAATTCAGCGCTCTACCAAAAATTATTAGAAAATAAGAATGTGATTATGTCTCAATTAATAAAGTTAACAATCCAATTTGGGTAAAGTTGTAAACCCAAAAGGTAACATCACCTCTAAAAAGAGATGGGATCGATTTCAAATTGTTAGGATTGATCTTAATATTTTCAGATCAATCTTAAACAAGTTAATTTTATCATAACTTTCCTAGATTGATACGTAGTCTCGTCTCTATTTATAGTAACTTTCAATGTGATACTGAAATATAAATTTTTAGTATCGTAGTTTGTCCGGTATTCATATATACACATTAAAATTAGAGGTTGGAGATTGCTTCTAATTACCAGTTGCAAGGTACCACTATGGCTACCCAACATTCCAGATGATATAACTTCAACTATTCTTGCCCTTGAGACAATAGTAGGAAATAGCTCCACAACTTTATTCTGCAAACAAAAAATAACTATCATTCTGGAAATCAAAGGCCTAAAATGAAGAGGAAATACATGTACTACTGTCAGAAAAATTATAGAACAGATTGAAAGAACTAACCGTGTCCATAAACATGTCGATCAAAGCCAAACTATTCATTATAACAACACCTGAATCTCTAGATGCTTCAATCCTCACGTTGGGATTTTTCAAATGGTTGTTGACTTTTGGGAACATTCTATCATAACTTTCAAGATCAAGAACATCCCTCCTATCGGTTGTCGATTTCATCCACAAAGGTTCATTAGTCTGCAAAAGTTTGATCAATTCATCCATTGCATTGCCTGCAATATCCGTCATGAGAGATTTATCCATGTCGGTATTGCTCATTGATGGGAATGGTAAGGTTGGAATAGTCGGCGAGCTCCCAGGCAGAAGATCAAGATCAAGATCAATAGAAGGACCAGTAATGCCATGGCCTAGTCCAAAACTAGCCATGGATAAATCCATAGATGATATATTATGAATAGGCATTACTGGTGGGGGGTGTGAAGTAGGCCACCCTATGTACTTGGCAGCAATACTAGACACTCTATCAAGCTGCAAATTAAACATTAAAATTGGATTGAACAAAACCTTTTAGGAGATTAAAATGGCCATCTAAATAACATTCAATCAATCTATTAAGGGCAGCGAGTCTTAAAGCAGGTTTTGAAATCTTCTTTTTATATCTAGCTTTTTTTTTTGTCGAAACAAAAAAGAGACTAAGAACTCACATCTTCTTTCTATACTTAGTCAAAAGACCGAGAAAGGTATTCCTCACCTCTTCTTTCAATTGTGCATTTTCCATTCGTAATCTTTGCTCATTGAAATAAGGATCTTCTTCAACCGGAGGACCTCCACAGGTCGGACAGATTATGTTCCTCAATGCCTCTCTGATTGCTATGTTCTCACATCGAATCTTATCATTCTCTGCCCGAAATGCACAGTTATTGGTTCGTTCATGTTGTGCCTACATCAAAGCAATCAAAACACACATTAACAAAAGAAAGCACAAACATAAAACCAGCAACACATCAACAAAAAAAA
>CM042202.1:16597932-16613198 GCA_023539305.1 Ilex asprella
GAGAGAGAGAGAGAGAGAGAGAGAAGAACAAAAACCTTCATTTGGGTCCTCCTGTTCTGAAACCAAAACTTAATCTGGCGAGGAGCCAAACTCAACTCTCTGCTTAACTGCAACCTCATCTTCTCATCTGGGTGAGGACAATCTTTGAACATTCTTCATTCCATGTACATATAAACAACAAAAACATCACAAACCCATTGATTATTATCAAAATCACATAAATTTAAGGCAAAATTTATTGTTGCAAGAAGTTCAAACTCACTGCATGTAGAATTACTGAAAATAATCACTGTACAAGAAAACATAAAGCAGCAGCATGAGGTTAACTCTCTCTCTTTCTCTCTCCCTCCCACTCTTTCTCTCTAAATATATATATATAATCTGGTGTGCACTGAGAAGTTGGAATAGGGGATGTAATCTTACGCTTCAAGTCTCTGAATCTGGTGAGCAGTGTGGCGGTGGTGACGTTTCTTCCTCCGGTGAGGGTCAGAGTCATCGTGTTGGTCGCCGCCTGACAACCCACCTCCTCGGCCACCATAATCCATCGTGACAAAGCCTCACCACCACCTCTGGCAAGCGTCACACTGGTGGTAATGATAATCAAAGTAGTAGTACTTGTAGTGGAGAAGCTTTCGTAAATCGGCTAGTCCCATGATATCAGCTATATTCGAATTCTCTCACTATGATATATATGATTGTGTTCTCACTGTTAAAACTATTATTTTTGGAAGAACCCAACAAGAAAGGATATCAAAAAAGCATCACAGAATGACGATAGTGTGAAAAACAAGATGATTTGGGCTATTTTTCGAAGATTTAGGTTTGTTTATGTATGATTGGGGGAGTTTGATTTTGAGCATGTGATTATCACGTAGCATTGTTCAACCCAAGACCCACTTCATTTTTTTGTGGATTCTGGCTGTGTAACGGCCGGAAAATCTTAGATATCAGCATGAATCCCGACGCTATATCTATATGTTGAGAGAGAGAGGACTTGGTGGGAAAAGGAATGAGATGAAATTAAGGGTGGGGGAGGAAGGTGAATAATTAAAAGGGTTGTTTTCTCATAAGAAGAAGAATGGTAAAGAGAGCCGACAACCCATAATAATAGTAATAAATTACACTTTGATCTTAAATTAAGCATTATATTCATTTAACCCTTAACTATACTATTTTTTACATTTTACCTTAATTTGTAGTTATTTTTCTCATTATCCATTTACCTATCGCGTTTTCCATATAGTTATCGCGTTTTTCCATATTATCCTATCGCTTTTTTCTCATTACACAACAAGTGTCATCAAATTAACTTGTTTATATATTAATTTATTGTTAGATGATGACATCACGTTACAATATGATTACATTTAATATTTTCTCTAATAAATGGGTATAGGATTATCTGATATTGTTGTTGTAACCGACGGATTTAAAGCCTTTCAGTTCCGGTCTGAATTACATGGATATAGGAAGCCTCTCTCTCTCTCTCTCTCGTCGTAGGTGTTAGAACAAATGATAACACATTTTAGGCATACCTGTCGGAGAGTTAAGAGTTGAATGCCGGCGTGACGTTGCCGGCAAATGACGAGTGAGGAATAGGACGGCATACAAGTCCTTTCCCATTGATATTTATGTCGTTTACACACATTACAAGAAAAGTCCGCCTAAAAGTCAAACAAACACCTTTTCGGGTGTGGCTGTCCACTGTCCAGCTCCTCGGTAATTATACTTCTTCTGGACCTCCTCTCACCCCGGTCCCCCGCCCCCGCTTCATTAATCAAGAGGGATTAAAGGAAGGCAGTATAATGTCCATGGGTCGGTAGGCTCACGGGTCCAATTATTCGGTCCGAAAAAATATATTCGAGATTTCGTTCAAACTTGAGTCCAATATCTTTTAAAAGAAGGCTTAGACTTGTCTTCAAATCCATTATCTGACCCATGAGTCCGCCCACAAAAACTTGGCCCAAGAGCCCACCTATCCAATCCGTCTACTCCTCCGCACAATTGTTTGAAAAAAATTGACCCTTAAAACTTTGAAAGTTTGGTGGTAATATTTAAAACTAGTTGAGATGTGCTAATTTTATTTGTGATACAGTTCTTCTCCTGTTCATAAATAAAATTAGTAATTATTTATTTTTAATTCATTTTTGACTCAAATTTTAATTCAAAAATGTAATTTATAAAAATATTAAATTAGAAACTTTTTAAATGAAATTGTGTGTGTATATATATATATATATATATATGTAACAGGTTAGGCTGCGGATAGCTTATCTCTACTTGAAGTCTAGCCTGACCCATACGATAACTCACTCGAGTAAGGACTTGAGTCTACACTATTTAGTCTCGGCTCGAAAAAAAATTTGCTGGCCTAACCCGGCCCGGATCATGGACACCCCTAGAAGGTAGTCATGAATCACGTCAAAACTGAGATATTGATGAATATAAATTCTTCATAGGCCGGTCTCAAAGGATAGTAGAAGTTATAACAGAGACAAACGATAAATTCAAACGTTTTGAGTTCGAATATCTTTTGTGAATATCTTAGTATTAGCGTAGATGATTTGTCTTTGATCGAACTGAGGAGATGATTAGGGCTACATCTTTGATTGTTAAACCAAAAAAAAAAAAAAAGGAAAAACAGTCTCCACTAAAAAAATTGAGATGGGTTCTTATTTTTTGTGATTAATTTAATTTATATTTTAAACTCATATTTTTAGTAGATATATTCAACATGAAAATTACATGCAATCAAGCATAGAGGTAGGATATCATCGTGAAGAGACTAAATAGTGGTACAATTTGGACTTGTATTGAAAAAGGTAATTCAACAATCATTGTTAATGTCAAGTGTTTAGTTGTATAGAATTTTTCAAAATTAAATTTAATATGAAACCTTTTTAAAATTTAGTTTAGATCATACAATTCAAAAAGTAATTATTATTTCTTGTAGTAAAAATTAATTTATGATAATATCGTTTGATAATGCACAAAATGGTCTTGTACAAGATCAACAGTCGAGTGTGTGAACATGTGTAATTAATGAACAATAAATAAAGCAACCAATGACAAAACAGTAAATATTGAGTCAACACACAAATTTATAGTGGTTCAGTCTGAGTGACCCACTTCACTCTTAAAAATGGCAATGGTAGCCGGTGGCTCTTTATTAATGAGTAGAGTAACAGTGAGAAAACTCCGGGAGATATATGCTCCGGGAGAGGTACAATAGCTAGGAGAGAGTAACTACGTGTGTAGAGAGATTTTGGTGAGATACCAAAGTGTGTTGAGAGATGTCTCTCCAAGTGGAGAGAGCTTACAATATATAGGTATGATGAAGCGGTGACGTGAGTGTGAGAGTACTAATTCTTTGGAGAGGATAGTTACAAAAAGTAAGTATAATTAAGGTAGTCTTGATCTTCGAGAGTGAATATCCCGATAATTACTCCCCATGTGCTCTACTTCCTCTTTGACTCCTTGGAACTTGGATTGGGCCAAATCCATGAATTGGGCTTGACCATCATTGTAGCTAATTTGGGCCAACTTGATTTACTGGATCTAGCCCGGTTAGATTTAGGCTCATCATTTGCCCTTCATGCCCCAAGTCCTAGAAGTGATTGAGGGTATTTGTGAACTTCTTCCTTTGGGTAGAACAGATGTCTTGTTCCATATGGTGGTGGTTTCCCTTCCTCCTACAAGAGGTAAGATCTAATGCCCTCGGTGCTTCTCGATCAAGGTTCGTTGGCTAGGTTACTTCTCGGGAGATGAGACCTAGTGGTGCGCCCACTCCTTCCTAGACTGTGACTCCTGTGTGTACCAAAGTTAGCCTTTGTACCGTTGTAGGAATTGAGACTCCAGTGCAATCTTCTACGGGGACTGTAGCTCCACATAGTTTTCATGCTTCTAGTAGTGGCTTGATGTCAATGCTTTGACTTGACTTTGGTCAAGGAACGACTTTGGTGGTCTGTGACTCCCGGGGATATCAGAGAGGTTAAATCTCGATGTACAAGGGGCATTACCAATACCGCGATGAAAGAGTTTCCATGGTATGTCTCTCTTCTCAACTTTGATTTTGTTCTCGCATCTTTTCCTTCATGTTCTGCTTTTTGAATGCTTGCAGGTGGCTGTCGTTTTTTCCTACCTTTTCCAAGACAACCAAGCTTGGAGAGCCATTCAAGTATCTGGTAACAAAAAGGCAGACACAGGGGACTGCTGAGAGGAGTTGAGGTTGACTCGTGAGAGAGTAACATCCCTTAAGGCTAAGCTTTTGACGACTAGTGAGAGGACATAAGTTGGGGATTGTGGCTGTCTGAGAGTAGAGATAGGATTAGACCGAGCTTCTTGGAGACTCACGAAAGAACTTGAAGTTGGATACATAGACTGTTTAGGAGTAGAGGTAGGTTTAGGTTGAGCTTCTTGGTGACTCGCAAAAGAGCGTGAAACTAGATACATAGACTACTTAGGAGCAGATGTAAGAGTAGGCCGAGCTTCTTTGCAACTCACGAGAGAGTGCGAAGCTGGATACATAGGCTTCTTAGGAGCAGAGGTAGGTTTAGGCCGAACTTCTTCGCCACTCACGAGAGAGCGCGAAGTTAGATATGTACATTACTTAAGAGCAGAGGTAGGAGTAGGTCGAACTTCTTTGCAACTCACGAGAGAATACGAAGCTGGATACATAGGTTCCTTAGGAGTACAGGTAGGAGTAAGTCGAGCTTCTTTGTGACTCACGAGAAAGTGCAAAACTAGATACATAGGCTGTTTAGGAGCAGGGGTAAGATTAGGCCGAGCTTCTTGGCGACTCACGAGCTTCTTGGCGATTCACGAAAGAGTGCGAAGCTGGATACATAGACTACTTGGGAATAGATAGGTAGAGTCGTATTAGGACGTTGAGTCCTAAATTTTAGGATGAGATGTGCTCGCTAGGAGGTGTTATTTATAAACAGTCATTTGATACTCAGAGTAAAGTTTCAATAGGTTTATAGGTCCTGAGTCAATCATTTTCCAAATAACAAGTAAGTGCTGTTAAACGAGGACGACGAGGGGAATGGCACGAGGGCTTGGGCAACGCCACCTTGCTGGGTGGATTGGGTGATGCTTTGGAGAAGCGGTATGGGCGATGCTAGGTGCTGCTTGGGTGGCTCCTAGGGTCACTTGGGAGGCGCCTCGGGTCGCTTTGGCGACGTCTTGGGTTGTTTGGGCAGTGTCTTGGGTTATTTGGGCGGTGCCTCGAATGGCTTGGGGGACGTTTTGGGTTGCTTGGGCTGCGTCTCGGGTTGCTTGGGCTACGTCTCGAGTCACTTGGGCGACGTCTCGGATCACTTGGGCGCTGGACACTAACGTTGATATTGACCATTGGGGGCTGACACTGGGTATTGATCATTGGGTGTTGGCTTTAGGTATTGACCATTGGACGTTGGCATTGGGTATTGATTATTGGGCGTTGGTGCTGGATATTGACCACTGGACGCTGACGTGGAGTATTGACATTTGGGCGCTAGCGCTGGGTGGAGTATTAAACAACGACAAAACTTTGGACGACCATAATTTGAACTCAGTTGTCTGTTTGAGACGTTTTTTTTAAGTCATGTATTTTTTCGAGATCTACGACATAGGGTACCAAATTTCTCCAAAAAAAATGCTTATTTCTCACAAAATTTGAGTTTTTTTACCCCCAAATTAGTGAAAAATATATTTTGCATGTGTCTACTTTTCACTGGTGGTGATATGACCTCGTTATGATGTGGCAGGTCATCTTCTGCTTAGTAGTTCATGAATCTAGTTGTTGTTACCATTAGAGGTAAGAAGACTATAATGAGAGAATCATATCGGTTCCCACATACGACGTCAAACTGAAAATGCATAAATTGGTCACGTGCAAGATTAACAGTCGAGTGTGTGAAGATATATAATTAATGAACAATAAATAAAGCAACCAATGGTAAAACAGTAAATATTGAGTCAATATACAGATTTATAGTGATTTGGTCCGGGTGACCTACTCTACTCTTGAAAACGGCAACGGTGGCCGGCGACTCTTTATCGATGAGTAGAACAACAGAGAAAAAGCTCTAAGAGAGATACAATAGATAGGAGATAATAGTTATGTGTGTAGAGAGGTTTTGGTAAGATACCAAGGTGTGTTGAGAGATGTGGCGGTGAGGTGAGGCGGTGATATGAATATGAGGGCACTAATTCTTCGGGGATGATAGTTACAAAAAGTAAGTACAATTAAGGTAGTCTTGATCTTCAAGAGTGAATATCCCGATAATTACTCTTCATGTGCTCTAATTTCTCTTGAACTCCTTGAAACTTAGATTGAGTTAAATCCATGAATTGGGCTTGACCCGCCTTGTAGCTGATTTGGGCCTGCTTGATTTATTGGATTTAGCCCAGTTAGAATTGGGTTCATCATCCACCATTTTCTTTCATTTGTAACATAAGGTAATGTCAACTATTTCAAAATTACTTTCGAAACTATTTGTTTGCCCCCTACAAAAATTAGTTGTGAGTTACTGCATTGTTAGTGATATAAGTAATGTCTGTAAATTGATTCTGCAACGATTACGCTTTTTTTTCTTTTGATTATTAAACTCATCTAAACATGCACCTTCATACTTAAGAACAATACATGAAAGTATATTTTATCTAATTATTAAATATCAGAATATTGAGCTTTTTAAATACACACTATATAAGAATTTTTAAAAATCCAAGGGAATACATCCAATTTTTTGAAAACCTAAAGAGGATATAAAAGTCTTTTGACAATTCGAAGGCGCCATGGATAGCCCCCTCACAGTAGCCTTGCTTGTAGTACAAATGAATAGACTAATATTAAAATTACTTTAAAAAGTGAGATTGAAAAAATAAAACCGAGTAAATAGACTAGAGCCATTAAAACTTAGATAGAATAGGTGAGAATAAAATCTTTTAATTTGATGTAAAAGAATATGTTGTGATTTATTTTTTGAAGTTATTATAAATTTGTAAATAAATTAGTTTGTGTGTGGGTGGGGTGCAGCTAGTCTGGTGTTCCTCAAAGAATAACACTGTGTGTTGTTCTATTAAACGGCATCGTCCCACTAAAAAAACCTCAATTCACCATAAAAAAGCTTGCACAATAAAAACTCCCAATTTTTTAATATCCGCCAAATCCTTTAACACAATAAACTATTCACCACCTCATCTGCACACACAGACAACTACATTCTCTCTATTCACACACATATATAATTGGATACAATCTTCTACACAAACGGACAACAAGGTTCAGCCTTCTATAACCCCACACACTGAATTCTTTAGAGTTTTGTCATTTTCTCAATTTTTTATTTCACTTATTGCCATAGAATATTAGGATTTTATTTTGTGTGTGTGTGTGTGTGTATATATATATGTATACATAAAAACATATATACACTCTTACACTGTTATTTGATTCTTAAATTAATTCATTTAATTTTATTTTGGTACAAATTTCAATATTGTTATAATAGAAACTCGTTATGTGACAACAAAATTTTGTTTGCTACTTGGTTTTGAAACCATTGTGAATGCACACAAAATATTGTATTTTTATATCAAACACATTACATTTTTTAAATCTAACCAAGCTATAATATTTTAGGATTTTGACTGTAATTATTTTGTTTTGAACCTAGATCTTTTGAACTATGATAGAGTATACCATGACTAATGTACTTGAGAGCACTCCACGTATTAGTATGCACTTTGATTCAGAGGAAGATGCATATGTATTTTATAACAACTATGGTGGTTCCGTTGGATTTAGTGTGAGAAAAAATTATCACAACAAAAGTAAGAAAGATGGTGTATTAATATATCGGGAATACGTTTGTTGCAAAGAAGGCAAAGAAACTTGGATAAAAGAGATTGAAAAATAGTGAAATCTCGAGCAGAGACACGAACAAATTGTTCGGCTCACATGTGTGTTTCCCTTAAACGGGATATTGAAAAATTTGTTGTAGTCAAATTGGATGATATGTACAATCACGCTTTGCACCTTAGTAAATGTGTGCATATGATGTCATCTCAAAGAAAGGTTACTACAATGCAGGACATTAATGTGGATATGGTAGAGGATTGTGGGATATCAATCAAAGCATCATATGAACTTATGAGTACCCAAGCAAGTGGAAGGGAAAGTTTAGGATTCACTCGGCAAGACCAAAAGAATTACATCCGTGAAAGAAGGCAGCGAGAGCTGAAATATGGTGAAACAGGTAGTTTGTTGAAATATTTCCAAACTGAAGCAGTTAAAAATCCATCTTTCTATTATGGAATTCAATTGGATGTCGATGAGAAAATCACAAATATTTTTTGGACTGACCCAAAAAATGATTATTGATTATAGCCACTTTGGAGATGTTGTCTCATTTGACACAACGTTCTGAACAAATAAGGAGTATCGACCATTTGCATGTTTTGTTGGTTTCAACAATTTTAGGAAGACTGTGGTATTTGGCGCTGCATTGTTGTATGATTAAACAACAACATCATTTCAGTGGCTATTTGAGACTTTCCTACAAGCAATGTCTAGGAAGAAGTCTATCACTATATTTACTGACCAAGATCAAGTAATGGCCAAGGCTATATCCCAAGTGATGTCAAAGACATATCATGGGTTATATACTTGACACCTTTCCCAAAATGTTTTAAAGCATCTTGGAAATATATATAAGGATAGTTCAAACTTCGTCACCAAATTTAAAGAATGCATTTATGAATGCGATGAAGAACATTAACTAGTTGAAGCTTGAAATCCTTTGGTTGATGAGTACAATTTGCAGGATAACATTTGGATGAATTCGATCTGGGATTTGAGGGAGAAATGGGCTAAGATACATATGAAGAGAACTTTTACGGCAGATATGGGGAACACTCAACTTAGTAAGAGTATGAATGTAGCATTACGAGGTACCGAACCTTAATATTATTTGATTTTTCACTCATTTTGATAGGGTTGTAAATGATAAGAGATATCAAGAGTCGGAGTCAGAGTACCATGCTAGGCAAAAGTTGCCTAGATTAAAGTTCAAAAAAGCTCTCATGTTGGTGCAAGCAAGTCAATGTTGTGCTCCTCCTATATTTGAGTTGTTTCAAGAAGAATATGACACTGTCCAATGCACTATTGTGACGCCACGTAATGTTTTGGATGGAGTACATTATTTTGTTGTTCGCTTGTTTGAAGAAGAGAGAAAGTATTTTGTGTCGGTGAATGCCACTGAACAAATAGTTACTTGTAGTTGTAGAAAGTTTGAAATGGATGGAATATTATCCAATCATGTGCTTAAGGTGTTGGACACGATGAATATTAAGCAAATTCTTAACCAATACATTATTAAGAGATGGAGACGAGATGTGAGGAATGTTCATGGACAAAATTCTTTAGTCACACAAAATGTGGAGGATCCCAAGTTGGTGACAACTTCACGATATAGACAACTATGTCCTAGAATGGTCAAGTTAGCATCTCGTTGTTCTAATCTTTAACCTGCATTCGAGTTGGTGTCTCAAGGTATTGATGCTTTGTCTGATCAAGTGGAGAATATGTTTTCATCACTTAATAACTTGGGAGATAGCTCCGATAAAGGAAATGCGGGAAATGAAGGCATAGAGAATGTGAACCCTAACATTCTACGAGTGAGAGGTTTAAAAAGGAAAGACGGTGTTTATAAAGATTGGGGGCAACTAAAACCTTGGCATGAGAAGCAAACGAAAAGGAAGAAAGTAGGCCCACAACCCTCTTATATATCTAAGGTATTACACATCCAATATTGTATTTTATTTTACATTTGATGAAGAAATGACAATATTGATTTATGAATTACTTGTTTTTAAGGTATCATAGCCAGGATGTCCACATCCATTGTCTTCTCAAGCATCTAACAGTTCACAAAATACTTTGGTTTCTTATATTCACATAGATTTTCTGTTATTTTTTCATGAATTGATTTTAATGTTATATTAACATTTTTCATTTTTTTTTGTAGAGTATGTCATTTGATGCAACCACATTACTTTCATTTGATTTTGTGAATGAAAGCTTTTATGATTTTTTCAAGGATGGCTAAAGAACAAGAGTGGCAAGGTGGAAGGGCCTTTACTCTATTTTCAAACTATTTAATCTTATTTCTATAACTTTTGATTTAGTTCAATTCCGCAAGTTATCCTGTGATTGAGGAAATTGTATGGGGTTGTTTTTGTGATTAATGATATTGTAAGTTGGGATTGATAATTGTGATGGAAGATTTTGATTAATGATATTGTATTTTGGGGTTGTTCAATGTGGTTAAGGATACTCTATTCTTTGGCTATTTTATTGCGTTCTTTTTTTTTAAAGAAAATTTTATTAAAAGAATCTCAAATTACAAGAATCAAACAAACAGAAAAATCTGCTTTACAACAAAACAACCTTAGTGCATCACAACAACATTCCACAACAAAACAGCTCAAAATCATAGCATCAAAGCATCAATGCAACACAACAGCAACACAACAGAGTATTCCATCAGCTCATCTCCCAGCACCCTACAATCACCCTTTATCATAAAAAACCATCACTTTTTTTACCCTAGCAACTGGCAGAGCAATCTGATCCTACACCAGAGCACTCCTCACCTTAGTAGGCAAAACAACAATAGAAAAATCGGAAGTAAAGCTGTTGTGATCGTGCAGCAATTATAGTGTATAATTATGAAACAAACAATCAAGAAAGCAAGAAAGAATAACACACAGATACACCTGGTTCTTTGCCAAATAAATAGCACTCTGACTGTCACAATGCAACTGAACTCCACCTTGCTGGACACCCAGCTCTTTGACCAAGCCTGTAAGCCACAAAGCCTCCTTGGCAGCCTCAGCTACTGCCATATACTCTGACTCAGTAGTAAATAGTGCCACTGTAGGCTGTACCATGGACTTCCAACAAATAGGTCCTCCACAAGAGTAAACACATAACCTGTGGTAGACCTCCTGTCATCCAAGTTCCCTGCATAGTCTGCATCCACATATCCCATAACTGAAGGGTCACTCTGTTGTCTGCTAAACATGATGTCATAGTCTGTAGTGCCCCTCAAGTATCTGAAAATCCACTTGACTGCATCCCAATGCTGTCGACCCGGATTTGAAAGAAACTTACTAACCACGCTGACAGCTTGTGCCAAATCTGGTCTTGTACAAACCATAGCATACATTAAACATCCCACTGCACTAGCATATGGGACCTTTGACATGTCATGAACTTCATCATCTGTCTTCGGGCACTGAGCGGTAGACAATCTGAAATGATTTGCCAAAGGTGTACTTACTGGTTTTGCATCACTCATGCTGAACCTGTCCAACACCTTCTCAACATAGCTATGCTGAGATAGCCATAATTTCCTGGAAGCTCTGTCCCTGCGAATTTCCATTCCAAGAATCTTCTTGGCAGCACCCAAATCCTTCATGTCAAATTCTCTGCTCAACAAAGTCTTCAACTTGTTGACCTCACTCATACTCTCGGCAGCAATCAACATATCATCCACATAAAGTAACAGAAAAATAAATGAATCATCATCAAGGCTTTTCACATAAACACAACAATCATACTCACACCTTTTGTAGCCAATCCGGATCATGTAGGAGTCAAATCGCTTGTACCACTGCCTCGGAGACTGCTTCAGCCCATAAAGTGATTTCTTCAAATTACAGACCAAATGTTCCTGTCCAGGAAGACTGAACCCTTCTGGCTGCACCATGTAAATCTGTTCCTCCAAGTCACCATGAAGGAAAGCTGTCTTTACATCCATCTGCTCCAACTGCATATCTGAATGTGCTACTAATGCCAACATTGCCCTGATGGAAGTGTGTCTGACCACAGGAGAGAAGATCTCATCATAGTCAACCCCTTTTCTCTGTGAGTAACCTTTTGCTACTAGACGAGCCTTGTATTTTTCCCCTTCTTTTTCTGATACTGCTTCTTTCTTCTTATACACCCATTTGCACCCTATCGCTCTCTTCCCCTCGGGAAGCTCCACCAACTCCCATGTCTGGTTCTTATGCAGAGACTCCATCTCCTCCACCATAGCACCCATCCATCTACTTTTCTCTTGGCTTTGTATTGCCTCCTGAAAAGTTGTAGGATCCCCGCTACTAGTAATAAGTGCATAAGAAACCAAGTCTTCAAAACCATACCTGGTAGGTGGCTTGATATTGCGTTTGGGTCTGTCTGTGGCTATACTATGATGCTGCTGATCACCTGAGATAGAACTCTCTACATGCTGAGAATTCTCTTCTCTACCATGGTTTTCTAGCTCCACCTGCATCACATGCTCACTTTTACTACAGTTTTCTAGCACTTGTTTCTCTTCTTCCTGAGTACGCTGCAACATGGCTTTTTCATCAAAAACCACATCTCTACTGATCACCATCTTGTTTGTCTTCGGATCCCAGAGCTTGAAACCTTTCACCCCTTTCTGATATCCCAAAAAAATACACTGTCTAGACTTCGCATCAAGCTTTGACTTCTTCTCACTAGGAACATGTACATAGGCTGGACATCCAAACACTCTCAAACCAGAGTAGTCTACCTCGTTGCCTGTCCACACCTCCTCTGATGCTTTCCCACCTAGTGTTGCTCTAGGTGATCTGTTAATCAAGAAACATGCCATATTCACTGCTTCTGCCCAAAAATTCTTTGTAAGCCTTGCATTCAACCTGAGACATCGAGCTCTTTCAGCTATAGTTCTGTTCATCCTTTCCGCCACACCATTCTGTTGTAGTGTCCTGCGTACTGTGAAGTGTCTCTTAATCCCATGCTGCTCACACAACTCCCTGAACTTTGAATCTGTGTACTCAGTACCATTGTCTGACCTGAGGCATTTAATCTTCCTCCCTGTCTGGTTTTCTACTTCAGCTTTCCACAGCTTGAACTTAGTAAACATTTCTGACTTGTGCTGCATGAAGTACACCCAAACCTTTCGTGAGTAGTCATCAATAAAAGTCACAAAATACATGTGTCCTCCGCGTGATGCTACTCTTACTGGCCCCCAAACGTCTGTATGAACATAGTCAAGAATCCCCTGTGTCTTGTGTGTGGCTGTCTTGAACTGCACCTTATTCTGTTTCCCAAGAACACAAAACTTGCAGAAATCAAGCTTGCATGTTTTGACACCCTTCAATAGATTATCCTGATTTTTTATTACATTCTGGTTTGCTGCCAAAGCCACCAAATCCACTTTGAAGACATACATGTTATAATATTTTCTCCACTACCACTATCACTAAAAATACACATGCTATACCATCAAACCCACAAAGAATGTTTAAAAGACCATTTCCATAATGAAAATGAATCATTACATTACATACAACACTTGATCTAGTTGCATCATTTTAGCGTTAGAACAATAACCAAAATAAGTAATAATGGAAACTTTATTTCTTCTTCATTTGCCTCAATACGTTGGAGTCAACTATGAATTCCATCAATCCTTAATTTCTTAGGCCATTGTGAGTCGACCAGGAGAGTTGATTATCACTTCTCCACTTGCTCCCCAACTCGACGAAGTCATTTTACATCTCTACAAAACATTAAGGGTTGACAAAGAAATTGACAATGATACAAGAAATTATTAAAAATTCAAAACCTAACAAAATTAAATATTATAGAAATCCTTTAAGAAAGTCAGATTCCCTGTGCAAAGAACATACTGGAAAAAAAATTTCACAACTTGTGAGAGCTACTCATAGTTCATCACCGTGAAAAACCAAATTTAAATTTATTTTCATATCCCATTATACACCCAAAAAAGTGCTTCAACGACACTCAAGGACACCCCAACAACCACAACAACACTCAAGTTACAGTTAACTTTTTGTGTTGATGAGGTTTTGGCTGTTGGAAGTCTTCAATTGAGCCCTAGCGATAGCAAAATAAAAAATTGAGAAAATGACAAACCTATAAAGAATTCAGTGTGTGGGGTTATAAAAGATCAAACCTTCTTGTCCGTTTGTATAGAAGATTGAATCCAATTGTATATGTGTGTGTAGAGAGGATGTAGTTGTCTTTGTGTGCAGAGGAGGTGGTGAATAGTTCATTATGTTAAAGGATTTGGTGGGTATTGAAAAATTTGGATTTTTTTTACTGCGCGGGCTTTTTTATGGTGAGTTGAGGCTTTATTAGTGGGACGGCGCCATTTAATGGAACAACACACAGTGCTGTTCTTTGAGGAACAGTAGACGAGCCGTACTTGTGTGTGAGAGAGAGAGAGAAAGAGAAAGAGAAAGAGAAAGAGAGGAAGATTGCACTAAGAATATTTATATATCCAAAGTTGATTAAAAACCATTATTTGTTCAATCTTTTGCAGTAATGCCAAATAAACATGTAGTGAAAGTAGGGATTTCAAGAACTCATCACTTGAATACTTTATAAATAGCATCAGAATTCCAAAACATTTGAATATGATGGCACCTTAACAAATACCAACAACAAATCATTAAGGGCATGGTTGTTTGAGGAATTAAATATGAGTGGTACCTTACCAATACCAATGAAAATTAATATCGGTAATAGAAAATATTTTAATCTCCTCTTATATTTGTTTATTTAATAGATATTATGATGAGTCCCACAAACAATCATCTATTCTATTACATCTTATATAACAAATATATTATTTTACCTTTAACATCATCTATTTCATTACTTTGTTTGTGTAACATTCGACTTTCAAATTTATTTAAGAAAGACATCATGACGATGACATTTCTAATCCACATGCAACTAGTGATTGTATGACATGAACACAGAAATTATTTACTATTTCAAAACATTTTTTCCCCTAATCATTCTAACCAAACAAAAAAAAAATTTATGATTACAATACAAATCTCAAATTCATGCAATCATAAAGATTAACTGTCCTTTCTGATAGTTGTTGGATGGGTACCATGAACTCATCAAGTTGACTTTTAAATAGACACCTTGAGTGAGACATATGCATACTTACAAGTATATTATTGCTAAGAGACAATTCCATTCTCAATTGACACAGTCTGGACATTGTCATGTGCATCTCCCCCCCCCCCTTCCTTCTGTTGGTGGTCCTTCAACGATTTAACTCATCAATTCATGCAGGAGAGCCTTGTCTGATGTCAGTTGATGGGGGTGGAGCTTCTTAAGTTCAATTATGTTATCAAAAAAAATTAAATTTTGGTACCAATATTTTTCAATCGAAATATTCTAACACATGTAAAAAAAATTT
>CM042202.1:16662636-16700921 GCA_023539305.1 Ilex asprella
ATGTAGGAGATAGACGTTCACGACGCAATATAAGATGTGAAAAATATATATATATATATATGTACTCACACACGGATATATATGATGAGAGAGAGAGACCACCTACATCTCCCCCTCACTTGCCTCCCACAAACCACCACCCACTCCCATCGCCCTACCGCCAATCACGCAAAGTGAACCCCTTTCCTAATTGAAACAACTGCCTTCCAGCCACCTCAACGCCGAATCGAAGAAATTAACTAGGCAGGAAATCGGAACGTTAAACTGTGCCAAAATGTTAGCTTAAAGACCCATAACTTAATCCCACAATTAGGGAAAGGGTAATACTTGTTCTAACAAGCTAAAAATTCTGGTAAAAGTACGTCAATATCTGTTGATTGCTGAATACAACATGGATCAACCCTTTCACAAAACTCTTTGGTTGCTCTAGCAAAGACTCCCCCTAGGCACTTCATTTAGGATTTAGGTAAGGTCCATAATTATGTCACATGACACTCAAAATCTCACATGATCTTTAAAATAGATGTTCACATACAGAACTGCCCTAATCTTAATTCAAAACTGACTAATACGAGAAATGATGGTCGATTCCCACAGTACCTTTTGCTTATTCACACCTAAAATTAAGAGTAAATACTTTTCAAGAATAATTTCTTGAAGTCAATATCTTCATTAAAGCTCAACATAATTCCAAGACTACCCCCAACATACAAAATGCATAGCCTTTTTCACACTGGACTGAAACTTCACATGTTCAAGGGGTTACATGAATATGTTAATATACTTCTGAAAGCTCCTCAATTCTTTATGACATAAACTAAAACCCCCATGCACAGCAGGAGTACTAACCAAATTGAATGCCCTTGTCATATAAGGCAAAAATGAATGATATTGTTTACTAACAGAAGTTTTTGATTTAGAAAGGAAAGGAGACATAACAGAAGATAGAAGAAGAAAGAGGGAAGGGGACATGATCAAGCCCTCACAAGGATTAGAATAAGAAACATATAATTCTCCACAAAAACTAATCAACTGACATTTAACTCTGGCCAAAGTAGAGACCACATGATATTTAACAGACCAAGTCTACTAAAACCAAAAGTAATGTCTTAACAAAACTTTATTGAAAACTATCCAAACACTCATGATTTGATAAATACTCTTTATGTAATCCAATAAATAATTAGATTAATCCTAATAGATCCCAATTATTAAACTAATACTAAACTAAACAGTAAATTACAAATCTTCAATTCAACTTAATTCAATTTCTTTTCCATCCCTATCAATTCTCCCCTGCTTTAAAAAAAAAAACTCTTCTCTGTATAGTTGTGAAAGCAAAAGTATTCCCAGGGATTTTAAAAACAAGTTGCCTAACTACATTCTCAATTAGGATAGGATCACAACAATGCACTCTAGTAATCCTATATTGAAAATCACCATGAGACAACAATATCTCAATGCTTTACAACGTTCAAAATCTGGTCCATACAGAATGAAAGAGATGAAGAAAGCAAAAAAACTGGTGGCGCAAATATAACAACCACACTGTAGTAACATTTTTCAAAATTTGCTTAGCTTGTCTATAGCTTATCAGTAAGCAGTAACAATCAATCCAAGAAAAGGAGGAGACTTTTCAGGCTCATCATTCAATTAGAGTAGAGTTAGTGATGGTGGTGGAGCTCGTGGTACAAGGAGTGACTCGACACCTCATTCATTGACAGTTGTAAGGACCCGTATGAGCATCAAAGCATCAGTAGATTCACTAAATGGAACTGTACAGGCTCTTATTCATGGAACTAAGACAAAGAAATAAATAAGCTTCGCCTCTTCAACTGCTAATGAAAACGTGGTTGAAGAAGTCCCTACACCAGAAGCTCCACCACTATAAGCTCCTATTTGATCGAAAGATAAGTTGAAATTGTCTAATATTGAAAAGCATTCTTCTTGTACAGCATCAACTGATAATAACAAGTGAGTCTCAAAGAGTGTTGGTACAGATGAAGCTAAGCAAGCTTTGAAAAAGGTTTTTACAAATGTGGTTGTTACTTTTTCGGCACCAGTTATTATGCTTCCTTCATCTCCTCCATTCAGTATTGACTGTTACTGTAAAACATTGAGATGTTTTGTTTCGTAGTGATTTTCGATACAGTCTCACTCAAGAGCATTATTGTAATCCTATCCAAATTGAGGATGTATTTTGCCAACCTATTCTAGATTTCTTGAAGTATTTTTGCTGTCACAATCATTCGGGGAACAGTTTTTTTCTCATCCAAGGAGGACAAACTATGAAATTATAGTTGGTCAAAGTTAGCAAGCTCTAGGTGTCAACTAGTGGCCAACGCCTAAAGGATGAGACAAATACAAAGGGTCATAATTTTGCAAAGGATACGAACATCATAAACGGTATATAGAGTATGAGGTTTCGTGTAAAAAATGTATATTACACGTGGTTGCAACATTCAACTACAAAGTTAATGATGGAGATTGAAAAGGAATTGAATAATCTTGAATTTAATTTTTTTTATTATTAATTTATTAATTAGGATTCATTAGGATAAATCTGATCCACCTATTAACTTGTTTACAAAGTCCTAACCATGGATAGGAGTACTCTGTGTTATTGGAAGACTTGGTCTATAAATAATCATGCAATTCCTATTCTTTTTGTCAAAGTTGAACTTGAGTTGATTACTTGATTATTCTCCGTAGAGAATTTTGTGTTTCATGACCTCTCTTCAATGTCCTGTCCAGTTCTTTTTCCCAACCTACATTAGTATCCCTCTAAATCAACTTATAACTTTTATAGATTATGTAAAGAGAAGAAGTTTCAAAAACACACAAACAATTTCAATTCTCTTCGTTTGCATTCTAGATAAAGAGTACGTGAGTGAGTGAGTCCTCACTGACCTGAGCGATTTCGATCACCTAGTAGCAGGCCTTTTATTTGGTAGGTAACATTGCCAAAGTGTATCATCAGATTTGACTACGAAGGAAGGAACTTGAGGAACAAATTGTGGTTCCTGCTCTAATTTATATAAGACACAGCAATAACTTGTAGTCGTTGTCTCAATGTCTAACTGAAACCTCTGCAAAACATTCTCGCCACTCAAAACTACAAAAGACTCGATCTAATATTTTGCCAGTAAACATCACTTAAGAGGTAATTTAGGTAGTACAACATATTATAAGAACATTTGTTGGGCTATATATTATTCCATTTAAAAAACTATTACCCTGACTTAAGAGGGTGAATAAGCAAGATGGCCATGATTTTGTCTCCACTATATTTGATCTTAGCTTGGACTTTCTTAGGATGGTAAAGTCACTGCTTGCATAATGATCTCTAAATGCTCTACATCACAGTTCAAATGGGGAATACACAAGGAAAAGAAAAAAGATTTAGGGGAACTGGTGCGTTGTGTGTAAAGAAGCAGAAAAGAGTGTTAAGACATCTTCTGATTCACTGTAGCATCGCTAAGGAAAGTTAAAGCATGCTTTTGACACTTCAAAGGGCTAGCATTTTCCAGGTAGGATGGGTAACAGAATGTGGGAGGCAGCACCTTCATGTTGATGCTGGTGCCTTTGTCATCGGAGGATGCAAGAACTTCTTAGGGTGTGGAGCAATTTATTTCAAGTCTCGAAAGTGTAGTTTTGAACACACTTTTCTTTGATGTAGAGGCTTATCTAGAATCTTTCATTTCTTCTCATGGTTTTGTTATAAAAAATAACCTATATATCTGTAGATAATTAATTATCTTTTGGAGTGTATCCTGATTGTAAAGGTGTTTGGCGGCTTTGGCCCCTTTCTTTTAGGTGTCTTTTTATACTATCCAATCAAAAAACTAATTAGCAGAAAAATTCTACTTGCTTTACTGAACAGATATGTAGTGGTTTAGTATCTCAGCTTAGCACTTCTTTAGATCTGACCTATAATCATTAAGAATCTTAAATTGGTGTCCTTTTATCCTCCTTTTTGCCTGTTCCTCGGAGAAAGATCATGGAACAACATTATCATACAAGATATGAAGAAGTCAATCCACCAAAAAATAGAAGTGTTTGATCCATAAATGGAAATGCTATTACTTTTTTTGGTAGGTAAACGGAAATTCTATCACATATACAAAATAATCTTGTTTTAAAAGGAAAAAGATATCAAAAGTTCTACAAGGCATCACTAATTGTCCAAAGCAGGTAGCAACTAAAGGCATGTGATAGATTCAACCTACTCCATACCAAGGTAAGGGGAAAAACTAACAAAATAGAAATGCTATAACACTGAAATAACTCAGGATTGATTTACAAGCAGCAAGAGACATACCAAGCATATATAGGGGCAACAGTTTAAGGGCCTCTGGAAGAATAAGTTGTCCAGCTGAGGATACCGTAGCACAAAATTTACGGTATGAATGCAGAATATTTATGCAAAGGTTTGTTACTTGCTCCTTGACTTGGAATAGTGGACTGGAGGGAATTTCATTTGCCACTACAAAAAAGAGAAAATTTCAGGGTACAATTTGCATCCTTCTCACGAATAACAAAAAAAGAATTGTATAAACTTCTAGAAGAACAGATATGATCGGTAGAGTAATAATAAAGCATCCAACCCAAAATCAATTGACAATGAGTGGAGTGGCCCCTCAAGTATATAAACTAACCTTGGGTGATCCTAATTATTCGATGTGTGATACAAGCTCTTTTTACGCCCCCCTCATGTGGGACCCAGGCTCACACGTGGGGCTAACAAATAAACAAACAACTAACCATGAATACCGGGAATTCAAATGCGTAAGAGACTTGCCCATTGACCCCACTGCTCAGCTCTGATATCAGCATCCAACCCAAAGTCAATTGACAATGGGTGGAATGATCCCTCAAGTACATAAACAAATCTTGGGGGATCCTAATTATTCGATATCTGATATAAGCTCTCTTTACAAGTAGCACAAATGCACTATTTAACAAGTAACAAAAGTCTAAGCAAAGAGAACGTTTGAAGTTTAGTTTACTTTGCAATGATGTTAGACATGAACAAAAGAAAGCTCCTTGTAATCCAGGCAAAAACAGGCATACAAGCAATATATCAACAAAGAGAGGCACAGTAATTATGGGATAAAATCAACTACCTTGCTTCAAGAAACAAGCGAATTGAGTATCTAAGTCAGCCAAGCGAAATAGATTACTCAGCATGGTGGTGCATGGCAAAGACAGGGTAGACACTCGGATTCTTCTTTGGCCATAGACAGTGGTGTAAAGAAGAGCACACTGAGCAATAAAAACGCTGAAATGATTAAAAGCTCCACAACAAGTACTTTTCATGCTTTACAAAGAATATAAGAAGCCTAACCACAAAATTGCTCAACCTAAAGTTTTGCAAACTTAATTCAAGAAGACAAATTATATTAATTAATACCTGAAAAGCACATTCTGAGCCATCCTGCAATTTATCATCATGTTTCAAGGTTACCAATATTGTTTTATCACAGTCAATCTGTGGAAAGAAAGTTTAGTTAGAAATCAAACAAATTCAAATGCAAAAAAAAAGAAATAAATATATAAATAAATCACAACCAATTATGCATTCAGCAGTTATAAAAGAAGCAAACAAGATAAAACAAGACTTCGAGAAAGCTAAATTCAATCCATATTCCAATTAATTAAAAAAAATGCTTTAGACTAACTATCTAAGAAGCACAAACACTCTTTCAAGGGTGACGTATCCATGTCAGGCACCGAAACTTCTCATATACTCTTGAACACGTATTTGAGAATCTTTTATTCGTGTCCATAATTAAAAGATAGAATTTTAATTCATGACACTTGTCCAACACTCCTTTCGTGACGTGTCTACTACCAAAATATGAACATGTGTTGACAAGTAATTAACAAAGCCTAAGAAAATGACAAATTACTATCTCACAAAAAATGGACAAACAATTATCTTATACTGGAATCACTATAACTATGTCAATTTGCTCCACATTGTCTACAAAAAAAAAAGGTGACTATTGATTATATCCACTCCAGTTGACTAGACATGAGATTTACTTCTCATAAAGAATTGAATTTCGTTTGAGTACCAAAATAATTTTTTTTATATTTGTGATAATCTATACCACATGATATATATGAAACAATAATTTTGTAATGTGCTCCGAACGTGTCGGTATCCTTTTTGTTAGAGAAATATTGTATCCGCATATCTGTGTCACGCCATATCTGTATTTAGGGCTGTTAATCAAGCCAAGCTTGAACACTATTTTAAGCTCGTTTAAGAGTAAATAGTTAAACGAGCCGGCTCGTTTATGTGTAAATTAAGCTCGACAAAGGCTCGACAAGGGCTCGATTAACACCCCTATCTGTATTATGTGTCTGTATCCTTGCTTCTTAGCTAACTGTAGTTAAAAATGACCATTATTGATCATCTTTAACCTAAACCATTCATGCAGATGCAAACATGCATCACTTTGTTTGATGACGGCTCACATTAACAAAAGGTGCGACCTCTGCACATTTCAAAGGATGTGGTTAATCATCTTTCATCCATCCAAATTTCTCCTTCAGTGGTTCAATCTCGAATTCATTCTTGATTTGCTGGAACTTCTCCTGATTTCCAGCTCCATTGGAATTGCACCTCAAGAGGTACACATAGACATGTGGCCTTAAAGGAAAATTTGCTTTGGAGTCTTATCTCTTCATCTGACCATGTTCGACATTTGGGAGAAAGAATAGGGAAGAGTTAACACATCAATAAGGTAGAAGAGGCAGTCAAATATTTATTGTTAGGTTTAAGTTTCTTCTCCTCTTGCCTTCAAGGATTGTCAAGGTAAGAATATACAACCACAAGGAAAATATTATGGATTCTTGCTTTCTCAAAACAAAATGAACAGCTGTCATGGATGTCATCTCTGCCTAAATTTCCATTTTATTAACCCTGCTTAATAAGAATTGATTTTCGAATTTTATATATTAAGGTCAAGTCATTTTGCATTCAAGTTACTAACTAACAGCTCATTTAATTAATTAAAGTCAACTAGCACTGTTGTAATATAGCATAAATTACAATAACTTAAAAGCATGGCAGTGAAGCATCCTCCAAATAAGGACAATATTCCATTTAAAAATGGTAAGCTTGGACGAGTTTCAGGAATAATGGAGTATTTCTGCTTGGTTGTGGATGTGGTCTTCAATATTGATGCTTGATGCAAAGGGAATGTGCCTGAGATAGAAAACAAATATATAATAGTAGTGAAGCCCAAACTTGTTAGAATGACGCCAATAGGGAATCAGGTTCAATATCCTATCACCAGTTATGAGTGCCCAATGTCATTCCATTCAAGGGCTTGGTCAGGAAGCAAGGTTCACTCCAATTTCAGTGTAATAATGATTCAAGACAAGAAGTGGGTAATTAGGCTACACAATTTGCTGGCCTAAATTCAACTCAGCTAAGAGACAAAACTAACAACTGCCATAATGAACTGAAACTAAAGACAGAATGAGTCACTCACTAAATACCTATTTATGGGACGGAGATAGTCCTAAAGCCGAAAGACGAAGGCTGAAGCAACCAAGTGTAAAGAGGACGACGAAGGAAAGCCAAAGCTGAAGAAAGAGAAGACTTACTAGATATGCCTATGATGCCATAGCTGTAAGACCTAAGGCCGAAACTGGGATAACTGCTACCTAAAAAGCAGTCATTTACTCCCAACTATTTAATGATACAAGATGACTTATGACAGCATGAACAAATTAAATGTTTCTCCATAGATATACAAACCAAGGAACTAGATGACTAGCACCACTGAATCTGGCTTAAGTTCACCAAGTTTATCTTCCTAAGCATTCTCCTAGAGTAAGCGTTAGATACACAGTGAACATGGTTACAGATAAATTTTATCACAAAACTCAAGAGGTATAAAAGTCAATGCAAGTATCTCTCAGATAATCTCTAGTATATGCTTCAAACTACAAATGAACTTTCAGTATCAGGCTAGAACACACAGTCTGTGTTTCCACAGTATGCAACTTTGACAAAATAGACAAGATTAAAGCATCATTCAATAATGCATGAATGACTATGTGTCTCCCAAAGAAATATCAATCCAACATACATGCACGTGCGCACGCACACACACACACTCGGAGAAGGAAGACGAACCGCTGGTAAGTCCACATCTGTCGGAATGCGTTTACAAAAGTTTCCATAATATTCTTGAACTTGGAGGCCCTAAAAATGAGAGGGAAAAGTTAACTGAATTGTGGTGAAATTTATCCACTGATTAATTTATTTTAGCATTGACTAACATTAGATAATGCAAAATAGAGTTATTTTCCACTTTACAGAAGACAAATGGCAACCAAAATTCACTAAAATTACAAACTCACCTGGCTGCATCTTACACGCATGACTGCCTCCAAACCTTGAGGTCTTGTGACATTCCATCGAAGATCATTGTAAAGCTTAGCAGGATCAGATAGGGCAGAGAAAGGATAATAGTAATACACCTGTCAAAAAATTAGAGTCCAAAAATTAAGAAATCTGTCTATGAAAGGAAAGACAAAATTGATATGAAAATTCCAACATCAAAAAGTAACTCACAAGACAATGATGTGAAGAAAAGAAAAGAAGCCAGGAAACAACACCTCTGATACAGAATCTTTGAAGATAAGTTTGAGAATTAAGAAGCTTTGTGGTACAGAATTCCCTCCTTAGCTTCCTTTTAGTTTTCAGCAACTCCCAAGTTTATGGGTACCCCGGTTTTCTTGATTAGGGCAGGTTAGAAATGTATATGTAATTTGCAATTTTTTATTTTTTATTTTTCGCTCTCTTTAAGTTTTCCTTTTTCCCCTTGTTGGTGGACTTCTCGCTCCCACGTACTTTTTATTTATTCTATCAATAAAATTTCTTTACTATTGATTAAAAAAACCACCACCTCTGATGTATAAAAATTCATCTTTTGATTCCCAAACTAATCTCAATATCACCCAAACTAATCTCAATATCTAAGATTGAAGCAATATAGACTACTCAGAAAAATGTCACCAACCGAGGAACAGAATCTTAATATTTATGAGTACGATATAATCTATCAAGCTCAAACACTTCAACAACAGAGCCATTTCAGTATCACATACAGATACTCCAAGTTATTGAGCGCATATTGGGTATTTGCTAAACATATGCCTAACATGAAATGATTTTTTTTTTTAATGTTGATCACATAGCCAATAATTCTTGAACTTGGTGTAGAATGCGTCCGTTAATTTTGGAACACTACTAAGATGGGACATTTCACAAAAGTATTGTAGTATAATTGTTGGAAACTTAGCCCTGCACCATTAACTTAAACTGTCACACAAATTTTTATTTTTTTTGAAAGGAAACAATAGAATATTATTGATGTCAAAATAAAAGTACATGAGAGGAGGAGTCCTCAAAATGGAAAAAGGAAACTATAAAGTTAACTTAGAATACAAAACAAGACACTCCATTCTCAACCATCAAAGCACACTTGGATCCAATGATCCCTGTTAAAAAAAAACGATATTCCTTCAAAATCTTCGGTTGTAGAAGCCCAAAGAGAAGACACGAAAATTATTTTTTCTCATAAATCTTGCCAAGGAGTATCTCTATCTTCAAAAATTCGGCTATACCTTTTCAACCATAACAATGCTAAAACCACACAAATTCCATAGAGTATAGGCTTTATTACTTGACTCGAATCCCTCAAAATGAATCTCAAAAATTAAGGTACAATCATTATTATTGCACAAAGCACAACATTGCGGGTGCAGCAAAATAGGAAGGTCTTCTCTTTTGGAGCAATTCATCAGTATTGAGTTCCTTATGTGCAAGTAACTAAGCAAAAACTTGAACTTTTAAGGGAGCCTTGGACTTCAAAATCATAAACAAGGTTGGAAGATGGGAAAACGTGGTTTATCAACCAAAAACTCGAAAAAAAAAAAGAGAGATTTACAAAAGAACTCTCCAAAGAAGAAATGATCCATCTTTTTCAGTCCAAAGAAGGAGGAGGATTCAACAACACATTACCAAGAATACCTAAAAGAAAGGACATCTCATTAACTTCTCTATCATACAACTTCCTAAAAAATTGAAATTTAACTACTTGGGGAAGATAAGGAAGAAAACAAAATTGAAATATGGAAATTATGAAGCAAAAGTCGAGACAACCCCCGCCCCCTTCTTCTCCTAGTATCCTCCCAAAAACGAATTATCTCCCCATTACCAATAAAGTATTTGACATGAATAGAAGAATTTGATAATCCTTGAGAAATGAACTTCAAAGGACATCAAGAACATCCTTTTTCATTTACTTTGGAATTTTGAATCCTATACTTGTTTTTAATCATCGCAAGCCATAAACTATTAATCTCAATTGAAAATCTCCATAACCATTTGACACGCAAGGAAATATTCCTAGCAGTCAAGTTGCCCAACGCAAGACCTTCCTTAATTTTGGATCGAAGATACCAAGTCTCATCTAATCAAATGATATTTCTTGTCTTCTCTATAGGCCTCTGTTTCGTAAAACTCTATGTTTCGCTTGTGATTGTAAAAGTATCAGTACTTGTTGTGTACTCCAATTATGAGTACTTGCCACATCCTCCAACTCTTACTCAATCACCCTATCTCCTCTACAGAATCATCCACCATCGATGCAAAACATAGATAGTCTACCAAAGAGAAACCTTCATCGTCAAATGAAAGATCAAAATTTTATTTGAAAACAGAACAACCGAAATTTACGTTTTCATTTTCAAGGAGACCAAAACGATTTAGTAATTGAATCTAAATTCTAATGCACCAAGGTGTTTTGGAATGTGTTGTGATGTTTCGACATTTTTCATCAATATTTACAGGGGTTTCAATATGTTTTCGCATATTTTAACCAATTTTTTGGAATGTTTTGAAAATAAATTCTCAAAATTTTTATTCATTTTCATTATCTAGTCAATGAGTTGTCATGATCATGGATGGCCACATCAAACTTCGTTATCAAGACACTTTAGTTTGTACATGAACCACAATTTTATGTTATGTATGTAGATTAAGGGTAGTCTCAGCAATGTCCATTTTATCAACATGTGGTATATTTAGGAGTGGGTAATGTTGTCCGCCTCTTTCATCAACCGATGTTTCGGAATATTTCGAGGTATTTCTAGTTGTTTCGGCATTTTTCATCAATATTTAGAGGTGTTTGGGTATATTTTGACCAATGTTTTGAAAATAAATTCTCAAAAATTTTATTTATTGTCATTACTTTTTTGAAATGTTCTCAAAATATTATCGAAACATTTTCATTTTCTAGGTGTCCAAAATAATGCACCAAAACAAAATTGTGACCCCTTCACAAGCTTTATCATGTTCGAACAAATCATTATCCAATTATTCTTTACGAAAATGAGATCTCTGGAAAAAGTTTCATGATTTTCCAACATTTCTTCAAAAATCGCATATACCAATCTATTTTTAGTAGATTGGGTATTGCTTGTGTCGGTTTGGTCTGGAAACATAACATTTGATTGCACACACATCAAGTCAAATAGCTCCATTTCTTGAAAGAATTGAATCGACAAAGGCATGGACCAAGGAGAACTTACAAAAACTCTCTGAGTACTAGAGTCTAAGCTTCCCAGATTGACCGTTAAATCCTATAAGTCAAATTTATGATAAGAATAGGCTTGACCCGAATTATCACGGCCCTTCAAACCAACACTAATGTAATTCCCCGGCCCATCGACAATAGCCTTTGTTCTTTTAAATCCTTACTTCTGGGCTGACTTCAATTAAATGTCTAGTTTTAGAGGGCCCTACATCAGTGGGTTCAGTAGCCTCTGTTCTTTTAAATCCTTGCTTCTGGGCTGGACTTCAATTAAATGTCTAGTTTTAAAGGTCCTGCATCAGTGAAGCCCACTTCCTTTTCTTCTTCTAAAGCAAGCCCTTTTTCCATTCTTAGTGACTACATTATCCCTCTTGAACTCGTTTTTAAATTTTGAATTTGCCTTAAAAATCTTTCAACTGTGATTACTGCTGTCATTATATGCGTAAACCCCTCCATTAACCTCTAGCCCAATTCATGGCAAAAAATCAAATCCCACCGGCCTAACTTCATTCATATTACCTTTAGATGCAAAATTGTCACACAAATTTCAACTTTTAAGTTAGAAAGTCAAAAACTTTAATAACATAAAACAAGTCTTCGTGATTTACTGTTTGATTTGCACAAGAGGCATAAATGTATACATTGGTATGTCCCGGCCACATCTATATCTTTTTTTAGAACACTAGCATGAATGTCATATGCATGAGAGCACATTCATGTTCATGCTTCAACAGATTATGACATATTAAAAGGTCAATGCCAGAATTCGTTACCTACTGAGGATCAGACTCAAAAACTAAGGGGCTTTTTGGTAATTATCTTTATCTTGTGTTTTGTGTTTTTGTTTTTAATTTTTGTCAAAAATAAAATTAAAAATATGTTTGGGTACTATTTTTGTTTTATATTAGTTTTAGTTGTCTTGAAAACAAAGATAAAAAAATGAAAACAAAAAAAAATGTTCTAGGAAACATGCGCCTGCTCCACAGCTTATTTAATGAGATCCCCCATTCGAATCCCATTAGCAACAAAAAAAAATTGTGTTTACTATAAAAACCCTTTGAAGGGTTTCGTTTTTTTTTTTTTTTCAATCTATCATCTTCTCTCTCTCACGGATGACGAACTCTCGCAGACGGACGAATTCAGACAAAGAACTCAAATGACAAACGACGAAAAACTCATATCAATACCTCATACGATGATCACTCTCTCTCTCTCTCTGTGTCTCGCCCTCGTTCTCTGTGAAACCCAAAAGATCTGTGCATGTGTGATCTTGCGTCTCTCTCAGCAACTCTCTCTCTCTTCTCTCTCGGCAACAACTCTCTTTTCTACTCTCTCTCAGTAACTCACAGATTGACAAAGAAGAAGAGACTCCTCGCCTGATTCCTCAAGATCTCCTCTCTCCTTTCTCTGTATCAAACCACCAGATCTATGCATATATATGCGTGTGTGTGTGTGTGTTGTGTTGAGTCTATGTGTGTGTGTTGTGTTAAGTCTGTGTGTGTATTGTGTTCTCTGGGTGTAAAGTGTCATTTGGTATTAATTGAATTATTATTTAGAATTGTTGAATTGTCATTTAGAATTGATTGAATTGTCATTTGGGATTAAATTGTCATTTAGAATTGATTGAATTGCCATTTGGAATTATTGAATTGCTATTTGGGATTGAATTGTCAAATAGATACCAAACATAATTAACATAAAACTTGAAATAGTTATCAAACATATTTTTTATTTTTATTCTCATAATTTGGTAGACAAAAATGACTGTCGAACATGTTTTCTGTTTTAGTGTTTACCACAAAACAGAGACAAAAATTATCTCTATTTTTTATTTTTTTGAAAACACAAAAACAAAAACGTTACCACACGACCCCTAAAACATGTGGCCATTCTATAACGTCAATAGTTGTATGAAGCGTAAAATGTGATTATCATGCTCTATTTGAAAACTACAAAAACATCCCCACTTGCAGCTACAACATTCATACAATACAATTGACTTAAAAATGGAACGGACAACCAAAAACTCATCATGGAATTTAGTTGAACATAAACAGATTCTAAAAATCATGAAAATATTCCACCAGCTGATCGACAACCCAATGCCAAGGTGAGAAACAAGTTGCAAATGGCAGCAACAAGTTGGTGCTCGGTTCATGCAGACAAGGGAAAATTTAAAGTATTGATCTTTCACTCGTAAGTGAATAGAAGAACAACAAAAGAGTGTGCAGCCCATGAAAGAGGTGAACTGCAAAAACAATGGGATGAAATTTAAAGTCTCTAAGATTTCCAACGAGACCGACAAAAACATATTTCTTTGGCCAGAGAGATTGCACCATCTACAATCAGGCCTCAGACTTCCCATTGTACTAACTCTAGCTCTCTGAAGGTATCATAGACTTTTGACCCTGGAGAACCCCAAAAAAACCTAGTAGGTAGTAAGTTGCAAAAAAGTAAGACAGGAAGGCATTGACACCAATTGCAAATTCAATTATTCATCAGTTTTTAGACTGGCAAGAAAATAAATCTTTTCCAAGAATCAGATCATCAAGAATAAAACTTTACAAAGAAAGCAAAAAAAAATCCTCATCATTGCAAAAGATTTGAATATGGAGGCACATGAGCAATGCTACATCTAGCAAGTTTCTTATGAGCAGTCCTGCAGTTCCTTACATAAGACAATCACAGCCTTTTCCAACTGCCTGCCTCTTTTAAAATGAAGGGCAACCAACTATGAGATAGACAAATTAAATGAAAAAACCTGACAAAATCAATATTCACAGTAGTGAAAGATGCAAATTGATGCTTTTCAACAAATTGTCCAGACAAAAGCATGGGCATTACCAATTTAAAACTTATGGTGAATACAAAGCTAGAACAGCAAACATATCATTCAGGAATACCTGCCCTCCGGTAGTTCTTGGAATGACAGAGATGGACGCAATGTCGACATAAGATTGGGTAGTAATAAATACATCAACACAGACCTGGAATTGTCAAGAAAATAAGATTAAGATTGATAGATTACATTTCCATGGAAAAGAATTCAGAACCATAGCTAACTAGTAGAACCAAAATATACAACTTCACCTGGTACTCGGCAAAATCTATTGCCATTGTCTTTAGAGTTTTGTCCACCGGTTGGAGTAGCTTTTGGGCCTCCTGAAATCCAATAATAACCATAACGCTTATGATTAATTGACGATACTCTACTGCTATGCAAAACTAGGCGCGGTCCATGCTTTACCATGAAAGTTTTGGGAACACCTTATCTGATATTAAGCCCAGATAGGTATGAGAAAATGAAAAAGAAAGAAAATTCTGCCAATCAATTTTGAGTATAAATATAATTTCTTAAAGTAGGTCTCTTGATGTGTTTATGGATTCATTTTGTTTCATGGAAAAGCATCACAATGATCTAGAAAATAAATGAAGGCCCTTTAAGGTCTTTACTGGTTTTAAAAATAATAACAAATTCTTGTGGTCAATCAAAAAACTACAATAGAGAACATATATAATTGCTGAATTTTGGACAGGAGCATCCTCTGCACATTTTAAAAAATCTACACGATCCTATTACCCGATTATCTCACAGAAAACCAAATTGATGGCCATAACCATGTTTCTTCACTCAAATAAATAAGGAAAGACTGGAAAAGTGAAGAAACCAAAGGCTTATATTGGTTATTAAACTAAAGATGTTCATAGCAAGGAAGACCAATCTAATGAAGGATAAATTTCTTCTGCTGTGTATAATTAAGAATATTGTCATCTGTCATGATCAGTTCACCATCCAACTCAAGTTGAAAAGTCATTACGAAAACAACAGTGAGCTTTGAAGTACGTAACTGTCAGTGACAAATCAAACATGTGTCAATATATTCATACCTTATCTCCTGCAGAGATATTAGCTCTTCCTTCAGCCTCCCTAGCAGAAAGGGCTCCAATGCCAACCGATGGCAGAACTGTGAGCATATAGTACATTAATCAGAATTCTCAGATCAATCAATACTGTCTATAAATCTTTTGATAGCTTATGAGGACTAAAATATCCCATTAACACGAAAAAATCAAGTTCAAATGTCAAAAAAGCTTCACAGTTCAAGACAGAGGCATTAAAAGACATCAAGAAAGGTTGATTTTACCATATGGCAAGGTTGGTGCACTGGAAATTACGTTCTGAACAAAATGTACAAGACAAAGAATTAGACAAGTAGAGAACGCAATTCATACATCATTGTATGAATCTTACTGTTAAACAATCATCTACTCTAAAAAGTTAAGTTGTTAGACAGGGTGTAATTCAAGTATTTGTACTTCAACACAACCCATCACGTGTAGGCTAGATTTTAGGCCTAGCACGTAAAAATATTTTAATAATTATGGTGGCGACAAGATTCGTACATAGGACCTTCTAGTCTAATTCCATATTAAGCAATCATCTACTCCAACAATTTAAGTTGTTAGAGATGGTATTACATAAGTATTTATACTTCCAACACTAACCATGAGCAATTATCTATGCATAAATTTGTACCTAAAGGCAGTTTGACCTTCAAATCTTTAATAATAAATGGAATCATGGAAGTGAAGAATCATCAACGACGGACACAAAGTAGGATCTACATGACAAAATACCCGCTAATCACTAATCCAACATTTTTTTAACCGAAGAATTTTGGGACAAGGTAAAACAAATAGCCATAGAAAGAAGTATCAACAACCAAGAATGTTTTTTAGCATTTAGACTCCTATCACAAGAAAGCGGATGAGAATAAGACCTTAAAATTACAATAAGCTTGCCATGATAACCAAAAAATATGGTAAAAACGAGAAAATAGACTAAAACATGAATACTCCCCAGCCTAGATATCATCCCAAAAAAGAACCCTTGACCAATTCATTCAATGAACTTGACCTCTGTGAAAAACAAGGTAACCTCTAAAAAATGAACTCCAAAGATCGCCCCTTTTAACCGCAATAGCACTCCAACAATTTCTCTATAACCCTCATTTGCTACTAACAACAGAATGCTACAACGAATCATGCTCTAGTGGGAATCTCCAAAGATATTTCCAAACCAAGATTACATTCCTATCCAACAAATTCCCCACAAAAAAGACCACCATCAAACTTAGGCCTAGACAGAGGCTCCCACCAAATCAAAAAATCCATCCATCACTCGTCACAATCTTCCTCTAAAATATGTATCATCATCACTTCTATTGTCCTTGCCACTAGACAAGAAAAAAATAAGAATATTGGCCAATACAAACTGAACTAACGTTCATCTATCCCTAGAAATAAAGGTTTCCTTCCTCCCATATAAAATTTCCCGTATTTTCCAACTAATAGGATCCCAAAAAGTCTTAGGCAATGAGTTATTGCCTAAAAGGAAACCTAAATATTTTACAGGTAATCACCAACAGAAAAACCAACCTACCTATCTTCTCTTTACGAGAATTTATTCCCACAATTAAGGTCTTTTTCATATTAACCTGAATGCCAAAAATCAAGCCAAACACCTCAACAATCCTTTTTAGACTCCTAAATTTCTCCTCTAATCCTGAAGAAAATAAAATAGGATGATTTGCAATGACAATGATATGATTTTCCTCCTAATCACAAAACCATCAGTCAAATTACACCTCTTTGCCCTTTTCATTAAACTACTCAACCCATTTACCACCACAGAGAATAAAAAAGGCAATAAATGATCCCCTACCTAAACACTTAGATTCCTAAAACCTGCTGTTAGTTTAACATCCAAGGTAACCGAGAAACTCATTGACTCCAAGCACCCCTCAATCCATTTCCTCCACCTATCATCAAAACTTTTTACCTCCAGTATAAAATCCAGAAAGTCCACATAGTCATATACTTTCTCAAAGTCAATCATCAACACAATACCCTCCTCCCTTCTTACTCTATAACCTTCAATTTCGTCATTAGCCATAAGAGTTGCATCCATAATATGTCTCTCTTTCACAAAAGGTCCCTTGGAACCTTAAGATAGTATCACTTGTAAGCACTTCCTAAGACTAACTAATAAAACTTTTGCTATGATCTTATGCAGGCTAGTAAGTTGTAACTAAACTAGTAGGCCTAAAATCCTTCAAATTAAAAAATTAACCTTTTTCTGGGTAACCTAAAATATGTGGCATTTGTAATTGCATTAGCCGCACAATTATGAAAAGAACTCCTGAAACATCCTCATTAGAGCATCTTTCACATCATCTCATCATACCTAAAATGCAGTCCTAATGAAATCATCCGGACTTGGGGCTTTTTCTTTATTACACTCAAAACAACCCTCTTAACTTCCTCCACCTCAAAAGGTCATTCCATTCCTCCTGTTGTCCTTCCATTAATGGAACACCACTAAAGACCCACTAAATAACTATGCTCTTAATAGAGTACAATGTAGGAACAACATTCATACAGCCAACTCCCAATAATTAGCTAAAACTTTTTGTTGAGTTCAATTGAGTTGTACTAGTTCACAATTGTGGTGCCTAAAAACTCTTTTTGAACATTTCATTCTTTCCGGTATACCATAAGTCTAGTTAGTTTTTGACTTAGTTATGAGTTTAATTATTTGATGTATACTAATGCAGATTAGAAATAAATATGCTTTTGCTTTAAATGATCTTATTATTTTTCCACATGCTATTTTATGTTTTGTTAGTCTCTCTTGGTTATATTGTGATTATTTTCTACTTTTGCTATAATGTGACAAAAAAGGGGAAAGATGTTTGAGAAGATTTTTATTAAAAGGGGAGAATAATCACACAAAAAAATGGGTATACAAGGTCTTCGGATCCCTCAATTTCAAATCCTATTCAGTAGGCATATTATTAGTTTTTCAAAACTAGAGTTCTTGTTTGCAAACTATAAAACACCTATAGTTATCCTACGTTCGTAAGAGTCTGCCCAAGAAACAAAAACACTTTCTACGAGGTTTAAGACGGTCACAAGAATTTTCTTTAATGTTTTCAGAGTAAATCTTTGAGAGAACAAATTATAAAGTTTTTGTGAGAACAATCCTAGAACAAAACCACAGATACACTTTGTGTGTTCTTTGAACTTGATAAACTATGAATCGGCATAAAATCTTGCGTTGAACACAAAATTGTTCTGAGGTTAGCAGTCTCACAAAGCATGAGGAGTGAACTTTGTGTGACCACACAGACAGAACAAAGATCGGAGGAATCAGTCTAAAAGGTACAAGGCAGTAGTATATCTCTGCTGAACGACCGAAGGGAATCCAGTTGGGCCAATAACCTATTGCGTCAGTGTCCTCTGTAAGTTCTATATTGTCCTGTGAGTTTTCTAAATAATCCCATTGCTTTTCTCGTATAGAGTTTCCACTTAAAAAACTAATTTTCTTGATTAACTGGTAAGAAAATATAAAGTATGAAATGTATCTTTCACCATATCGATCATAAGGTATTTTATAGGGGTGCAACTTAGGTTGGGCAACCCGATTTCAACCTGAGCCTAACACGAAAAAATTAAGGCTTGGACTAGGGTTTTTAATACTTGGGTTGGGCTTGGGTCAAAAAATCTCAACTCGAATTCAATTTGGACCGGGCTCAGGTTGAGGCATCGGGAATCCGAATTCAACCCGAATCCGACAAATTAAAATATATATATATATATTGTTGCTTGCTACTCTGTTATGTATGATTAGAGGTGATAGTGTGATATTTTAAGTTTAATGTTTTTATGGATCTAATTTCTATGTTTTTTAGATTGTGCTTTGAGATCACTAGTTTTTTGTTGTGAAAGCAAATGATCAATAATCGTGCACTGTTATGAATGAAATATATGGATTGTTTTATAAATTTGTAATTACTTCCCCCCTCTCTCTGTCTCTCTTGCAGTGAACCCGAATTCAACCCGAGCCCCCCCGAAGTAAACTCGGGCAGTGCTAGGGTTGAGTTTCTCAACCCTAGATAGGGTTAGGGTTAGGATTAGGGTTGAAGAATATATGCCTAGCGTTGGGCTAGGGTTGACCGTCTAACTCGCCCGAGTTGCACCCCTAGTATTTTAGCTACATATCTTTAACAATAATGCTAGAGTGACCAAATTTTGGGACCAAATTTGGAGCCCAAATGACATGGCAGCTGATTTGGGCTTCTTTTTTTGTGCCATGTCATTTGGGCCCCAATGAAGACTTCAAATGATATGCTGCCATGTCATTTGGGCTCCAAATTTGGTCCTAAAATTTGGTCACCCTAGCATTACTCTATCTTTAATGGATGGATTACAATGCACCAGTGGATCTAATTGTTTTTAGTACCACAATTGTGTATAAACTTGATTGATTATATTTGCTTGTTAATAAATTGTTGAGTTGCTTATTTAAATGGTCAAGATTAAATTCGATATAATTATTAATAGACATATTGAACCACATAATTTTTTTCAAACCCCTCTCTATTTCTTAATCAAATATCTTTAGAGATTTATCCAATAATCCACATCATTATGTAAACTGGTCCAACAATATGTCGACTCTTCAAAAAATGTATAATAATGTACATTGATCAAGTCCTATCCAATCAATGTGAACACATTTCTAGTGAAATTCTTAGGGTATGCAGTTTCCAATAAATATTAATGATTGAAATGTTAGCCATTCTCGTAACTTTACCTGCCCAAAAGTTTGAAGAACAAAAGATACAGATAACAAACTCTAGCAGCAATGCATCAACCTCTACTTATTTCCTATATTTTGTGAGATTTATCCATTGTAGTCACTTAATAAACTAACCATTACAAAGTCAAACCTTTTTTCCCATACCATGGTTCTCTCACCTTCCATGCACAATCAACCTAGGCTACAAAATCAAATCTTAAGATCTAGTAAAAATCTTACAATCAGCAAGTATCTTCTCATCCATTGTTTTATGTAGAGGTCCTGGTCACATGATCATAGACTTTGTTGACATTCTGTATTTCATTTTTTAAGAGCATCTCCAACTTTTACCCTTTTTATACCCAAATTTAAATTTGAGTAAAAATAACTCAATAACTTTATCCAATCTTATACCCAAACTCATACCAAATTAAGGGAGAGTCAAACCTTTACTCAAATCACCAATGGTGAAATTTCATTCTCCTTTAAAGATCCAATGATCATATTTTACCCACCTTTAAATTTGAGTTTGTCTTTCTTTAAACTTGAGTTTGTCCTCCTTTAAATTTGAGTTTGTCCATTTAAGCCATTTGTATCAAATCAAGTTTTTTACTCAAAATTTTAGTAAAAATTTGAGTCAGCGTTGGAGATACTCTAATTGATAGTCTAATCTAGTTTTCCCCATGCACAAAAAACAACAATTCTTTACGTCTAGTTATTAAAAACAAATGTATGTGTGATCTCTTTGGCATCAAACTCCCCATGCGATTTTCACTATTCACTGCACCAACATTTTATATACGGCTTAGCTAGCATACAGCTGTCACATCAGAATGTCTCATGCATAAATCAAATTAAAAGTTTAGAATCGCTTCTCAGTAACAAATCTTAAACATTACAAATAACACAATAATGGAGGCACAATAGGGCTAACTTGCAATCCTCAACTTAAAAATTTATTTTAAGGCAAAATACAAAAAAATAGAGAAAAGATCATGAGCATGCCTGACTGAAATACCAGAAGCTTTCCCCCAGTACTCTTCATTGCCAAGAAGGCAGCCTGAAGTAATGATAACAAATATCAACATCAAAAACATGTACTATATCCAAAATTAAGTCATTTTTAAGCAATTGCATATCAAATATCACAAAGATTATTATGGTTAAAATATAGTGAAGCAATCTAGCATGTAGCCAACATACCAAGAAATTCAATTTCATTTTCCGCATGGTTAACACATACCGACATGGGCAATATGTAATAATACCACTTCAAATTACTGAATTTAAAACCAAATGAAAAAAAAAACTCAAACGGCATGTACATCGGCCAATAAGGCAATAAAAATAAATAAATAAACAAGCTACTCAAGCTCTGGTCAGGATTGCCTCATTAGAGACACTTTTGAGAATCGAACCAAGCTTGAGCACATTTTTTAAGCCCACCAATTTTTCGAGCCCCATTCGAACTAAGCTTGACGGGCTAATTAGCGTCCAATGACTATATGAAATGTGAAGCAACTCAAGATCGACTCCAGCAAGCCTCATTCATGAGAGGCTCATAAAATAAACAAGCCAAACTAACAAACTTGAGTGACTTGATATTCGGCACAGCTAGGCTCAGCTCATTTACATCCCTATCACCCAATGGAAATTGCAACTATTTGTATCATTTAGTAAGCCACATATTTCTCAAATTCTTGATCATTTGCATATTTCACAAATTCTTGAGGCAATGACCACTTGATCATATAGACACTTCAGACAATTTTGCATGATATAGCAGACACAAATATACACACAGTTGAAGGACAAGAATACTCCTGGAAAGATTTATGCAAAATCTCCTTGCTGCATGAGAAGTTCTACACAAAGAAGTTTTTGGTTACCAAACATCATAGTGTATAAATCCGTGATAAATAATACAGTTAACAAGATTGGTTGATCAATTTCATTTAAGTACCATATAGAGAAATTGCATACCTGCACAGCTGCACCAAAGGCCGAATCAGCAGTTCTGTTGTCCTGAAACATAGTTGGGATGTTCTCTAGCAATAACTCTAGATGTTGACGGCACTGAAATGGAAAAAAATAAATGTTTCACTTAATTTGCTTAGAAACTCATTGAAAAAGGAAAATAAATACTTAGAACCAATTGGTAAAATACTGCCTCGCACACTTTCTATGCCCCCCCCCCCCCAAACGAAAGGAAATTGGGAGGTCAGAATTTTACGTAGCTCACCTCAGAAAGTGGAACAATAACATCTGTTTGGAGAGGAGTGTAAACATCATGTACATCAGGAACTATAAGCATCAAAGGCTGCAAACATACATTGACATAAAAAATGAGCATCCACAGCAACTTTAAGTTAGTATTACAATTTTCACTCTACTTTTCAGCCTTGTAGCCAGACCATAAGGAGAAAATGTTAGGTTAGCTACTGGTCAAACAAAATACCAGAAAGCACATTTTTGCATGGACAACTCTTAAAAAGAAAGAAGGTGTGGATGATGACGAAATTCTTGCCAACAGGAGCCTACAAAAAAGTGTTTCCTATTTCCCAAGATCGACAAAACATAACAACATGACTTATATTCAGTTTGATTGTAAAAACAAATCAGTTGTATTGTATCCACAAGAAATATAAATGTAATAATAAAAGGCAGAAAAACAGCTACTAACTAGGGCGAAAACATAATTGAATCAACCTGCTGTAGTGCACGTTTCAGATTGTAAAAATGGATGGTCAAATCAAATGTAGCAATGCCCACCATTGTTCGCAGACCTTCCTGAAACAACAAAGCCTTCAAAATCTCAGTTAAAGAAATGCATTGTTTTTACAAGAGTACAACAGTATCTTAAGAAGAAATCAAAAACATAGATGATAAAGCTGTTGAATTCACAACTTAAATGTGGTGCAACTAAGGGTCAGCAGGAGAAGAGATAGTTATTGATTAAAATAACTGTTTCTGACAACCTCCAAATACATTTAGCACAAAATACATGTCTGACAAATACATATTGCAAACTAGGTTGCTCATTGTTTGTACATTTAATTTAACAAAAACAGAAGGGTGTGGGCAGACTCAAGCACTCTTGTGGAATCATATAGTCCACGATTGATACTGCTAAACTGAATTTAAAAGCTAAGCCTACACTAAATCAGCCAACTCTAGACATTTAATCAGATATTAAAATTTCTGACATAATAGAATATAACCCTGGCACCACTTATATTGTTTAATTACATAGGGTTCCACACTTTCTCTCGCAGATGCTCAATTAAATTATCCCGCAAAATACAGATCATCAAACCAATATAGCATTAAACAAGGGAATAATTAAATGCTTCCCAAAGCTGTAGTAGACATTCACTTACAGGTAGATCAGCAATAACTTGGCTGATTGCACTGCAAGCTGCAGCAGTTGCACCAGTCTGGATGGCATTCATGGATACATCAATGAGGAAGAAAAAAACAGCAGGCATCGGATCACGCACCTGGAGAAAAAGATGCAAATGTGAAAATTCACTTACCCTGTAGCCCAAAAATAAAAGAACAGAAGAAACAACCTTAATGACAAGAGCACAAGAGTCAGTCAGTGAATTGGTGCATGTGGATCACACATCAAAAAGATCCCATCAGTGTGATCATGCACTCCACGTGTGATAATCTAGATCATGTGACACTTTAGTATGGGTGAGCACACGTTGTATGATATTACGATATACATTGCAATTGGGGTAGATTTGGTATATTGTTTTTGATCGTGCTTCGCTTTGGAAATCTAATTCAGATCGCTTTCACTATTACATGACATTACATATAATTCTATATCCACATACACACACATTAATATTTTTAAAAAATTTGTGATAAGAGTTCCAAAGCTAACTATCATCCGTGTTTCGCCTAGTACACAGACTTTACAAACAACACCTGAAACAACATATCGCCTTGGTCAACAAAACAACTCCTGAATACCACTAGACTACTAGAGTTTCTAAATTTCTCATTTCCAAAACAACTGAGTTCAAATATCTTCTTTTCCTTAGCCTTCAACATCTTTTGGAATTGTACACAGACTTCATCTGACTCTAATGCATCCTCCAATATTGGATTGTTCAACACCTAAAATTGCATCAGTTTACTGTCTTCATGAAAAGCTTTCAGAAGGCATGTCGAAATGAGAACTCTAGAACCTTAAATTAGTGAAGGATCAATTAGTTGGTTCTAGAATAGGATTTTTGAATGCAAAATGCTATCGAGGCCTAGTATTGCCTTTCTTTGGTATTGATGTAAAACTAGCATCTTCCGTTGTATCTTAGTTTAAAGACTAAGGGCTTCAAGTAATCAGTAAATTTTTGAAAGAAATAAACCAGGTTTTGCTCCAGTAAACAGCCAGGCTTAGCTACAATAAAGTAATGTTCTACTTTGATCTCAATCACGGCTTGCTTGGATCAAAATCTACTCTCATACCAATAAGGTTGAAGTACACTTAAAAATAGTAGCCAAATGGGACTCTTGCAAGGAAGTCAAAGTATGATAAAATTGAGAAGAGATGTGTAAGGTGAGGACAAAGTGAGGAGAAGAAGCACTTGAAAAGAGAAGTACAGCAAGAAAAAGGAGAAATTAGGAAGAACAAAGAAGAAGAAAGAAAGATTTCAGGACAAAGACAAAAGTCACAAGGTACTTCCAAGGGTTTGCAACAATGGTATCTCCCGTTGAATAACACAAAACTTGTAATTTTCGTTTAGTAACTAATCATTGGCTTAGAAAACTACAATCACCAAAGCACCCACACTTAAAGATTTTAATGACTTTAAGCTATTGCGAAACTTTGCAAACATCAAATTCTCTAGCATTAATTGCCTCGAGATTAGAATTGAGTTTCTAAATTTCTCTTCCCCTTCAACCTTGTCTTTCTTTAGCTTCTTGACATCTTCACCATGCTTAAAAGATTCAGTTATATGTTTTACTCTGAAGCTAAAAATTAAATCCTAATCTTTTAATTCTTAAAATTCAGTGCTTGAAGCTTTCTGCACTAGTAATTTGGCACTTTAGCTTTGAGATTAGTACATATTTAATAAAGCAACCAGAAATGGGGGCAGATCCCAAGTACATACAGCTATATAAAAGAGTACGCAGCTCAAGAAAAAAATCCATAAAAAAGGCAATTCCCATGGAAGTCCTTGTGCAGCACTGACATTTCTTGGGTGCAAACTTTGCAGATTGTTTAAACAACATTAAGTTCCAGTATCATATAATTTTAAAAATAAATATCACTCACCACAATACATTCTAACATTATTATCTACATAGGCTTGCAGTCTTGTATTTGTATATAATATTGTTTTTCACCTTGTTCCACATGCTGAACAATCTGAATTCCCCATAACATTGGACAATTTGTGGCAACCTGCCAGTTCTAGTTCATCTACGAGTTCATTTTTTCTGGTTTCCTCAACCAAAATTTTAATTCTTTACCTTCTCTATATGCAAACACAAATACACCTTGATTATACGCCTCCTCTTCTTAGAGTGGCAACTCAAGCTAACTGCCAATGGCCTAAGACTTCTACTTTTGAAGCCTAAAACTAAGATTTCGGCCAATTGGGCTCCATAAAAATTGGTAGGTCCAATGGCATGTGCCTATCTGATAAACCTAGTGTGACCACGTGCAAGGCACACTAATTAGAGCCCATGAATTTAGACTAATGTCAAACATTCACGTGCCGGTTGTTGTATTAAATCTTACTTTGTAGCTACTTCAAAGGGAACTGAGCAAAGAAGGTGATATAGGATGGCCGAAATTGTGGTGATGGGACTGTGATATTCAATGGTGATGGTGGACTGTGTTGGTGCTAGGGAGGGTGGAGTTTGTGCATGGGGGAGGAGGTGGTTCTGTGTTTGCATTTAGTAGAGGAGGAAATAGAAGTACAGTAACATTTAGATTTATGTGGTAGTGGTTATGTTTTTGGTGTTAGGTGGTTGTGCAGGTGGGGCTGCCGTATTCCTAAATCGTAGTGGAGGATTTTTTATATGTTTGGTAACCAGTAAGGTTTTTGTGTCCCATAAGAAAATAATGACTCAGTTGTTTATAAATAAACATGGTGATTTTTTCCAACGGTGGTGATAGAAAAAACATAGTGGTGTTAATTTTGAAATTTAGCTTGTCAACAAGAGCAAGGGGCATTCAAGAAAAGAACCGCTATTTTTGAGGGGTTTTATGGAAATTCAAAGTTATTGGGCTTGAGTGATATTTTATCTGGAATGGTGGTGGGCAGCATATAGGCAGTTTTGAAATTTTGTCATAGACATAAACTGATATTAGTACAGTTTGACAACTTCTAAAACAAATATTAACGGTTCGAGGCTATGTGCTATGAAGAAGCAAACCCCAAGGGAGCACCATGTTATTTCCAAACAAGAGGGGATCCATGTGATTTTGTGACAAGTCTCAAGGGGTGTGTAATTTATCCCAAAAAAAAAAAAGTTGTTACTTTTCGACATCATTTTCATTATTTTTCTTTGTCTTATTATTTCCACGATCTATTATCATAAATAACCCAAATCTTAATATATTACCAGAAATTATTTCTAGATATAGTACCAATCCAATACCATAACTGGCACCATGCATTTGGTGCTTCGCTTCGTGTTCATTCAAGGTATACATAATTACCAATGTAGATGGGACATTCTTGATTACTCATATCAAAATATTAATTTTTAAGTTACATTGTTCTAAGACAAAGTGATCTAGCATGTATAGCATTGCAATAAATCGCTTAGGGTTGAGTTTGAAATTTACTAACTGAACGATTTAAAGAATGAACAAGCCACATTATTAGGTATATCATGTAAATTGACATTAGAAACACACACGACATACTCAGTAAATGAATTTTGCTAGCAATACATTACAATACAAACAACATCAATCTTAATTTAAACACAATAATATTGTATAGAGTTCAAGTCGTATAATAAATTATCAACCTTGACAAGATGGGAATGGAGATTCCCCTAATAGTATTTTTTTTAACATTTTCTCTATGGTAAATTTGAGAAATTATATCTAAATTTATGATCGGTAATCTTATATTGATTATGAACCCAACAAAAACTCACCATTGATTGAATTGCAATACGTATTAATTCTTATCAGGAAATTTCAACCTAATCTATGTTTCTAAATCTTATCAACACATTTTTAAAACTTTTAAATAATATATTAATGACGATTTATTAGTAGAATTCATAACAAATAATTTACTATTAACAACTCGATAAAAATAAATCAAGATCTTAATCCGTTAATCAAAACAGTTGCCGGAAAAATAGTCTTAATATAACGCAATATGTTAAAGGCTACTCTCGATATACATATTTTTAAAAAGAACCACAAAATCCCAAAGTTGTACGATCCAGTAATATATAAGCATGTAAATAGATCAGATTTTATTCAAAATTGATCCAAGTTTGAATCCATTTAATCAGTTGTGAATTAAAATTTACTCATTCAAATTGAATGCAATCCAAAACCATTTAGGCCACCTAATTGAATTGGATGCATAATAGTCTGATTCGAAGGATTTGTTGAATTTAGATATTCAATTAATTTAATTTCTAGTCATTGATTATAAAAATAATAAAATAAAATAGAATAAAAAATTACACGGATTCATGATTTTAATAGATGAAAAGTGATAATCAGGTCCATATTATAAAGATGTAAATGGATGCAAACAGCAATGTGCACAAGTTATAGAAGGGTGACTAGTCACATATAGATATCTACATGGCTGCAACAATAATTGAAACGTCATATCACACCTTCACATTTTTCTTATGCCTCTTCTTCCCACTTTCTTTCATTTTTTGGCCTTTTTTTTCCTAAGTCTTTTTTTTTATCCTCACTCGGTGCCCTTTGCACCTTCCCGACTCTTCCCCCTCTATCTTTCTCTTTTTTTCACATTTCCAGACTCTTCACTCTCTCTCTCTCTCTCTCTCTCTCTCTCTCTCTCTCTTCACACACAGCTACACAGCATCACCAACCAGCAACTCACTGACAGCAGTCCACTTCCACAAATCCTCGTCTCTCCCTCTCTCCACACAAAAAACAACACCGTGGCTCCACCACCCAGCATGGGGATTCTCTCTCTCTCTCTATCTACCCCCATAGTTCACACACACAGCCCCTTAAACCCACATCCACCATGGCCCATCCCATTGACCACCTACAGCACATCCCACTACAAGCACAACCAATACTCACCTGCCCTTCCTTAAATCATTCTTTGCGACCACCAACACCCACCTCTTCTTCCTCAAACCATAATGAAAATCCTCACAACCGCAGAGCTCCATGACACCCGTGAAGAGATCTTGGATCCACCCCTCTTCCATCATCCTTTGATTCATCTTTATCAATGCAACCTAACATCTGACCTTACATCAAATTTGCAGGGGATTCTGAAAAGTATTTGAAATGGTCAAACATAAAACTTCTTAAAATCATCTTCCAAGCAATATTCCAGAAGAAAATCTAACCAGTTAGTACTACTTTATTGTTCGCAACCATGGAGCATCCCATTGCAATTTTGCTGGTTAGGGGAGGCCATTTTTAGAATTCTCAGATTCTGGGTGGCTGGGTTGGGTTGAGAGAGAGAGAGAGAGAGTGGCAGTGTTGGATGGTGGGTGGTGGGTTGTTGGGTTGTGGTTGTTGTTTTTGAGCATGGTTCAAAGTCGCGGTATCGGTCATCGACTCGGAGGGCACTGAGACACATCGGTCGCGGCGTCGCGGCGTAGTATCGGTCGATACGCTCAACACATTAGATAGAAGACCCAATTTTTTTAAAAAAAATCATGAAAATTTTTAAAAATATGTAAATATCATCATTCTTGCATTATATTCCAAAAATACATTATTTAAGATATTAAACATAATAAAAATGAATTATAAGGACGCTACCGAAAATAGTTATCATCATTTAGGTTGAATGTTTTTATTTAAGGACACACTAAACTTTAAACATATGTTATTAGAATTTTTTTTAACTTACTAGTACCTAATTTTAAAAAAAAAAAAAAAAACAACAAATATGTATCCATAAATATGTCTGACTCGGTTCGTTTCGGCCGAGTCCAACCGAGATATCGCCGAGATACCGAGATACCACCGAGATATCGCCGAGATACCGAGATACCGCCGAGATATCGCCGATATTAGCTCATCTCGTGATTTTTACGTTTCGGGTATCGTTATCGTAACGGTAGTGGCCGAGTCGGATACGACTCGGCCGAGTCGTATCGGACTCGGCCGATACCTTGAACCATGTTTTTGAGAGGAGAGAGGGAGAGTACAGAAAAGTGAGGAGGTGGGCGGCTAGTTGGCTGTCGGCCAGTGGTAGTGAAGGTGTGTGAGAAGAAAGAGAGAGAGATAAAAGAAGAGTCTAGAAATCCAGAAAGGTGCATAGAGAATAGAGTGAGAAATCAAAAAATAAATGTTCCAGAAGTGGGTCCCACATGGATGAATAGTAACGGACAAAAACCAACAGCCACTGGTTTATCACTATAGTTATTGTTTAATTAGTGTCCTTGTTTGTTTGGTTCAAGCATGTTAGGGTACATTGTCAGCTTATCAATAAAGATTATATGAGATTTAGTAATAAGCCATTAACGATGGTGACTAATGATTCTCACTCTTTTTAACAATAAGTTGGGCCTTATTTAGAATGGACAAGATCTTATTTGCTGTGCTTGTGATATCCAAAACCTTTTTTTTTAAAATTAAAATCTCCTGAGTTCCTAGTTTCAATCCAAATTGAATGTGTTTTTCTTGGATAGCTCTATAACTAGATCCATTAAGAGACTTTCTGTTTCTCAAAGACCTAGGAATCCTAGTGTTGAAACAATAAATATTGAACACTTCAATGGTAATAACAAAGGGCCACCAGGTGTATCCACAAAAAGGAAAAAGAAAAAAGGTGCAAACAAGATGCCACTACACACCACGCAAATTTTATCATTACTAACCATGAACTCCTTGGTGGCAACAAATTCAACAGTTCCTCTACATAGCTCAGGCCTTTCATCTGCATCTCTGCGCCTACCATCTGGACCTAAGTTGCAGTGATAGTCGCGGGGAGTTTCATCCGTAAATCCTACAAATAAAACAGACCTTGATGAATACAGAATATAAGATCAAAGAGCAATATAAAGCCAAAACCATGCTCAAATAATATGTGACTCAACCAAAAATCTGTAGTTCTAGTGTAAATAACTACAACATTAAAATATAGAAGCTCCTAACATCGAGGGTAACATCATTTAAATCATGTGAATCAAATCTAGTAACTTCCAAATTATTTAAACAGTCGATGAGGCCAAAGAATGTTTGTTATCCCCAATTGAGTACCTAAACACTGTTAACAGTAAAATCGTCTCGACCACAAAATATGAATATACAACCTAAACATTAATACTACTAGTGTAGGAGCACAAGACGGAGAAAAACTGATACTCACCACAAAAGTTACATATGAAACGTCTTCCCTGATCAATAAACTTCATGAAAGGGTTTATGTAGCCTTTGCAACGAGAACATCGAACAGGACCACTTTCCCCAAAATCCACAACCTAATTAAACATTAATGATTACATAATCAAGAATCACGTTCTATAAGTTAAAGAAACAAAAACAAATACAAGCTAAACTAATATTCAGCATAAGTACGTGTATCTCCATTTCAGCCTTGTAACTCAGAGTTTTGTTGATTTTTCTTATATTCTTATTTGCAAAATAAAGAAAATCTGGATGATATTCACAGTAATTTCCAGTACAGTCAGTATGAACTAAGGAAGCCCAAAAAATAAGAAGTCAAACTACCAGCTGTCTAAAATAAAGAACTTGGGAAGATCAATGTTTGCACATCCAGAACATATATTTGTAAAGTACATGCTAAGTACAAGTATTTGCAAGAGACTGTTTTTATGACCTAATGCATCGTACTTAGTGCTGAATAATTGATATACTCCTTAAAGAAAGTAGAGAAAAACAAATTATAAACCTAAACTTATATAATACATAAATATTTAGGAGGACAAAATAGGCCATAAAGAATGATCAGAGACAAAAGAAATCCATGCAATACTTGAATAGGCTCCTCGGATGGATGAGGAAGGGCGAAGGGTTGGACCAATAAAGCCAACTGCATCCCCGAGGTGGTCAAAAGATCAGCAGTGCATGGGATCTGTTGAAACAACAGAAAGAAAAATAAACAGTATCAAATTTAGCCCCCATAATAGCTCTGACAAAGTAGGGAACTAATTTATAAAATCACATAAACAATTACATCAAAAAGAGAGTGACTTCAGATGCAAAAACAATGATAAATTTATGCACTATAAATACTTGATCATGACCTGATTGATAGTACACCTCAAGTAACGCGGACTGCAATTCCCCGTATCCTTGACTATGTAATCACTTGTAGCCGGCTTCAAAACAAAACAAGTAATCAGGAAAGATCAGACTATCTATAACATATAATCCTAAACCTTAGCTTTCACTGTATACCAAATCAAGGCAGGCTAATGCATGTTTATAACAGATTGGGGCCTGGACATACACATTGCAATTAACATTAAATAAATGGAAATTCTAAAGGTTTAAGAGAAATAACTCAACCCAGCAGATCACACACAAAACAAATTAATTCCTTTTTGAATCAGGCTAAATTTCAGATAAATTACCGGCGGCGGATTGGCCTGATTGCCCTGACGAGTTTCATGCAAAATTACTGAGGAACTCAGAATAGGGTGTGGAATTTGATTTGGATCAATTTTCGATGGCCCTGTCACAGCAGCTCCAGTATGACCCATTGCAGGTGGTATATCAGCCAAAGATTGATTTGGAGGTGGCAGAGGTGGCATTCCAAACATCCTTGGTGGTTGAGAAGAACCAGGAACTGGCAGAGGTGGGGCCACCTAAAGAAAACACTAAATTCAGAAAATCCAGAATCGAGATAAAAATGTGGATCCTTATTGGGCTTTATTTTGAATTTATACTACAAAACTACACAGACACTAAAAATAAAAATACGTCACTTTAACTTCAAAGTTCAAGATTAGAATGGAATAATGCACCAAGAAGGACAGGTTCAGATTTTTTTCCTGGTGATAGCTAGTTAGTAGTTACAAGAACAATTAAAAGGCCATCATAAAATGTTTATGAAAACCCCAGTTGTACCCACAAATAGCAAAAAACCTCCCCCTTTGTTTGTATCAGTTCACACTCCTGTCAAAATTCTCAAGATACAAGGTGGAGGTGGCAAAAAATTAAAGCAGTAGGCTATCCTCAAAGGCAATGTAAAATGTGACTGTGCATGGAGCAGAATGAGAAAATAAGTCTATGTACATGAACCTAAAGCAGTTTGGTTGAAGACACTGAGGATCAAATTTATGCACCTCTCCTGTCATGTTTGCCTTTATGCTAGGACAAGTGTTGTGATAAAAAAAAATGTCTTCAACAGTAGTCAATCATATTGTTGTTATTTTCAGTGTCCATCTCATCTTTTACCTCGCCTACACATTGTTTTGCTTCGAAGATTTTTTCTCAACAGCAACAAAGTAATTTCATTATGAATTAAAAACCCAGTACATGAAGGACAAGTGACCCTCCAAAAAAGCTAAAAGCAAGGAAAAGATAAATAGAGAACAAATTACATCTCAGAAACTGACAAAGCATTTTTCAATCTGCCCTAATAAAAAAAGCAACGAAATTCCATCAAAATTGGGAGCAGTAGACACCCAAAGTGTTGTTTTTCTCGCCAACCAGAACACCCAAAAGATTGTCAACACCACAACCTCCAAACATACCGAAATTTTCTACTCTTCCCAAAAACACCAAAAAGCCAATGACAAACATAGATTCACATGAGTGATGTGGCCCAACACAAATCAACCAAAGAAAACAGTGAGATCTCTTCTCTGAAACAAATCATTAGTTTTAAATCATTTGAGCAAAGATCCAAGAGAAAATTTGAACTTACGAGATAGGGCTGCTTATATCAACAGATAACCAGAACACTGCAAATAGATTTGCAAGAATACATCTCAAAAGAAAGAATCAAGAAATGAAAACTCAATCACCCTTTCACCAGGGACGTACTGTCTTAGTATACCCCACCCCATCCAATGGGGAATCCAGATATGAGAACTAAATCACTTTCATATCAGTGTCTTTTTTCGTGAAGGCCTCCATATCAGTGTCATTTCAAAAGAAGTCATAATTTCCACTAATAGGATAGAAAAATAAGCACACCATAGTAGTAATAGTGGCACTATGAGAACCGGATGAAAGAGGCTACGAGATGAAAGAGCCTACAGGATGAAAGGCTTATATGGAAGAATCAACCACGCATGCAGTATCTAAGCTGAACTCTGGGCTATTTACACGGGTCTGAAGCTGTACATGGGCCAAGGCATAAGAGTCCTTCTTGAAACTGATTTCCTAGAAGCATTCAAACCTCATCCAATTGCATCAAGATCACTACTCCTCAATGAAACCGCTGGTTGACAACTGCAAGGAAATTATCCACACCAACCCATTCAAGTTGATGCACACCTTAAGAGAAGGCAATCAATGTGCATATCTCCTTACTAACTTGGGAGTCCAGCAAACGGAAAGCTTCATCCAAGTGGAGACCCCCCAGCAGCCCTAACTTGCTAGTATTTTCTTGGTGCTGACATTGCTAGTATTACTTTTATTAGGGAGCCAGGTGAAAGCTTTTAACGGACTCCAAGAATTTCCTCAATCAACTATGCGAATCTCATTCATCACCATAAATCTCACTTACTTTTTATGATGATATACCTCAAAGACCAGCATTCAATACGAAACTTCCACAACCACTTCCCAATCAAGACAGTATTTCTAGCAATAATGCCCCCTACGCAAGCCCTACTTGATTCCATTGTTGCAAAACTAGTTTTTCACTTCTCCAAATGAACACTTTTCCCTTCCCCATTCCATTCCCATAGAAACTTTGTCATCAACTTTTTAATTCTCTTGCTACCTTCGAAGGAATAGTAAAACAAGGCATATAGTGGATAAGAATACAGGATAAAATTAACTGCACTAGCATCCATGTTCCAACTTTTGATAGCATAGCTTTCGTCCATCCATATAATTTGCTCCCATTTTTCCCAGTCACAGGACCCCAAAAACCTTCAGATCTAGGATTTGCCTTAACGAAAGCCCCAAATATTTTACAAGGCCAGTTTTCCAAAGAGCAACCCAGAACACCCACCAAGCTATCTAGCTTATCATGCAACGAATAATACCAACAATGGGACTTCAGCTCATATTAATTTCCAATCCAAAATCAATTCAATTATTTGAAAAATAGACTTCAAAGTAAGAATGTTCCACTTATTCCCTTATTTTTTTTTTAAAAAAAAAACATTGTGACATTGGCAAATTATAGATGAGATATTGAGACGTTATACCGCCCAACCACAAAACCATCAACAAGAACAACCTTCTTAGCTTTCTCCAATGATCTACTCAAGACATCGAACACTAAAGTAAACAGAAATTAGAAATGAGATCACCTTACCTAAACTCCCTAGAATCACCACAACCCTTCTCATTTTCTGATTCGAAAAGAAAATTATCAACGACAAGAATCCGCAAATCCACCTTCTCCATTTGCACCCAAATCCTTTCTTTTCTAAAACTAAATCCAATAGATACCACCGTTACTAGTTATCCTATATTCTTCCACATCCTCATTGCCCACTAGCACTACAATAGGAATTTGTTATCCCTTCCCAAAATAGTATCATACAAAACACTCCATAATCTTCTAAAAAACACTTGTCAAAATGTAACACAACCAAGTAACCAAACTAATTAGCCTAAAATCATTAATCTTCAAAGAATTCTCCTTTTTAGGGATAAGACACATGAAAGTAGCATTAGTAATCGCGATTATCTGAAACTTCTTGACACCTTTGTTGGTGTTTGCCTCTTAACAACTCTAACCGAAGTAATGTTGTTACGTTTAGTTTATCATAGGACACCTCCTCTATTGTCTGACACTTTCACTATCACCCCCATTAGATTTTATAAATTAGCATTTTTAACAAGAAATGATATTGTACAAAATCACCAGTAACATCTTTTCACAAGTATTGTACATCATATGCAATATATATACATCTTAACAATGCTTCAACCGTATATTTAATTAACCAAAGGAAACAAAAACATTACCACCGATAGTTAGATATTCTCCCATTATCAAAGTCAAATAGTATCACAATCAATTGACTCAGAGATGCAAGAGAGGGGGAGAGAGAGAAAGAGAGAGGGATCAAAGCTAAGATTCAGTCTTACAATTCCTTTTAGAAATGTAGTCCATATCCATCATCACCCAATTCCATTATATCTTTTCGGAACAATCAAACGATGTTTCTTGCCAGTGCTTTGAATCATTGACTCTCTTAAAGAATTTTCAATATAATTCTTAATCATCATAATCCAAGCGCAAAAAAGAATCACCTCTAAACTTTCCGAAAAATAACCCATTAATCACTACAGTTGGAAGTGACATGAATGTCTTCTTCGCAAGATTTCTCAACAAATCTATCAAGAGAATCTTTTTTTCAATCCCCAACTCCATTCCCATTGAAATAGACTAACAGTTATACCCAAATTACAAAAGAAGCACAGAAGGCAAGAACCTCATATATCCTTGCTCTACCTAGTCATATGGAAATAAATAGCGCAAAAAAATGAGTTCCCCGATATTAGTGGACTACAATGTCCCACTTAGCATTGTTGTTTCGAACTCATCTAATTCAAAAAGTGTGTTAGCCTTTTGACCTTTGTGTTCTCACATTTTCTTTCAATTGCATGACACTCTTCATTTCACCATCAACAAACTCCCACCATCTAGAACGTAATCAAAATCCAACCATCTTCCGGCAACACGCACCACTAGATTGACATCTACCCAAACCTCCATCCACCTTCGCTAGCAATAATCCATGATTGTGGCAACAATTCATAAACTAGAATTTCCTCATAACCCTGCTTCCAAAACCACCACGAACCCCAATATCCACCAAATGATCTCTGCAATCCATTTCTCAATCTATCAACTTCATCGCTCCCCACTAGGGCAATTGACTCCAAAAATATGGTATGTAGCATCCTTAATCATGCATTTCGAACATAAAGGTCATCTATCAATCAATTATTCAAACTTCAAACTAGTTCAGGTCACATATAATTGAAATATTGAAAAGTAGCAAAATAAATTTGATTGCAACATAAAATGATTGCATGGAAAAAATCAAGAACTACCAAAGACTTACCTGTCGTGGTTGCGTTGTCCATGTTGGAGGCCCGTATGGAGAACCTGAAGATGGAGGTACACCTTGAAGTGGTGCTGCAAATGGTGAGAAACCTGGAAGGGGCTGCACACTCTGTAGTGGTGTTGAAAATGGTGGGGCAGGTTGTCCAGGACCTGCTGATGCACTAGCAGGCCGACTTCCAAAAAGAGGAGCCCCGGAAGGCCTGGATGTCAACATTGTGCCGGGTGGTGGAGGTCCAACAGGGGTTGACCGTGCTGCACCAACAGCAGAAGGAAAACGGGGCCCACCTTGCATCATCCCTGAACCAAATGCTGATGGTCCATTACTAATTGAACCTGGAATGGTGCCTGCAGGAGACACCACCGGACCTGTTGTCACCGGATAAGGACCAGGGCGAGGACCCGATGGGAATGCACTAGGAGGTGACCCGGAAGGGGGTGGAACCGGACCACCCATAGCCGACGGAAATGACCCAGGGGCCGGATGTGGAGGCAAAGGCCTTGCAGCAAAAGGTGGAGGCGGCTGAGTAACAGGCGAGACCATAGACCTAGGAGCCACATTTGGTGGCAGTGTAGTTTGAGGGGGACCACTAGGAGACCCCATAGCCCTAGGAAAGACACCGGGTGGTGGTGGTGCTGGTGAGCCCGGTCTGGTTACCGGGGCCGCACCGGAAAATGGTGGGGGTTGTTGTGCAAAGGGAGGAGGAGGCCTTGTAGGCCCACCGGAGCTAACCACCGGCCGACTAATTTGTAAGTTTTGCATATTATCAGAGAGTGAATTATGGCCCCCCGGAGCTGCCATCGGTACCCACAAATCTAAATCAAATCAAATCAAATGTTTAATCAATCAACACATACAATCTACTATAACAGAAAATTCTGATCTAGATGAACAAACAATTCAGCAAATTCATAACTCTGCATTCCAGCAAATTTATTGGGCTTACCTGAACTTTGGTTATTTATCGGAGAATTCTATCGACCCAAAACTTAGTGAAATATTAGTCGAGGCCTCGATCCCTCAGTTCTTAAATCCATACCCGTAGCTAATTCTTCTCAACCAGCTTCCTCATCCTCATCGTCGTGGTCTCTTCATCAGCGAGTAATACCCTAGACGGAATTCTGGTAATTGATATTCTGACGCATATTAATGAAGAGGAACCAAAGTCGCCGGTGAAAATAAGATTCAGATCATTGAGAAGGCTTTTGACCATGGATGGCCTCTAATCATCCAATTTTTTGTATATGCTATGTTGTATAAACACAGTACTTACCAGAGAGAGAGAGAAGTGAAAGAGAAGAGTTTTGAGAGCAGTGGAGCCTCGCAGACGGTGAGTTATGGGCAAAAGGGCAAAACGATGACGTCCCATTCTTTTGCCCAAAACGGTCTGCTAGTTTGTAACTGCAGCGGAGCCGGACCCACACCCGATGTGACGTAGACTAAACCAAAAGAAAAATATTTGGAAGGAAATAATTCAAAAAAATAAGAGCGGATAGAGTACTCGTTCCCGACACAAGTGGGTTATAGTTAATTTTTTAAAAAATATTAATATATTTTATTAATATAAATAATATTTATTTAAATTAATATCAATTAATATTTATTTTTTATATAAAATGTAAATC
>CM042202.1:16716361-16814642 GCA_023539305.1 Ilex asprella
GTGGTTGTGCCAAATAGTAACATAAAGAGATATGTTTGTTCAATATAGTCATTTAACAAGGTCGTTAAAGCCAAAATTTTAGATGCATAAAACATAGATATATCAATCTGACACGTTACGTTATAACTATTATTTTCAACCAAAATGAATAAAATTAATTGAAACTAGTCAATTTAATTAGATGTAAAAAAATTTATCAAATAATCATGTAAGTACAACTAGATTACATCATACATTTAGCAAATGGAGAGAGAGAGAGAGAGAGAGAGAGAGAGAGAGAGAATCTCTAGACTATTGATGCAAACACATTGATAAAATAAAAATAAAGATTATAATTTAAGAGTATAAAGAATAATTTTAAAACTTTGAGGGGCATATAAATTGTGATTAAAAATCATAATTGTAGAATTATAATAATACATAATTTCAAAAATTGAGGATGTCACGAGGCCCATGACCCCTAAATTAATAATATAAATAATTACCTTTACCAGTATTTAAAATGTTAGAAGAGAAGCGACAACCATTCCACGATAACTTTACCTGCAAAAAAACGTAAGATTTTGGTTTTTGTGACATCAAGCAATGACGTATCACCTCTTTTTGATTTTTCCAAGTAAACCAATTTCGCAAACCCAACATTTTCGGTGGTTGGTGGCGTTGGTTCCTTTTTTTTTGGTGGGGTTGGTGGCTTTTGATAGCATGATTTCGGTGTAGGTCAGACTTTAGTTAGAGCACTCATTCAGCTGAAAATAAAGTTCCAAACTAATTCAACTGATAATAGAGATGAACTATAAATTTAAAAATTTAAAATATAAATCTTAACAATTTTTTGGGACCAAGTCATAAAAAATTTATTTTTTATGAACACCCTAAGTCCCGACGCGGATGACTTATCTTTGACCGAACCGGAAAAAAGATTAGTCAATATACGCATAAGTTAACTTAAACACTTTTGACCACTGAATCAAAAAAAAAAAAAAAAAAGTTCGCTTCAATCAATTTCTTACGAGCAATGTTATTTGAATTTAATTTATTAATTTAATTATTCATAACTACTACATTGATAGTGAGTCTCTGGTATATGTTAGAACTCGTAACTAATTCAATGATCGTAATGAGTTTAATTAACAAATGGTATCAGTAAATAAAGTCTAAATAAAAATATAACGGTACAAGATATCCACTCGCAACTCAAAGAACTATTAGTTACACCCTTCTCGCAAGCAAAAAAATAAAATAAAAAAAATACACGCTCCTCAACCTATTTAAGTGGGTAGATGGAGAATAAAGTGTTGAAATTGGATTAGTAGATTCAAGTGTGTTGCCACCCTATGGCATTGAGGAAAGGCATAAAAAAATAATAACAATAAATCTAGTACTAGATGCACACAAAATAATTCGAATATTCTTGATCATTAGGTGTCGGTCCTTGACCTAGTCGGGACTGGGGCTTCCCACATCGGAAGCCTTTGGGTGTGTGTGTTAGTATATAGTGGCACTTGCCTCTTCTCCTTTTAAAGAGTTGAGTCAAGTTGTCAGTTAGGTTGATTTCTGTCAAAAAATAAAAAATAAAAAATAAAAACACCACTCCCACCCCCACCAATAAAATAAGTGTAATTATAAAATATTTCCTTTAATTTTGGGTAATTTACAACTCAATCTTTCAGTTTTTAATTTTAACAAATAGTCCCCTTTAAGTTTAAATGTTTTGCAATTAATTCCAATAGTTATTTTTAGACAATAAAAAATAATAAAAGTTAGACAGGTCAAATTCATATGATCTCTATTTTTTTTTTAATAAGTATCATTACTTTGGTGAAAAGATATAATTATTCTTACTCATATTTTTCTCCCTTACCAAATCTCCCTTACACCATTTCATCTTGTCCTATATCAGATGGTTAACTCTCATTCTCTTCTCCCTTCCAGTAAAAGCTCTCTCTTTCCTAAGATGAGACACAAACGGGGGTTTTCTTATTTTTTAGCCTTGGCTTTTTCGTTTTTATTTTTATTTTTATTTTTAAGGATAAAATTAATATCTCAAGAAAAAGATATGAAAAATAATGTACAAGACAGAGGGTATAATAATTCTTTCAGGCGTTCAGTCATCGTTGTTAGTCAATTTAATCCACTTAAAAATTAGAAGGAGCAAATTCTATCATTTAAAATTGCAGAGAACTGATTGGAACGAGAAACGTAGTTATAGATAGCAGATTGTAATTAACCCATAAAATAAATGAGGAAAGGAGCTGGAATATGAGAAGCTTTCAATTGTCTAACGTTTTGTTGGTAGGATTGATTTAGCACATGCTACCTACAATTCCTAAAAGAATAATTATGCCTCCGAACTCTCTAATAATGCCAATTGAACCATTCTATTTGCATCTATTAGATTTTCTAACGGAAAATAGTGAAGTGTATCACTCACACGACACAAATGAATTAGAGTAAATTACACATATTACCGTTAAATTATGAATTTTGTATCAATTAAGCTCTTGAAATTTTTTTTTGTGCATGTGTCAATTAAACCCCTAAACTCTCTACTTATGTCAATTGAATCATTCTGTCTTTTTTTGCCATATGACCACGTGAGTGGCATACTCTAATGGAGGCAGAGAAAATGACTCAATTGACACAATTAGAGAATTTAGGGGTTCAATTGACATAAAAAAAAATCAAGGACTTAATTAACATAAGAATCATAGTTTAATGGTCATATGTATAATGAAAATGACCACTTAGTTCTATCCAATGTTCTTTGGAGTACTTCAAAGACATTATTTTTGCACATTTTTTTTAAGGACATGATTATTAAAATGACACAAAAATGTATACTTAAAAAGACTATTATTATATTTTTATCCTCTACATAATTTCTTGTGGTCCAAATGAATTGTCTTAGTAACCATCATCACCCACCAAAGTAGATTAAAATACAAGTATGCAAAACTGGCAAACTACATGCCTCTCAACATCGTCGAGGAAGCTGAGTAGATCAAACATCGACCTTGTCGATGCCCTTGGCCAAATCAGACAACAGTATGAGCAAAACAAGTACGCCAATACAAGGACTGTCATTGGTGTTTGCCAACTATACCAGTCAACAATCATATTAGAGTCTAATTTTAATATATTCAAATCCGAGTTCAATCCGAATGTCCAATAAATTTTATTTTTATAGGTTATATCTAAATTCGTTGCTCGAAAACCTGCTTTCTCCAAATAACTCAATGAAACTGAAATATCATATATAAGATTTTGATTTTTGGATTATTGATAAAAAAAAAATAATGTATATCCAGTTAATTATATCGAAATAAAATACGGTCTATTGGTAAATCTGGTGCGGAAGTGACGACGGAAACCTAGACCATATCAAGAAAACATAAATCCCTAACCTATTGCACTTTGAATTTATCCCAAAATGAAGGAGAAATTTAGTACTTGATTGAAACTTTAAGGGCATTTTTGTTTTTCGTCTTTTTTTTTAACTAGATGGAAAAATGATAGTTAGTATTTTTTTTCTTAAAATGTTTATAAATAAAAGAAAATCCATCAAATGATGGATTTTCCTAGTTGCATGACTTAGGAAATGCCAAGATCACAGACAAAGTGTTTTTTGAAAACAAAGCTCACTAAAACAAAGTACTCTTACCCTTTCATATCTAGGGTTTAATCTAGTCAAAAAGAAAAATGGGGTTGCATATAGTTAAAATGAAAAATATAGAGTGTGTGATAGAAGTAGATGAGATTCATATTCCCTCAAATACCATTTTTCTCGCCGAATTCATATACCATCATAAAAAAAAAATGCTAAATGTAACGGGTGATACCACAAAATTAGTAAAATATGGTATCACTAACTAATTATAATATTCCGATTAAGCATGAACATAACAAATTAAGGGATCGTTTGATTGCAGTATTAAAGGGTGAATTAAAGTAATCATAACATATTAAAACTCTCTAATCCAATCTTATATTATAATTAATTGTCAAAAATATCTCGTATTATATGTAGACTTATTTCAAATACGTGTAAAATATGTATATGAATAATACATTTTACCCGTACTATTGAGCTAATTGAAATACCACCTGAAGAAGTGGTATTGTAATACAATGCAACCGTATTATGCTATATTTTACTATTGTGCCCACCAAACAAACAAAAGCATAACTAATTAGATTAGATTGATGGTTTTTAGTCAATATATAATTCATATTCTATTATGTCGCTCTTAATCTAATGTCTTACAAAGCACTGAATTACAATGAGTATTATTTTTATCTCACATTTAATTTTATATTTTATCCGATTATATAAAATTAATCCATATTAATTAATAAATTTTTTTAATATGGTAATAAAACGAGCCCAATAAATTATGCTATTTCAACAACTTCCCACAACCATTACATTCAATAGCCTACAAAATTGGTATGGTAGGATTCACTCTCCAATTCACTTTTGGATAAATTAGCAATGTACGACCTGTGTTGCACGTAAAAAAATTTAAATAATATTTTTTATAAAAAACTTGAATTATATGAGTAATTAAATTAAAGAATAAATTAAGTGCCTAAAAATCAATTCGTATTTTAATTATTAGTAAATTTAGTTATTCATTTATTCTATAAGTCTTTGAATAACTAATCTGTTATTTATTTAGGTATCCCTCAAATGCTTTTAGTCATTTGTATATCTAATTATATTATAGAATTATTAAGTTTTTTTTTTGTTAAATAGATTGATTAGATCACCTATAATATTATTATATTATTTCATACTAAAAAATAAAATATAATATATATTTGACTATGTAATTCAAATTGGTAATTACACGTGTATAATAATCTAACATATATATGATTTTACTTCTTTATATACATATAGAAAAATGTATGTAAGTATACTACTAATAAATGAGTTCAAAAGAATTTAAAATTTTTTATAAAAGAGTCCAAAATACTTTAAAAATCAAATATAAGTAAAAAATAAAAATTAGATGAAAGTATATAGGTGAGTATAATTAACTTTAGTATACTGATTAGGAATAAAATCAAAAATAATTTTTTTGTTCACAAATACTGACAATTATAAGTAGTTTATAAATATAGATATGGATGATACTTCTCAAAAATATTTATTAAACATTATATTTTAAATAATGTGTCAAAATTTTATGTACCAAATATTTAATAAAATTTAATAGATTCCATTGATCCAACTATTCAAATTAATTTAGAATGCAATATTTAATAAATAATTTCATTAACATAAAATTTGTTGAAAAATGTTTCGGAGTGATTTTAAGGATCTGATGGAAAAAATATTCATTACAACGGTGATACCACGTGGCAAGGTGATGTGGTATCACCAACTAATAATACTATAACAAATAAGCACATAGACCCCACAAAAATCAATAACTAACTTGCCATGTAAGCAAATAACTTCTCACTCTCTTGCCATGTAATTTCAAGTGGGGTTCACCTTTCTCATTTAGAGTTTTATAATTGGTTGGTGATACCATGTCATCACCGTTGTATTCAATATTTACTCGATCTGATGGTGGTGGATGTCGAAAAAATATTCATTGCAACGGTGATACCACGTCGCAAGGCGGTGTGGTATCACCAACTAATAATATTAAAGCAAATAAGCACATAGACCCCACAAAAATTAATAACTAACTTGACATGTAAGCAAATAACTTTCTATCTTCCTGCCATGTAAGTCCAAGTGATGTTCACCTTTCTCATTTAAATTTTTATTATTAGTTGGTGATACCATGTCATCAATTGTGATATGATACCACCGTTGCATTCAATATTTACTCGTGGATGCCATGCCATTGTTTCTTTCAAGTGAGTTGACTTTATTACCCTCATGACCATTACATCAAAATTTACATTTTACACCTCAAATTTCTAATTTTATTTTATTTTATTTCAATTCGAGGGGTAAAACTGTAAACAGCCTCTAACCCTCTAAACTAACCAGGGTTAGTTTGAACCACCTTCTTTAGTCTTGGTCAATACCCACCTACCTCCTGTGAATTATGATTCTTATTTTTAATTTTTTATTTATTCCAAAAAATAATTTCCACCTTTTTTTCCTAATTGGCTATAATAATTTTCAACGCCTCAACCGCTTTATAAGGGAAACCCAATTCCTGGAACTTCACTACTCTTCATAGTCTCCAATTCCAACAGAGAGAGAGAGAGAGAGAGAGAGAGAGAGAGAGAGTCCGTTTTTGGATTTCCAGTTATGTCGCTGCTTTCAGATCTTATCAACTTGGATCTAACAGATACTAAGAAAGTCATTGCAGAGTACATATGGTTAGTTCTTTCAGATCTTTGCTTCTTTTTTTTATTGTTTTATTTTGCGGTTTGTCATCATGTTCATCACGTAAAATACTATGATCTACTGAAGTTATGATTTGTTGGAATTATTCATGATCGATTCGATCGTAATATTTTATAATCGATTTTGTTGTCGGTTACATACATACATATAAATGTGTATTTATGTATGAAATTTTGTATATGTGCATCTATCTACTGCGAAGTTGGGACGATCTTTGATTTTTCATAAATGGGTTTTGGCTTTTCTTCATTTTGGTTTTGGGAATTTTCAATTTCTTTTCTATCTTTGTGTTACTTTGATGAAGCTGCTCATTCTGCTATGTATATGTTGATCATTGAACAGGGTCGGTGGATCGGGCATGGACCTTAGAAGCAAAGCCAGGGTAATTGTTTCATTACATATATAATTGCACACAATCACCAATATCTTTTAAAGTTGTTTTTTCTTAAATTATTTTTTCTGCTGATCTGTTATTGGTATGAATCAGACCATTCTTGAGCCAGGGCCCGTCACTGATCCGTCGAAGCTTCCAAAGTGGAACTTTGATGGTTCCAGCACTGGCCAAGCCCCTGGTGAAGACAGTGAAGTCATCATATAGTATGTTTTCTTCATTTTGATATGGATTTCCCAATTTTGTGTTCTTGTTTACTGTCTCTTTAATTAGTGTACTGATATTTGTTGTACCTTTAAAAAGTCCTCAGGCAATATTCAGGGATCCCTTCAGGAGAGGCAACAACATTCTTGTTAGTGTTTTTCTATCATTTACTGAAATTATATACTTATGGAATCACAAATTTATGTCTTGATCTTCTTTTTCTTTTCAGTGCAAATTACTGTATAACCAATTTGTGTTTTTGATATTTCAGGTGATGTGTGATGCTTACACTCCAGGCGGAGAGCCCATTCCAAGTAACAAGCGGTTTGATGCTGCAAAGATATTCAGCCATCCTGATGTTGTTGCTGAGGTCCCATGGTACGTTACAATTGCTATGATTTTTTTCACTGGGCTTTATTTCTTTGTAATTTTAAATTTGGACTAACCTGGTGGAATTTATTTATTTAAAAAATCACAGGTACGGAATAGAGCAGGAATATACTTTGTTGCAGAAAGATGTAAAATGGCCAATTGGGTGGCCTCTGGGAGGTTACCCCGGACCTCAGGTAATAAAGTTTCTCTTTCGCTAAGTTGTCACTGTATTGATTTTCTTTGATAACTAACTCGGTCAGCATAGTTTAGTTATACCATAATTTTCTAGCAATTCCTTGTGCATCCAGATAATATTACAAACTGACTCTACCCAATTGTTTGGGGTATTAACTATGTTCATATTCTCTAGTGTGCTAAGTATTCTCTTTATGGTATGGTCGCCTCTAACCCTAATTAAACAAGATCTCCATTGCACTGAGAATAGTCTACCTCCAAAAGGAACCAATCCAACATATTGGCACCAGTTTCTTCATTAGCTAACAGGTTTATACAGAATATAGTGAACAGGCCAACCCATGGGTAACAATAACATATACCCTTATCAGTATGCTTGTTTGAGTTTGTTTCCTTCGTCTTCTAATATCAATGGGAGCATTTATCTTGTCCAAAGTGCTATTATAGGCAAACTAATCTTCCTAGCTTGTTTCATATGTATTGTGTTTTCTAACTATTTATATGTAGTTATGAGTTGAATTCCTCTTTGGGTGAACAGGGACCATACTATTGTGGGATTGGTGCTGACAAGGCATTCGGCCGTGACATTGTTGACGCCCACTATAAAGCTTGTCTGTATGCTGGCATAAACATCAGCGGCATCAATGGTGAAGTGATGCCAGGCCAGGTAAAAACAAATCAATTCTGTCTTACTTCGGGTTGCTATCCTTACTATGTATCATGTTGGAGTTTTTTTCTCCTGCATTGTAAGACACTGGTTTTTCATCTCAAATACTCAATTTGTTTTCTTCTTTCGCAGTGGGAATTTCAAGTGGGTCCTGCAGTGGGCATCTCTGCTGGGGATGAGCTATGGGTGGCTCGCTACATCTTGGAGGTACTTCTTGTCAAATACTAAGAATCCCCTGATCTATATTATTCAAAAGTCAGACTCAAATGTACCTAAAAATATATATTTTGCTTTTCTTTTACGTATTGGCAGAGGATAACAGAGATTGCTGGAGTGGTTCTTTCTTTTGATCCAAAACCTATTCAGGTTAGATAGTGGTGATGGAGATTACTCTTGCTTTTTACCAAGTGTTCTAGTTTCACCACTCTATTAGATGTATTGTTGTCTAGAATGATGTTATTGTAGAGCTAAAGTGGTGGACCACTTTGTCCTTGTCTCCTTTTTATTTATTTATTTTCATTTGGGTCCTTGCATTCTCTTGTAGCTGGCGTCATTTTTTCCCAGTAACCCAATTGAATTTTTTATGCTTTATGTCATCAGGGTGACTGGAATGGAGCTGGTGCTCACACAAACTACAGGTGTTATATGCTCTCTCTCTCTCTCTCATGATAGTCCAAAATTCCTAGTATACTTTATTTCTTGGCTAGTTATGGTTTGAAGATTTCTTGGGTAGTACCTGTGATTACAAAAGAAAAAAATTCATGTTCAACTCGTTTCAATGTTAAATTGTTATTTTTGTCTAACGAGTCCTATTTATGGTGGTATCAGTACCAAGTCTATGAGAAGTGATGGAGGTTATGAAGTCATAAAGAAGGCCATTGGCAAGCTGGAAAAGAAGCACAAGGAGCATATTGCTGCTTATGGTGAAGGCAATGAACGTCGCCTTACTGGAAGACACGAAACAGCTGACATCAACACCTTCTTATGGGTAACGATTTCTGTTCCTGTTCTACAGATGTTCTGCTTCTTATTGGCATATTGATGCTTTCGTTTCTATGGTGCTGAATTCTGAATACCATATCCTCCTTTGTGACCTATTACATTTTGCTGCGAATAAGGAAGAAGCACGATTTGATTGGAAATTTAGGGAAGAATTCAGTCAAAAGGACCTGTTCTCAATATGTTATCTGGTTATCTTCAAATAATTGGGGCAGACTCTTAAGTTTTGCTTTTAAATTTTGAATAGGATGAATGACACTTTAAATTTTTAATTTTTCCCTTTAAAAATTAAATACCTCACATTTTCCCTGAATTGCTTCAAATGATGTCAGTATGTCTCAAAAGCAGTAGAGTAATTTTTTCCAGTGCATGAAGAAGTTGTGTGAAGAGATGGAGAAACAAACAGTGTGGTTTTAGGGACACATTGCTTCCATTTTAAAAGAAGTAGCATGCAATATGAGAATTTTAATCTATTTTGAAAACAAAAGAAAATTTTAATATTGTTTAGTGGACAAAACATTCACCTTAATATTTACAAAAAATATATGGCAGTCATTTCAAAATAATAAGTATGTCAAGAATGGGTAAAAATAAGACCCCTCCCCTCTCTTCCCCTCCCCCACTCTATAATTTGGTGAATTGTCATGGTTCTTATAGTCCTACATGGGGTGAATTTACAGGGGGTGGCGAATCGTGGAGCCTCCATTAGGGTTGGCAGGGACACGGAGAAGGCTGGAAAAGGATATTTCGAGGACAGGCGACCTGCTTCAAACATGGATCCATATGTAGTAACCTCTATGATTGCACAGACTACCATCCTTTAAAAACCGTAAGACAGCAACTGTTTTCTGCATTGTCCCTCTGGGATAATTACATTGCCTAAATTATGTGGAGTCATATGGATAAATTTGGGACCTCTATATTTTTCAATTTGTACTGCTTGTCCTGTTTAGTAGTGTTTCCAAATGGTATTTGTTCTTATCTCTTATGGGCAACCATTGCCTCTTCACTGTGCCAGTGGTGTTTGGAAGACAATGACATTAGTATAAAGCCCTGAAGGAAAGGGTAGATTGTTATTAGGGTCAATAATTGAATTATCCCATGCTTGATTTGCATTTTCTAAGTTGTTTTTGTCTAATTTGTTTCCAGCTTTCAATAATGTTATTCGTGCACTCGTTATTCTCATCAAATATTCTGACCTAATGATCATGTTCTCTCAACAAAATAATTGCTAAATAAAATTAACTTATTAATTTTTTTTTAAAAAAATTGTCTCATCCCTAACTCTGTTTCTGTTTTAATCTTTTTATTTTTATTTTTTTGATATTGCTCTTTACATATCTTTTGGCTGCTCTCCTCTTCTCTATCTATGCATACTGTCACATTGGCCTCCATTGGTCTATTGACCCCCATTGAGTTGTGATTTAAGCAAAATAAACTAAGTAGTTGGTTATTTTGATTATCGTTTCTAGGGTGTCGGTTTAAGGGTGAATGACATGTTGGAACCTAAAAGATTCTCAAATTCTCATTTTCCGTCCTAAAAAATTAAAATTTTCACTTTGTAATTTTAATTAGATAAAAGGATAGCAATATAGTGCAAAAGTAGATGTTCCTTGTCTTTTCTGGCAACTATTTGTTTTGTATTAGCCATATTATCTTATTCTATACAAAATTATGTGTGCGCTACTTGATTTTAAGTGTTTTTAGCCAAAAATTGGTACTCAATTTTTTTTTTTTTAAAAAAGGAACATATTTTTACTTTTTTGTTTGATTGAAGACACAATACGAAAATATCAAATTTTCAGGATGTAAATAAAAATAGTAATCTTATTTTGATCTAAAAATCTAAGCTAATTTTTTGATATAATGATGTGGCTCATTGAAACCATTGAATCAACACCAAGTTTCAATGTTCGATGGAGTCTACAATCAGTTCAAAGGTCATAGTGAATTAGGTCAGTAAATTAGGTCTCAATAGCATTGCTCTTTGCTGACATAATGATGTGGTTTCAATGGAATCATTGGATCAATACCAAATTCTAATGTTTGATGGAGCCATAGTCAATTCAAAGGTCACAATAAATTAGGTCAATAAATTAAGTTAATAACTTAAGTCTCAATAACGGTGCTCATAGGTTATACCCATTTTTAAGTCCTTCATATAGTATACCCATTTGTTTGGGGTGTTTTACATTAAAATTGTGTTCTATTTAATTCAAATATCTCAAGGGTTTAACACTAGTCATCAATAATGGGTAATACCCTAGAGCCCCACCTTTTTTTTCAAACATGGTGTTGAAAGAAGTTTTGTTTGGTTGTTTCAATTTCCCAATTGTTTGAAAACAATGGCTGGTTGGTATGAAGTCATGTGAGTCCCATTATAAGAACAAAAAAGTATCATTTGGATAAGGGTTTTGTGCTTCACAATTGGTCTAGTTCAATACAATCCAATGCCATCTTATTGGAATAAAAATTTATGTCACCTCTAACTTGATTCTATTACAATCAAACTATTGTCGTCAGAAATTGTTATCAGTGCCGTCGCCATCATAAAAAAAAGATAAATAAATTTTATCTATACATATATATTTATTATATGGATATATACATATTCAAACATACGGAGAGAGGAGATTAGTTTAGACAAATAAAAGTTCCTATATTCTTATCTTGTGGGAATCAAATACCATATTTAAAAGTAACCCAATATTATGTTCTCCAATCCAACTCAATTTCAGACAAATTGAATACGTATTGTAATGTTGGAGGACCAAAATGAAACGAGTAGTATAGATTGAGGACTATTGCCGTAAATTTTGGGTCAAGTAGACAACGATTTGTCTAAAATTCATTTGGGAGCATGTGAAAAACAAATGAGAAAAAATCATTAAAAATTTGGACGACGTTGTACGAGAGATCACTTAAAAATAAATTTAATACATCAGTGACCAATGCAATATAATTATAATATTTGAGACCTAAATGAGACCAAATACAAACTTTATAGACCACCACTACAATTAATCATATTATAAAATTAGTTTCAATATTTTTTTATCAGTGTTTATGTAAGAAGTTGGAATCCAACTCCTTTTCTTTTTCTTTGCTAGTTGGAATCTTAGTCAAAATGCAAACATGACAATGAAAGCAACTATTGCTTCATCTTTACTGAATGTTTCCCATGTTGTGGAACAGCTTACCATTTCCTCAAATTACATTTTGCATCCTTAAATTATTTCACGGATCCTATTTTTCTCCCCTCTATTATTAAGCTATTACATTGTCGCGAATTCAACAACTGTCTGAATCGTTTGAGGTTTCTTTTCACTTCAAGTTCGGTGACCTGCTCAATTATCCGAATTGGTTTTATATTGTTCCACATTTATATGTATGTTGTGTTTTGCAAGGAAAATATTTACATATTGTTAGGTTTTTGTGGAAAAAAAAAAGGAAGAAAGAATCACATAGTCTGAAGATAAACGTGGCATAATTTTTCATCCAATTTGTAACAGATGTATCTTGTTGGGGTAATACAAAACAAGTAACATTGTTGAAAATACAATGTAAAAATAGGAAACTTGAGGGATTAAAGATTAATTTGCCTTAAACAACTTGCACTTTCAATAAGCAGTGGAATATTTCCAAGTGACAAGTGATTCATATTATATAATCACTACAGATATCCTTGCAGAGAAGAAGGGCAGTGGCTTCCACATTGGATTCTTGAATTCCCTTTCTTTTAATCCTTGTAGTAGAGCCACAAGGATTAGGACATATAAGAATATTAATGCAAATGTATCATCATAGATGTAGGGAATGTTTAGTTCGGGTATTAAGGGGTGGAATTAGTTCAATAGTAGTAACTTAATCGATGTTAGAATACTAAAACACGACCACATAAACTTTACAAATCAATTTCTTGTTATAAACGATATAGAATTTATCATTGTTGGTATTTAGATTATGAATGACAAAAGGACCCTTCACTTTGTTTTGGATTTTATTAGATGCGAGGTTTTTTTTTGTCTTTTTCAACTTAATATCATACATTAACCTTCAATCCAAAGAGGAAATTGGCATTAGGATACCAAACATGGTAGAGATGAAACCGAACAAAATAATACAGTAATTATCTGACGGGTTATTACCACTGATATGAATAGAATCGAAATCGTTTATCTAATCACATCTCATGTTATACCCGAATCAAACAATATGGATATAATTAGGGAAGGCAAAAAGTTGCCCTTCACCAAGCAGGCCACCAAAGCAAAAGTGATAGCACATTGTCCATCAATTTTTGTCCTTTGAAGATAGACAATGGTTGTGTGCATGATAATGATAACCTGGAATCCATATAGCCAAACAAAAGCATGGTGCATGACTGTGTGGAAATGCATAGTTTGGGTGGATTTTGATGGTGATCTCTAAGAAAGACAGCAGAAAAAAAAATTTGACTTGGAAGTCATTATGAATTGACTTCATATAATTTTTATTTTTATTTTACTCCGAGGCTGAAATATTTGACTTCGTCTTTGTATCTTGAGTTGAGCTAAACCCTGAAGTCAATTTCGATTTATCTTTTTGTATTTTTTTGGGATTCTTTTAATTTGATATTTTTCCAGTCATACCAAAGTTGGTCATGACATAAGGAAGAATGGCTAGTGATGGTGTAATTTTACGTGGATGAGCAAAATGAATGAATGTTTAGATGAGAGTAGATCTGAGCTACAAAGCTCGTGTACATTAGGAGAAAAATCCTTGGGGGGTATGGAGTGATTTGCAAAATGAAATTATAGTGGTTCACTGGCTCAGAAGCTCGGTTAATCCACTCTTCAATGGAGACTCTTGCTCCCTGGATCTATATTGAACATGTATCTGGTTTACATAATGTTTTTGGATGTAACTAGGGTTCCCCTTTTTTGCAATGGAGGCATTGTTCAGTATTTATAATTTCATTCTATCTCTAAGGGATCTGCAGCGAGATCTTTGCTTCTTCTCCGCAAGATCCTCTTTAATTCAAGGAGAGGATCTTGGTTAGTTGAGAGTTTTATACCTCAATTATAACTTTTCATTGTTTTTAGGGATGCCTGCTACCAACCAGCTGTGTCCTTATTGCTTTAGTTTTGTTTCGCCTGGAGAGAGCTCGAGGTCTGAATCCCTGAGCTCTGAATGTCTTACCTGACCTCCTTTCCCGAGCTCCTGCTTAGTTAAAAATCTTCTGGGGTATCATCAATTAGTATGGCACCAAGGAAGTTGGGAAAAGTAGTGAAAAATACAAATTACCTGTCATGAAAACATATTCGAGGTTTTGAAATGAAATTGGCTACCATTATCAAGGTAGTTTATCTTATATACCCTGGCAAAAGCTCTTTCAAACAAGAGCAATGCTAAACAGACTTAATTTGAATACTTAATCAAGGATCTAATTCAATATGACTATCAGATTAATTGAGAGTTCAAATGTTAAGTAGAGTCCACTTTCAATCCAACAACTGTACTGATCTTGATTTTGTCTCTCTTAGATCCTTTTACTATCGAATTATTTTGGTCTCTCCCTAGAATCCATTTTGAGGTCTAAGGCTAGGATATTGTCTATTTTTTTAGGTTAAATTAAATTTCGGATACGCTAAACCTCGCATATCACACACATTAGATTAATTAGCGCGTCTCACTTAAAGTTAAGACTTCAAAGTATTATAGTGCATTCATTTTAAGCAAACAACCCATAATATATTTCTAAAAAGTTAGTCTTGTGATAAACAAAGACAATTTCACTATATATAAGAAACTATAATATAAAATAATTGTGCTTTTTTATCTTGTATTTCTTTCTAGTATTTTCATGATACCCAGTACACATCCATTTTAATATTTCTTTGCTTTAAATTTGTTCATGCCTAATTTTCCGTCATACGTTTGAAGAACATATTTGACTACACTCATTTATACAACGTATCGTTTTTATTTCATCTCACATTTTTTTTATGAATCTATTACTACTCTATGGTTGTTTTACAACTTAAATACCAATTTACAGTACTTTTGAACTTATTTGCCAACTACAACACTTTTTAAAAGCGGATTTAATAATTCCGTTTTTATTAGAAAGTGGATTCAACGACTCTGTTTTTGTTAAAAAGCGGATTCAACAACCCCACTTTTAGGTGAATTTTTTTTTGGGCCATGATAAAAGTGTGTTTTGTAAACATATTTTTTACGATTTTTCTGAAAAGCGTGTTTAATTAACACGCTTTTCACACAAAACTGGGGTTGTGTCAAATTTGACTGCAATGGTAGGTAATTTTTCTTTTTTCTTTGTGATTCACTTCAATATATTTCTCTTACTTAATTAGGAGAGCCGAAAATCACCAAATGCATTGCTGAGAAGATTTCTCTTCCCTTTTGTGGCTTTTCTGGGTTCTTCTCATTTCTCCTTCGCTGTCTATCTCCTCCATATACAATGCATTCATCAATGCAAATGCATAGAACTACACTAATATACATTTATACTCAATATTAATATACACTAGTCTACCTCTCAAGTTTCACACACCCATTTTTTGGGACTTTTGCTTTGATTTCTGTCTAAAAGATTTTGTGGGTGAGTTTGTGTTCTTGCTATTCGATAACAGAGTGTTCTAGAGAGAGAGAACATGGAGAACGGTGTGAGTTCCAACGGTGATTGAGTGACGTTCATCGAAGAAGAGGTAAGAGACATGAGTGGGTTGAAGGGAGCGAATGAGGAAAGATGGAGATGGCTAGTAGATCTAGAAGACTCAGACCCATCTGTGCATTTCAATGGATTCAAACAAAAAATTTGCATTTTGAAAAGCCCATAAACGATGAAGCTAGTGAGTTCCAATCAAAGATCGATCAAGAAGAACTAGAAACTCACTGCCATTATTAGTTTTCAAGAAAAGCCTTGAACAAAACCCAGAAGTGCCATAGGGAACCTAGAAGCCGGTTTCTTCACAGTTAAAATACGTTAAAAGCGTTTAGTAACCACGCTTTTAAGTATTTTAGCTCATTATTTTAGGCTATATTTTTTATTTAAAAGCGGAATCATTGATACTGTTTTTTAACAAAATCGGGATTGTTAAATCCACTTTCTAATACAAGCGGAATTATTAAATCTGCTTTAAAAAAATACCGTAATTTGGTAAATAAGTTCAAAAGTGCCGTAAATTGGTATTTAAGTTATAAAACAACTGTAGATTTTTTTTTATCATGTTGAAAACTGAAACATCTATTAGAATAGAGACAGTCCAGCCCAAATGATGTTGGGCATGTCAGCATTACCAAGAGAAAATGGCCCAAGGATGAGTCCAACCCAGCCATAAAAAATGATGGCTCACTCCTAGCCTTGGTCAGGTCAGCCCATTAAAGGAGAAAGCCCGTAAGACACTCTAGACAGCCCAGCAAGCTTGATGAATAACAAAGAGGGGAATTACTTCATTGAATTTTATACATGAAGGAGTCATTGATGCTACTTCATTAGTTTCTAGAATGTCACATCATATTTGGAAAATATAGCCTCTAACGATAGATATTCCCTCTCAAATCCTAACAAGGGGACCGCCCCATCATGGTAGGAGAACCATGCAAAACTCGGGGGGTATACCCCAATAAATGACGAACAATTGTATTCACTAAAAATTATAATTGTCTTATTCTTCTCTAAGTAATATAAACTAAAGGAGAAAAAGACTCTATTAGAATAGACTAACCTAAGTCTTTAGCTTGATGAACTACTTATTTCCCTCGTGTTCCTTATTTATGTTACTACACACACACCCATTGCCCATTCCAAATCAGAGGAGCTCCTCGATGCTCCCATCTTATACTTCTCAATTTTTTGCATCATAAAAAATCCTTAAAAAAAGTTTTGAAAGTAGATGCTAATGTATAATTCTCTGTCTAAATCTATTAATTTGGGCACCTAAAATGGGCAGTGTAGCCTAGGCTAGCATACACAGATTGCTACATACCCAACAAAGTCTACATACAGCCTAATGCAAAGGTATATCCATGAAGACAGGTTACATGGTTTTGGAACTCGTCACAGTATATACGAGGTAGATACTAGTGAGTTTCGGGATTAAACGTGATACAAACTATGACATCTTTCTATACCCTTTATATTCTTTACACTATTTTTTTTTATCAACAACAGATATGTCATATAATATTAAGTAGGAAAATTCAAGTTACAATCCGACAAAAGAGAAGCCTTAAGCTCAGGCGGGGGGAGCATAACCAATCCAACGGGAGAGAATTGGTTAGTTTAACAACTGTCACTCAATGAGCAGCCCAATTACAGGCTCTAGACTTGTGAAGAAAGAGCAGGTTATGTACCCTTGCTAAAACTCTAATATCCTCCAGAATTACATGACATTCCCAAGGTGGAACATTCTCCGTGGAGCTAAGTTTAATAATATTAAGACAGTCATTCATGATAGAAATATTAGAGAGCAAAAAAGCATCAAACACAAGACAAGCTTGGCACACTGCCTCAGCTTCAGCAAAAAGGGAGGAAGAGGTAGGAAAAGAGCATGAAGCTCTAGCAAGAAGAAAACCAGTCTACGTAAAAGCCACCACTCCACACGCTGCCCATGAAGACTTTGAATCAAAAGAGGCATCACAGGAAACCACAACTTCAGGAGATGAAGAAGAAATCGGTACTTCAGGAGCAGCAGCAGCAAGAGACATGGGAGGAGAAAAAGATGACAGACAGTATTGTTCAGACCAAAGATTTTGAGCATAAAGAACCGAAGCAAATGCATTGACCTCTTCACCACAGAAGACCTTCTGGTTTCTAGCTTTCCAAATGACCCAGCCCACAGTAGCAACCATACCCAAAGCCTCTAATCTTCCCTGGGCATCCCTAACATTTTCCAAAATCCAGGTGGATCGTTGGGCAACAGACTGGAACACATGCAACGGCCACCCAAACGACAAGTTCATCCCAAACCATACTCTTTGCGTCCAAGCACATTCAAATAACAAATGTTCAATAGATTCAAGATAATGCAAACATATGGCACAGTATGGAGATGGGGCACACTTCCTTTTAAATAAATTTTTCTTAGTCGCCAAAATATTATGACAAGCCCTCCACAAAAAATGTTTAATCTTGGGGAGGGACTTCATATTCCAGATTGATTTTCAAAGCTTAGGATGAAGGGAAACAGATGAACAGCTAGCCAAATGATCCTCTGAGCACGAGAACCCCACCCTATACCTAGATTTTATGGAGTAGACTCCCTTACAATCAGGCTACCAAATCTTTCTATCCACAACACCACTCTTCGAGATAGGAATAACTTTGATAGTAGCTTTAAGATCATCACCTGAGACAACAGAGGATAAAGAGGGAATATCCCATCCCAAAGAACTGCGATTTATAAAATCAGCCACTTTGACAGAAAGGGAGTTAGAGGGAGGAGGGGATTGAACCATCCGAGAGGGTGATAGAGGAACCTATTTATCAGTCCAGAAGTGAATATCATTACCATCACCAAGCTGCCACATTAGCCCCTTATCCAGTAAGGATCTGCCATGAAGAAGACTGTTCCAACCCCAAGATGGTCTGTTCCCACGTCTAACATGCAAGAAATCTTCATTAGGGAAGTAAATAGCTTTGATGAATTTAGCCCAGTAGAAATCAGGGTGAGTAGTCAGTCTCCACCCTTGTTTAGCAAGAAGAACTTGGTTCAGCAATCTGAAATCCTTAAACCCCAAACCACCCCCAGCCTTTGACTTAGTCATCCTCTTCCATTTTTTCCAACAAATACCAGGAGACCCTTCAGAATTCTTCCACCAGAACTGTCTAACAACCTGATTCAGTTTCTCACAGAAAGAAATGGGGAAAGCCACCACAGACATGACATAATTTGGAATAGCTTGCATGGCGGATTTTATCAAGATTTCCTTCCCAGCCTGAGACAGACAAGAACCCTTCCACCCTTGAAGTTTCTTAATCACCCTTTCCAAAATATATCTAAAAACCTCACCCCTTAGGCGACCCCACATCGAGGGGGTACCCAAATAACAAACTTGATGAGGAAAGGGGGAGAGTCCAATGAGTTGACAATAGAAAGCTTTTTGGTCCGCTGAAGCATTAGATGAGAATATGATACCAGATTTAGCCAAGTTATACGAAGTGCTATACACTAATTTAGTTATACGAAGTGCTATGCACTAATTTAGTCCAAACTATATTATATATACAGTAACAACTGTGCTGGATAACCATCTAGGGCATATGCTCACTAAAACTATGGGCAATAGTTATACAAAGTACTATACAACGCGTGGTTATGAAGTGCTAAACTATGGATGACTATAAGAATTTCTTTTTTCTCACTTGTTAAGACACATTTCTATGCCATGGTTGCCAACTATCGTTGAGCCATATCATGGTAAAATGACGGTTTTATGATGACTAATGAATGTAGACGGAATTTAATTTAGAGAATGTGGGAAAAATAAATTATTTCCCCCCGGGACGGGCATAGTAAGAGTTTCATTAATGAGAATAAAGATTGATGTACATGAGATTGAGAAGGGGAACTACCCAAGTCAACTAAATAAAGCCTAGTGCAGAGGAGCAACAAACTCTAAAGGGTGCTTTATCTAGGATATTATACATATAGATTGCCAAAAGGTGTGTTAAACTGTGATACCAAGTTAATTACAAACTACTGAGATACATCCTAATAAATCAAGGTGGACAACTACTTGGGAAATGCTGACTTTGAGGGAAATTCTTGAATTGAAAGGACGACCTCTTCTTTATTCATCTATTTATATATCTAATGCATCTTTATCTTTTCTCTTTCTTCTCCATATCTCTATTATGTCTCTTCTCTAAATTCATCTTTCTCCTCTTCTTCTGTCTCACTCTTCTCTCTCCTCTCCCTTGTGTTTCATTCTTTCTCTCCCTAATTTCTTTTCCTTAAATTACTCTCTTTTCTATCTCTCTTCTCTATTTCTATATTTATTAATATATGTATATATATCAATCACATATTTATCTTTTTTAAATTTTAATTTAAATTGCTATGTTTTTAGCAAAACATAATTGATAGAATCAATAGGATTAGTGAGATTTAGTCTTAATTTATAATCAATAATTTATGGATCTTTGGGCTATCTATTATGATGTTTGGGAAAGGGTTTGCTTTTTTATGCAATGAAGTTTTGCATTTTGTTGCTTTATGTAATGTCAGAGGATCCCACATTTAAGGTTTAGGGTTTAGGAATATTAGGGTTTATGGCTTAGGTGGCCGTTTGTAGAGAGGGAAGCTCTATCTTCTCTCTAAAACTCTTTCACACTCATTAGTTGTGAACAAGTTGTTAACTTGAATCCACCAAAGCCACCCAACAAACATCCATCTTACACTTCTTTGTTTAATCGACAACCAAAAGATGTACAACCAACAATCAAAATCAATAAAAATATCGTTTTCTATGAAAGTGAGCTTGCGATTTGTTGGACAAGGGAGGGGTTAACTGACTTTTGTGACATCATGCATCAATCTCGAATCTGAAAGTGTGCTTATGGAAGACCTTCATTAGGTGTTATTTAAGAGGTTATCAGATCTGAATGGGCTTTAAGGGGAGATTTTTCTGTGGGTTTACTTGACCAAAGGCACATTATGATTAGACTCCAATATCATGAAGACTATTAGGCAAGACTACGGCGCCTGGTTAAAGGATGCTATGCATATTGATTGTTATCTTTTTCGCTCTTTTAAGTGGTTCCCAAGGTTTCGCATTAGGGATTGAACCACCTATTGTTCTCATGTGGATTTCTTTCCCTGCATTACCAGTTACTTTTTTCAAGAAACAATATCTAGAAGTCATTGCTTGTCGTATTAATCCATCTAGGTTGAGGATGGATATGCTAGAAACAAAGGGAGATGACAAAAAATCGTATATGAAGAGGAGGTGAAGCGCTGTAGATGTCGCCAGAAACAAGGTCACGATAAAACAGTGATGTAGATCGTAGTAGGAAAGAATTAGGGATAGAAAAAAAAGAAGAAGGGGATGAAAAAGAAGAAGAAAATGATGAGAACAGAGAGAGAATTTGAGGAAGAAGCAATATCAAGATTCAATATTAATAATCAAAGTTTTCTAAATAAAACCCTTACATGCATCCTTTTAAATAGGGAAACTAAAACCCCAAAATAAATAATGACAAATAAATCCTCACAAGTTAAAATAAATTACTTAAAAGATAAATATTAAAAGTATGTAAATAACTATCATAATTAATCTGTAATATCTATCCAAATCCTACACGATTCCCATCATTCTCCTCTGGTTGAAAAAAAACTCTTCTCCGGAGAGTCTTCAAAGCAGAAGTACCCTAAGAGAACAACATGAAGATGACATAACACCTCATCTAGAATAAAAGAATTATCAACATCTTCCCATTGATCAGAATAAACACAAGAATCTCCATCTGTAACAATGTAAATATGGTCACATAGCACATCATTTATTTGGCCTGAAATATTTGATGGAAGTGGAAGGATAAGATCTGGAGCTTGTGTTGAGGAAGAAGTAATTCCGTCTGTAGAAACACTGGATAACAAAATAGGAGGTTCTGGAGTACCTCGATTAAGTAGCATGTCCTCCAAATATGGACTAATACTAACATTCAATGAAAAATTAAGCAAATAAGCATTAGATCCAAACTCAAGAATAACAAAATAATTTTCATTAGATTTGAACAAAAGACATTCAGTGGGATAAGACATCAATGACAAAGGAGTAACTATAACACCCTGGTGCTGAAAATAAAAAAGTATAGACTCAATTGAACACTTGACAATAGACAAAGAAATAAAGTTTACACTCTCAAGTGGGGCAGTATCCAAAATAATGTCAACAATCTCAGGTGAAGAAGAATCCACAACAATGCCATCATGATTTAGAATAGTAGACATAGAATAATTACGAAGAAATTCTAAAATAGATAGCTCAGTATGTTCAACATCTTGCATAGGAACCAACTGAATGGATTTTTTCTCAAGTTCAATGATTAGTGATGATTCAACTTTTGGCTCTGATGAGGTAGGAAACATGATAGGATCAAAATTAATCTCGTCACTAGTATCAATGTTTAAACGATTGAAAGTATGTTTTGAAGGATGGAAAGCATGAGGGTCCAATGGAATAGAAATATGGCTATCATTATGCAGGTGTCCGACATTAGGTGAAACTAGAGACTTGTCCTTATTTTCTTCCATTTGTTGACTTGCAAGAATTTTATTCAAGTGAAAAAGTTGACTTATTAATTCAGATAATTATTTTTTCATCCCTCTATATTCTTCACGTAATTGGCCGAGTGAATGTTTAGTATTGACAACTCCAATTTCAAAGATCTCAACCTTTTTTCTAGGGCAGTTTGAGCTTTTGAATGGTCACTAATGACATTGAAGATTGATCCAGATTGACCTTGATGATGACTTTGGGAAACATGACGTTGGTAACTGTTTTGTGACCTAAGTGTCTCACAGTAATATTCTAGATAATCTTCATAATAAAATTCAGACTTACTATAGACTTTATGATGACTCCGAGAAACTTTAGGAGTGGAATAGGTAGAGTGATGACATTGTGGAGAAGTGTGGACTTGAGACATTCTTGATGTTGGATAAGTATATGAATAGGCATCATAAGGATCATTTGAACTCATGATTGACTTTGAAAGATAAGAATAACCTACGAACGAGTTCAAGAATGCAATTGATAATTATAAGAAGTGAGAAAACTTAAATAGAAGAAAATGTGTTTTAGACCTTTTGCAAATTCTCTAATTTTTCAATGAATAAAAATATTAGTCTCAAATTTCTATGGGAGTATGCATACCATAATCAAGAGGAAATTCTGAAACTTTTTGGGGATGATTCTATAATTTTTAAATCTTTTAGGGTGATACTTTGTAATTTTCTAAATTTTTTGAGAGTGATTATGTAATTTTCTGGATCTATTGAGAATATTTTTGTAATTCTAGAATTTTTGAGGTGTTTCTGCAATTTTTGGAACTTCTGAAGTGATATTTCTATAATTTTTTGAATCTACTGGGGAAGTTTTTGCAATTCTGGAGTTCTAGATGGTATTTCTACAATTTTCTTAAAGTTATGGGGTGATTCTGTAATTTTTTGGATCTTCTAGAGATGTTTATGTAATTCTAGAACTTTATGGGGTTTTTTTTTTATAAAATTGTGAACTGTCGGTCAGAACTTAACCCAGTTTATCTTTTTCTTCTTGAATAGTGTCTTCGGAGGTTTTAACTACAACAACAACGACGACGACCACAAGGACACGACTAAATGATGATAGATCGACGATGAGGTTGCTTTTTTTTTTTTTCTACTGCACAGACCTTTGATTTTTGAATTATTATTTTTAACTGGACAGTGGCGATGAACAGTACCGCGATGAACAGTGTTAGTGTGATTTTTTTTGGTGTGATTTGTATGAAAATAGTTGAGCTCTGATACCAAATTGATGTAGATCGTAGTAGGGAAGAATTAAGGATGAGAAAAGAAAAAGAAGAGGATGAAAACAGAGAGATAATTTGAGGAAGAAGTAATATCAGGATTCAATATCAATAATCAATAATTAAAGTCTTCTAAATAAACCCTTTCATGCATCCTTTTATATAGGGTAACTAAAACTCTAAAATAAAAATAATGACAAATAAATCCTCATAAGTTAAAAAAATACTTAAAAGATAAATATAAAAAGTATTTAAATAACTATCATAATTAATATATAATATCTATTCAATTCCTATCCGATCCCCATGAGACAATTTGTAGGAAGAAATTTCAAGGGGAGGCGATGGCCAAGACAAAAGGTAAGACTAAATGCTCCTAAGAAGGTGGGCACGAATAAGACCTCTAATGTCGTCCCCACAAATCAGGCTTTTAAGAATAAAGATGTATTTGAGGACAAGGGTAAGCGTATTGATCAACCTCAGATTCACGAGGGAGAGTGTTCAAAGATAAACCACATCGTCGTTTGATCCTTTAGGCAACTCCAAGGTCTTTACAAGTTATTGATGTTCCCGATATTACTCCAAAAGATAATGTGAATATGGAAAATATTGATATTGAATCCAAAGTCGATAAGTCTAGCGATGATTCCCATGAGAATTGTAAATGGAAGATTTCAAGGCAATAGTGAAGTAAAACCAGATGCAAACAATCCCTCAGATCCGACAGTCCAACCAGAAAAAATCCTCGATTGCAAGTAGATACTTCTATGAAGAGAAGTGTGAAACAAAGCCTGGTGCCTTCTGAATCCATGAACAGGGGAAAGGAAATAAGAAATAGCAATAAAGTGCCTCAAAGTCCATCCGTATTAGCATCGTGCAATTTAAATATGGAATAAGAGAGTGCCCCTTGGTAGAGTTTGGGGGATTCCCTTCAGATTCTCAATGGGGAAGCCAATCTAATGAGAGATTACTTATTTCATGACAATGAGAAAGAAGATGAAGGGTGCAAAAGTTTTTATTCGGATGGAGAACTGGAGAAAGATCATGTTGCTGAAAGTATGGAGGTATTCCTAGAGAATGGAAAACTTCTATTAGTTCAATTAGAAAGGAATTCAGAATACCACCCTATTGTTGAGACACCAATGGTAAGAATAGATTCCAATAGAGATCTAGCCCAACCTCCCCCCAAATTACAGATGTTTAATGTTATCACATAGACTATTACAGGTATAGGGAACCAGGAAGACTAAAGAAGCGGATCATAGATAATTCGACTGATATGGTTTCGGTATTGGAGCCGAAAGTTTCTTTCATCCAAGTTACAAAGATATAGTAAGATTCTTAATATGCAGTCTTAGGGCATCTCCAACCCTTACCCAAATTTAAATGAGTTTAAATTTGAGTAAAAAAAGTCTAAAAAACTTGCTCCAACCCTTGATTCAAACTTATACCAAATCAAGGAAAACTTATTTTTTTACTCAAATCAAAGGAAACTCAAATTTTTGCTCAAATCTTTAGCGCATGTTTGGTATGTTTTTGGGATGAGTTTGGATTGACTTGATGAAACCCGAGTTTGATCTAAAGATGAGATTTAACTTTTAATGCTATCCATACCCATGTTTGATATGCGTAGGGATATATGATTATTATAGTAATATATTTGTATATAAATGACTATTTTGTCCTTTATCCAATTTGTATATAGAGGTATATAGGATATATAGGGGTATAAATGTCATTTATAACTTAAACCCCCCAACCCACATATGAAACCCACCCCTCCTTTGGGTTTCATGAAACCCATGAATGAGGGTTTCATGACCGGGCCATGACCGGGCCGGGTTTAGAATCCTATCCATACTTTACACATACTAAACATGGATTTGAGGGAGTTTACTCCTTAACCCATGTTCTCAAACTCCCCCAAACTCTCATACCAAACACACCCTTAATGCTGAGATTTCACTATCTTTTAAAGATCCAATGGTCATCCTTACTCCTTTTTAAATTTGAGTTTATCCTCATTTAAATTTGGGTCTCTCTTTCTTTAAATATGAGTCTGTCCATTGGAGTCCATCAAGCTTTTTACTCAAATGTTAATTTAAATTTGAGTAATGGTTGGAGATCTTCTGATACGGCTCATTTACAGGCAGAGAGATATTGTTGGTTGTTTTGGGATCAAAGAGTTGTTGTCTCCATATTGGACTCTCACCCACAGGAAATGACAATTGAAACATCCTTTATGGGTTCTCAACCAGTTATAATTTCTTTCATATATGCAAGTTGTGACTATTTAAGAAGTAGAGATTTATGGTATCATTTGTTATCATTATCACGCCCAATTGTCCCATGGTTATTGGTCAGAGATTTTAACATATATGTGTGATCTAACAAAAATATGGGTGGAGCAATCCAAGTTTTATGGCGATGGATGAGTTCTCTACATTTATATGTGATGTAGGTTTACTTGACTGTGGGTACAAGTGAAGTAAGTTCACCTGGTACAATAATTTCCAAGATAGAGCTCGTATTTGGGTAAGACATGATACGACCTTGATGAATACAAATTGACACCTTAAATTTCTTAGTGTAGAGGTAGAACATTCCCCACCATCGTTAATTTCATAACTCCATCCCCTACGTAAAATACACAATGTAGGCCCTTTTATAGTAGCGCAACACAATAAAATAAATGCCTAAACTACCTCTAATATTAATACTTTAACACCCCCTTCAAACTCATGATGTAGTGGAAAATATTAAGAGTTTGTCAAGAATAAATTAAAAGAGTGCTATGGTGTGAGATTTTATAATAAAAAATCCGCTATCTGCGTGGTAGAAGGAAGAAAAGGGAGAGTAAGTGATGATAATGGGAATACAATTAATCAAATGAACCATAGTAAGAACTGCATCCCCCAAAAAGAATTTGGCACATTTGAAGACAGCAGCAAAAAGCGTGTTATCTCTATAATATGTTGGTGTTTGCGCTTTACTACACCATTTGGTTCAGGTATGTCAGTACAAGAAGATTGACAAATAGTGTCATCAGATGTTAAGAGATCACAAAAGGGAATAAAGAAATATATTCTCCTCCTTGATCACATCGGAAACATTTACTAGCAGGGTAATATTGGGTACATACCATGACAAGAAAAATAGTGAATATAAAAAAGAATACAGACTGATGTTTCATTAAATATACCCAGTAGTACATGGTATTATATCGATGACGAAGGCATAATATATAGATTCTCCTTTTATGGGAATAGCAGCTGGTCCCACACATCATAATGAATAAGATCAAAAGATGCAAGGGAACTAATACAACTATTAATAAAATGTAATGCAGTAAACTTACCTATACTTACATCCAGTATCCATAATCATAGCAAAAGAAATCCAAAACTATCAAGAAGTCCAAGACGAACTCCAGCAAGGTAACAAATCAGAGAAGAAATATAGCACAAACAACCCTAAAAAATAATCCACAGAAAAAATAGCACAAAAAAATAACCCAAATTGTCCAAAACAAGGCCCAATGAAACAACCACCAAGCTACATTGAGATCTGATGCCCCACAATGCAGATCTGAATCCAAGACTTCCAAATACGAAACCCAATGTAAAGACCAATAACCAACAAAGTCCAAGAGAATTAAAATCCACGAGAAGACCAAACCCAAAGCCTTTATCACCTAAAACCAATAACAACCCAGAAAATCAAATAGCCCAACAGAGGGTAGCCAACAATGGACCAACCACCAAGGCAAACTAGTAACACAAATTGCGTAGCAAGCCAGCAAGAAGGAGAAAACAAAAAAGTAGCAGCAAACCAACAAACCAGACTAACCTCCCTCCAAATCAGCAGACAGATCTGATGCCACAAGACAAGAAGAAACGAGCCACGACAAAGAAACATGGGCAGTAACGCTAGCGCACATTGCTGTCGAGTGCTTGATCTGCTCAAATATTAAACCAAATCTATTCTAAATGGCTCGAATTAGGAATATCAATAGTACCTAATCGTATGCCTCAAGTAGAGTATTGAGCATCAAATTCGAAAAAAAACCTCGATATCTTTGAATTAAAGAATTTTAACACAATTTCTTCAAAAATCATTCAAAAATTCAAAACACCCTAATAAATAACCACAAAATAAAAAATGAAGCATACCATGGTGAAACCCATGCAAAATCAATTAGGATGGTGGTCTCTACTATTCCAATTTGATGACATCATCCTGTGCAACAATGACATTAGCCCTTGTTTTCATTCAGAAATTATGCAACCGAGTTCTACTATTTTATTACTTATCTTTTGGATCGAAATCTCTCTGAAACCATGATAACTTCGTTAAAGTAAAGAAAGAAGATAGAAAGAAATAAAGTATACATTACTACAACTAATAGAATAAAATAAATGCATAAACTACCCATAATACTAATAATGTAACACCCCCGCAGACTCATGATATAGTAGAAAATATTAAGAGTTTGTCAACGGGAAATCGAGAGCATGTGCTATTGTGTGAGATTGTATAAAAAAAATCTGCTATAGTGGGAATTCAATTAATCAAATAAACTGCAGTAAGAACTGCTTCCACCCAAAAAAAAATGTGGGACATTTGTAGACTGCCAGAGAAAACGTGTTGTCCTCATAATATGCCGGTGTTTGCACTCTACTACAACAATTTTGTTCAGTTGTGTTAGCACAAGAAGATTGACAAACAATGCCATCAAATTTTAACTAATCATGAAAGGAATTAAAAGAATATTATCATCATTGATCACATTCAAAAAAATTTAATAATAGAGGAAATATTGGGTGCGTATCAGGGCACGAAAACTAGTGATTATAAAAAAGAATACATAACGATGTTTTATTAAAGATAGCCAACTGTACCTAGTATAATTATCAATGAAGGATACATAATACCTAGACCCTCTTTTTGTGAGAATAGGAGGAAGTCCCACACATTATAATAAAGAAGATCAAAGGTGCAACGGAGCTAGTAAAACTATTAGGAAAAGGACTCAATTTTGTACCCAATTACAAATTGTTCGTTATAATAATGTGGGTGAGTATGTTTATAGGGGACTTCGGTCCTATTTTGCTGACAAAAAGAACCGTCATCTATTAGAAGTTGAAAAAGACTTGATGTTCTGGAGATATTGGTGATGTACTATCTTTACATTAGCATATCCTATCAATAGAATGTATTCTCGAGTTCTAAACTTTTGGTCACCAATTGAGGTATTATCTTCCCCTTCTTTCTCTAAGTGTTTTTCAATCCCACCCCGGGCATTTGGATATGTGTGCTTTGTTCATGTTCCTCCTCGCTCCGAAGTAAGTTAGACCCCAAAGCAACCAAATGCTTTTCTTTTAGTTATTTTCCTACACAAAAGGGTTACAAATATTTTCATCCTCCTTTGGGTATAAAATTTGTTGTAATGGATGTCACATTTTCTATAATAGAAACTTATTTCTACCCAGAAACTTCTCTTCTGGGGGATAATTTAAGTGAAGGTAAGTTTGAATTTGTTTTCCCATTTGCTTCATCGATGCCTTTATTTCAATTGGAATAAGTCCAAGGCAAAAATGAAGAGCATGAGCAGCAAGAACAAAAGAAATTACAAGTTTATTCAAGAAGACAAAAATAATAAGACCATTTCTAATCCACAACCTTGCCAAACGGCTTCCTTGGGATCAGGTAATCTTACTCTGCAGTTTTAGTCTAATATTCCCACCCATTGCTCTTCGTAAAGGTGTTCGAACTTGTACTCACCTCCAGCCCTTTTATCGAGCTTTTGCATCGTAGTTGTTCTCTTTGTGTTCCTAATAATTTACATGATGCACTGGATGATTCTAAGTGGAAGGACGTCATGTGTGAAGAGTTGAATGCACTTCAGAAAAACAATAAGTGGGAATTGGTTGAATTACTTGAGCAAAAGAAGTAAGTGGGTGTAAATGGATGTTTATAGTGAAACATAAGGCTTATGGCTCAGTTGAAAGATACAAGACTAAATTAGTCGCCAAGGGCTTTACACAGACTTATGGGATTGAATCCGAAAACATTTGCCCCGATGGCAAAGATGAATTTCATTCGTATCTTACTTTCCCTGGCCACAAATCAAGGTTGACCTCTTTAATAACTTGATGTGAATCCACCTAGATTTGAACTCCTACTGAAAAAAAATCATTGTATGGGTTAAAGAAGTCTCCAAGATCATGGTTTGAGAGATTCACCCATGTTATGTTGAGGTATGATTTGGATAATTTCGTTAAAATAAAGAAAGCAGAGAAAGAAACAATACATTATGACAACTAATAATCTGATTGTAACGACATAACCTAAAATACAACATGTAGGCCCTTATATAATATGACAACACATAATAAACTAAATGCCTAAACTCACCCTAATATTAATACTCTAACACCCCATCTCAAACTCATGATGTGGTGGAAAACATCAAGAGTTTGCCAAGAAAAAATCAAAAGCATGCTATGGTGTGAGATTTTGTAAAAAAAAACCGCTACCTACATGGTGGAAAGAAGAAAGGAGAGAGTGGGTGATGATAGTGGGAATGCAATTAACCAAATGAACTACAGTAAGAACTACACCCCCTATAAAGAACTTGGGACATTTGCACACACCAAGAGAGAACATGTTGTCTCCATAATATGCCAGTGTTTGCGCTCTGTTACACCATTGTGTTCAGGTGTGTCAATGCATGAGATTGACAAATAGTGCCATTCAATTTTTACAAATCAGGAAAGGGATTAAAGGAAAATTCTCCTCCTTGATCACAAAGTAAGAATTTAATAATAGATATATTGGGTACGTATCATTGTATGAAAAATAGTGAATATAAAAAGAATACAAAATGATGTTTCATTAGATATATATCCAACAATACTTGGTATATCTGGACCCTCCTTTGTGGGACTAAGAGCAGCTCCACACATCATAATGAACAACATCAAAAGGTGCAAATGAGCTAGTAAATTTTTTAGTAAAAAGTAATACAATAAACTTAACTAACTTGCATCCACTATAATTGGAAATGTCATGACACTCTAAACTACCCATACTACGAGTAGAGGCTAGGAACTTCAAATGAGAATGAGGAACATAACCAAGGTGAGAATACCACAAATGGAAGCAAGAAGATTGTGGACTCATAAGAAAAGAAGACAAATCAATAGTAGAAACATCAATATCTTGAATATTTAGTCATCTAGTACATACAACCCTCCTTACCTGTCTCAACCAATTTCTTGGAATGTGCATCTTGAACGACACAACTGGAAGAAAGGAAAAGCAAACTAAAAATCCTAAATCAAAGAACTGACTAACTGAAATCAAATTCAAAATAAGTGTAGGCATATAATAAACATATGAGAGCATAAGGTGAGAAGAACACCAACCAATGTCATTTGATGGAAAGAAGAGTCACTGGTATTGTGATGTGTAGTACCTGAGTAAAATATCTAAGCGGTTTGAGGTATACCTTATGAAACTGAAGTGAACGAACCTACTGAAGATACTGAAAGAGCGCTAGGATGTTGAAAGGAGAGAAACTCCTCTAATTGATCAGCTATCATGGCTAACTTGGGAGTTGGTTTCACATTGAGGGCCTGAAGAGTAATGGAGGTTCCACTAGCCATAATCATAAAAAAAAATCCAAAACTATCAAGAAGACCATGATGAACTACAACAAGGTATCAAATTATTGAAGAAATATAGCCCAAGCAACCCTCACAAATAGCCCACAAAAAAATAACCCAAAAGAAGAACTCAAATTGTCCAAAATAATCCAAAAGAAAAACCCAAGCAACCAAAAGTAGCCCAATACAAAAAAAACAACACAAAGAAAAAAAATCAGCAACCTACAAGGAAATCCGATTCCCCACAGTGCATATCTGAATCCCAAACTTCCAAATCCAAAGCCCAATGTAAAAGCCAACAACCAACAGAGTCCAAGAGAATTAAGGGCTTGTTTGGTAACTGTTTTTGTCTTGTGTTTTGTGTTTTTGTTTTTAATTTTTGTCAAAAATGTAAACAAAAATATGTTTGTATATTGTTTTTGTTTTATATTATTTGTTTGAAAACAAAGACAAAAAAATGGAAACAAAAAAAATGTTTCAAGAAACACAAAAAACAGAGACAACATGCACAAAAAAAGGTTGGGAATTAATGAGATCCGGACTTCGACTCCTCTTAACTGCAAAACAAGCTTTTTTTTTGTTGAAGTATAAAAACTCATTTCACCCCTCCCTCCTCCCATCGCTTCTCTCTCTCTCCTCTCTCCCTCATCTCTTCTTTCTCTGTATCAGACCACCTGCCTCCATTGCTACCTCCCCTTTCTCTCTTCTCTCATTTCTTTGTATGAAACCCAGAAGCTGTGAAACCCACCTCAATCGCTGCCTCTCTCTCCTCTCTCCCTATTCTCTGTGAAACCCAGAAGCTGTGCATATATATGCACATATAGCTGTCTCTAGGCAAATCGCCATCTCCATCTCCGCCTCTAGATGAATCGCTGCCTGTTCTTTCCCTCATTTCTCCTTTCTCTGTATTAATGCATATATACATAGATCTATGTACTGATTTTTTATGTATAGATCTTTACATATATATTTATATATACATATGATTTTTTATGCATAAATTGTACCTGTTTGTGTCTTTCCTTATTTTATTAAATTTTTTGGTTTCTTCAGTGTATTGATTTTCAAATTCCTTTTTATTTGTTGTTTTCTTTCCTTCTCTCTTTGCGAGAATTTGTGTCTGTGTGTGCGAGTGTTTGTGTCTCTGTGTGCTGTCCGGGTGATTGTGTTTGGGTGAGTATGTGTGTCTGTGTGGGTGAATTTGTCTTTGTGTGTGTGTCTGTGTGTGTTGTGTGAGTTTGAGTGTGTCATGTGAAATTCATGTTGGGTTCAATTGTTGAAGTACTCAAATCCCATTTGTGCAATCCTATGATTCTTGTGGAGCTGTTATGTATTCTTGGGGTGAAACCATTGCATATGGAGTTGTTATGATTCTTTGTTTTAGATGGATTCGGTTAAGTGACCTAATTATTGACTTATTTCATTATAATCTTTGTATTTAAGTGGTTACCAAACATGTTTTTTATTTTTATTCTCATAATTTGATAAACACAAATAACTCCCAAATATATTTTCTGTTTTAGTGTTTATCACAAAACTGAGATAAAAATTATTTCTGTTTTTGATTTTTTTGAATACGCGAAAATAAAAACGTTACTAAACGACCAATAAGATCCACGGGAAGACCAATCCCAAAACCTTTATTACCAAAAAGCAATAACAAGCTAAAAAATCAAAAGCCCAAAGCCTTGTGCAAGTATTCAGCAACAACACAACAAAGGGTAGACAACAATGGAACAACCAGGCAGGCAAACTAACAACAAATCATGCAACAAGCTTGGAAGAAGGAGAAAACAAAACAACAGCAGCATGCCAACGAACCAGACTAGCCTCCCTCCAAATTAGCGGACATATCCGATGCCACAAAACAAGAAGAAACCAGCCAAGGCAAAGAAACAAGGGCAGTAACGTTGGTGCACAGTGCTGCTAACTGCCAGATCTGCCCAAATATCAAACTCAATCCATTGTAAACTGTGAATAGAGTATCAATGGTACCTAATCGTACCCCTAATGCAGAGTATCGAGCATCAAATTTGAAAAAATCTCAAAATCTTCAAATCTAAGAATTTCGACACAATTTCTTCAAAATCATTTAAAAATTCTAAACACCCTAACAAATAACCACAAAAAAAAAAAAAAAGAGGCATACCATTCTGAAGCCCATGAAAAATCGAATAGAATGGTGGTCTCTACTGTTTTAATTTGATGACATCATCATGACATTATCTTGTGCAATGATGACGTCAACTTATTTTTTCGTTCAAAAATTCTTCAACTAATTTCTGTTGTTTTATTAGTTATCTTTCAGGATCGAAATCCGCTCTGATACCATTATAATTTCATTAAAGTAAAGAAAGAAGGAGAGCAAGAAAGTATACATTACCACAACTAATAGTTTGATTGCCACTACATAACCTAAAATATACAATGTAAGCCTTTATAACATAAATACCAAAAATATCCGTAATATTAATACTTTCAGCACAGTCACCATGATCATACTTTATTTGTTAAACATTCTTCTCCAAAAATGTGATTGCAATTTGAGTCAAGAATTTGAGATAAAATGTTTGAATTATTTCTCACGCATTGAGGTAGCAATATCTAGACAGGGCATATTTATTTTCATAATGAAAATATGTGTTTGATTTACTTAAGGAGACGGATATACTAAGGTGCAAGCATGTTGATATTTCGATATAGTAGAATCATAGGTTGGGAGAGAGTGTTGATGGTACTCATGTAGATAGAGGTCAATACCAAAGACGGGTGGACAAACACATTTATCTTCTCATACTCGTCTAGATATAGCCGGTGTAGTTAGTATTATAAGTCAGTTTATGTACTCAACTCGTGAGTGTCAAATGAAGGCAGTTCATCGAATTCTGAGGTATCTTAAACTAACACCCGGTAGAGGGCTACTTTTTTTCTAAGTATGATCATTTCTCATTTATCTTCGCTCACACTAATGTATTTTCCGTATCCTCTATCAATACTGATGATGCACAAATCGGTGCAAGATCAACAGTTAAGGAGGTGAATAGTATCGTGGTGATCAATTAATAATTAGTAGGCAAGTAATGTAATAATAACAAAGAAATAATTAACACAGGAGTTTATAGTGGTTCGGCATTTGCCTACATCCACTTTCAATGGCAACGGTGGCCGGTATTCTTTATTATAGAACAATGTTGCTCTCCTCCGATAGAGGTTTGCTCCGGGGAGCTACAGTGCCTTGGATCAGGGGGAGTGGGAGAGAGCAAAGTGTAGGAGATGAGTGTAGACTTTTTGGGAGGCGTGCCCTAGATGTGAGGAGGGCTTACTATTTATAGACTTAGGGTTTGGAGGTGAGGCGGTGGAGTAGGCAAGGGGTTTCCTATTTTGGTAATTTCCAAATATAGTAGGGTATCTCCGTGCTCATCTTCCAATTCCTTCGGAGGGGGGCTTCCAGCTGGGCTTGGTAGGTTTTTATAGGACCGGGCTCTTCAAATGAGGATGGACCCCTTTTTCATAATTTGGACTATATGGGCTTGACCCATCAAATACTAGTTATTTGGTGAATAATACCATGCTCAACAAAATAGGACTGAAGTCCCCTACAAACATACTCACCCACATTATTGGAACGAACAATTTGTAATTGAGTACAAAATTGAGTAAGTACCATTTAATAGTCAGAGATCTCTTTCCAATTTTTTATTTTTGAGATCCATTTCTCTCATTCTACTTACTCACACTAATGTATTATCCGCCTCATCTATCTCCATTTCTATATTCACTCATGCTCATATACTCATAATTTCTCCCTTACTCTTCTGTCTCTATCATTCACTAATACTATAGTGACAACATAATACCATCTACCACTGCCAGCGACGTGTAGAAATGGCAATAAATCAAGTAAAAATGAGTATTCGTCAAAACTCGTCCTGTTCGGACTAGGAATGAATCATACGTATTAAACAGTGGACGTATACGAGGATACCGATATAAACCCGTATGAGAATGGATTTACGCTCACCTCTGTCCTGCCCTTCCCCGCCTCTCGCCTCCCCGTCTTACCCGTTGTTATTATTATTATTATAAATTTATTTTTTAAATTCAATTTTTAAGTTCACATAGTATTGCTCTAAATTAACATCAAATTAATATTTAATTTAATTAATTTGAATATTATTTCATCATACAAATACTAATTTTATTAATTCAACATCAAATTAATATTTAATTTTATCAAAATTTTCAAGATATTTTGAAATTTATCTATTTTAACTTTATTTTAATAATCGAACAATGTATCAAAACAAATTCGCAGAAAATGAGTGAAAGCATGTAACGCAGCCACCTTCCACCCTCCCTCTTCAACCTGTCTATCCGGCCATGTCCTTTACCAAAACCCACCACTTTTCCGTCGGTATAAACCCCACCACTCTCTCTCTTTCTACTAGGAAGCTCCGTCCATTTTCCAGCTCTCTCGCTTCTCTGAATCCTTTGGGATTCACCAACTCGTTTCCTACTCTTAAATTCCTCTACACAGCTCCGATTTTCCCTTCCCTCAATCCGACACGTCGTCGTTTCAATCCCATAATTCGCTCTGCTTCTGTTTCTGCAAAGGGTTCTGATTACTATTCCGTTCTCAACGTCAGTAGAAATGCTACTTTACAGGAGATCAAGAGCTCTTACCGCAAACTTGCTCGCAAGGTTCGACACTCTCACAGACACATTTACATATAGTCATAGATAATAATGTGTGTGTGTTTATATATTTTTATTAACAATAATTGTTGTTTGTGGTATTTCAAATATTAACATCACTTATTAAAATTTATAATTTGAAACATATAACAAAACAGTAACAATTAAGTGAGAAATAGTTACACAGAAAATTGAAACACTTACAGAAGAATTAACAAAACAACAATCTTATTGAAATAGTTATACGTAACTGTTTGTTTAAACAATATAAATATTAACCCGGTTACAAAACAAAAATTGTTATTGAACTTTAGGTAGATCAGAGCTAGTGTTTGACACTATATTCTTAAGACAGATTTCGTCACCACATACAGTGCTTAAGGAATATCGAGCGTCTACCTTCCAAGATAAAATGCTCTTTACTCGTAACACTCCAATTTACTCGTCTAGCGAACCAAAAATTGTGTTATGTATTCTCCAAATATAGATTGTCTTAATGTCGAAATACAATGCACTAATGTGTGGCTTAACTCTGAACATGGACTGATGAATGAATGAATGTATAATGGTAATGAGAGCCTGCGTATTTATAGACATTTTGGTGACTTTTCGGACAACTACCATTCTAAAAGACACAATTCAGAAGACAAATGTAAGGTAGAAGACACCACTTGAATAACTGTTCTCTATGAACAAACACAATTCAATTTCGGACCAACAAATCCGAACCAGTGCGATCCAACGAATACCGAAAATTAATTTTGGTTAAGAAATTATTGTCTAATTAATTAAACAAATTTTTTCCAAAAAGATAGGACTTTGTCTCATTCACACCCACACCCACACCCACACCTGGCCGGGTCGTGGCAGGCGGCGAAAGCATGTAGGCGCTTGCTTCACTCAAAAAACTGTGGTATCCCTTGGGGCCCAATCACATAGAGCAAATTTGGCGTATATATGTCGATCTAAAACTTCTTTCTCAACCAATGTGGGATTGGTGTCAAATCCCACATTGCACAACCTCTATTTTCACATTTCAAGAGAGTCATTTTGGAGCTAATTTTTTCATTCATTTCTTACTTGATTTGAGCAAGTGAATATACTATATTATTTTTCTTATGTAGTAGAATACAAACCAATGAAAGTTTATTTGAAATAACAAACGAGTCCCACTTTAATTTAGACTCAAAGTCAAACAAAAATTAGTTTTTACACTTGAGTAAATGTTTTTGGTCCAACAATAATCTTGTGCGGCATTTTGTAATACCAAAAATCAAACGTTGATTATGAAATATTTATATTTTAAACAACAATTTTTTTAAAAATTAAAATTAAAGTGAATATTAGAAAATATGAAAGTGGTAGGGAGAGAGAAGTAGGTGTGGAGTAATGGGGTTGCATGTGTGATGGTTGAGTTGTTCGATAATGGGGGCCATGTAGAGTAGATGTTTTTTTCGAGCAAGAAATAAAATTCTGGGATGAATTTTTCTTGACCGTTATTGAATCACTCTTGAAATTGAATCAATCTTGGCTGGAATTGTGGTTTTAAATAGATGGGTAAGAATATGGTACCCAGTCTGGTTTTGTACCTCCATCCAATGATTTGCAAAACAGTTGGAAAAAAAATGATAAAGTAATAAGAATAATAAACTGTGAACACTTTTGACACATTTTTTTTGGATAACAAGTGGAGGTAGGGTATCGAAAAATGATATTTTGGTACCGTAATGGACTCATGCACTGTCCAGTTTGGTCTTGGTAATCGAGAATGTTGGAATGGCCCGAGTGTGCACATATATAACATTCAACATTATTTGCACAGCGTGCTGTCTTAGTATCGGATCCTATTATTAATGGTTGTTAGCCTAATACTTTTACGAATGATATATATGTTTCTATATGGTCATGTGTATATATGGTATGTATATATTACTGTATAGACGTTCATGTTTATGTTATTTCCCAGTTTGGTCCCATTAATCGAGGGTATAACCTTTGGCATTGTTTTCCCAGCCCAATGCGGCTCAGCAGCTGCCCTCATTATCTTACCCATGACCATGATTTGTTAGCCTGGCACTTTTCATCAATGTGCCATTCGATAATCCCTGACACATAAGTTCGTGTATAAGTGAAAATCCTAGAAATTGCACCATCAGATTTCATGACTCTTCTACTAGTTCTGAGTAGTAAAGAAAACATGCTTACTGAAATTAGTTGCATCCATGAATGTTGGTCATGATTAATTCTATTCAAAATGAGATGTTTATCATAAATTGTCAAGTTTGAGAAAGGATAGCATAGTTTTTCATTGGATTGTTGTGGAATATGGATTCCCGTAGATGTGCTCTGATAGAATGGTTAAAGAGTTTTATTCTTAGGGAAGGACATAGGTTACTATCTGTAGGAATATGTCATATTAACAATAAATTCATGTTTATTCATTGATGTGAGGTAGAGTGATTCTCCCTTTGCTATATAGTTAATCATTTGTGCCAAATGACCTAATACTAACTCAACCAATGTAATATATCAATTTCTTGTGTGTCACGTGAATTAAGAACTAAGCACCTCTTTCTCTACATAATTGTAAAACCAAACCGATGCGACAATGGCAGCCTGTGATGATAAAAGGTTTTTTCATATATTCAAATAGAGTAAATCCAAAAATTTCAAAGAACAAATATGGTGACTGCTAGTATTAGAGTATCTGGGACATGTTTATTTTAATATTTTTTTGGGACAATAAATTCATCTTAATTGATTGATGTGAGGTAGAGTGATTCTATCAATTGATCCTGGCAGTAGCGCCAACTTGTAGAAAAGAAAATCTCCTTCAATGGTTGTTGCCAAAAATTGGAGAGCAGATTAGTTGCTTGGTTACTAGTTGCATTGGGATGAGCTGCTCCTTTTAGAAATTTTGTTTTCAATGCCATTTTTTTTTGGAGAAGATATGATCATTTGATAAGGGAGAAAGTCCTGATGTCATTGGTTCAAGTCAAAGGGATAACTTAGGCCCGAAGGGAGTACAAGAATTGCAAATGAATGTGCTTTGGTGACGTAGATAGTGTGTAAATCAAGTGATCTCGTTGGATATTGCTCTAGTAAGATGTCCTCTTATGGTCATACTTTGAGATTCGATGGCATTTCTGTCATATAGTTTGGGGTGGCAGCCGTATTGTGTGAAGCAGGTTTGTATCCTCTTCAAATACTAGTATAATTGCAGATATGCTAATCTGAAGCTCCAAACATAATACAATTGACTAATCAATTCAAAACCTTTTTCTTACTCAAATGACATGACACGATCTATGTAGTGCTTGATAAATAATAGGTTGGGACAGGTGAGACAGGTTCTACTGAATATGTGGGCCATATTCTTAGATGAAAGAATATAAAACCATATACTTAGAAGGCAGGTTAGGTAGACTCCATTAGTTGTATTCTAACACAGGTCGTATTCGTGTTTGTGTCATAATGGTGTCAAGTGGGTTGATATTTAAGCCGAACTCACTCGACTTAATAAATGGGTTAATCGTGTTAATTTGTTTACAAGACGAACATGGTTAGCCTCAACTTATACCTGTTACATTTTGTGTTGGATTTGTGTCGCATTAATTTGTCACGCTGAATTGCTACCCTTACATATAGTTAATCAGATGTCGTCCATGTCTAATTGGAAGGCTTTACTTGTTTAAACTTTTGATAGTTGTTCTCTTGGGAATCCTGCAATTTGCTAGTGGAGTATTTAGAGATCATTGCAAAAATGCTTTTGTTGTTTTAACCAGTTGGTTTGGGATTTCCAATCAAAGCGGAGGTCTTTGTACTCCCTGAACAGGGAACACTGCCTTAGGTTATGGTCAATTCACCACTCGGGCCTAGAGAAACAATTTTCAATGATCAGAAGGTGGGTAAAATGGCTATATCGATTTCTACCACTGTCTGCATCTAATCAGGCAATAGTGATATTCAGGTGTATCTTTTGGAATGCAACACTGGCCTATATTTTAATTGTAAACAGAGCTATTTTTCAGGGATCTGTTAGTATTTCTCAGCCTTATTCTCAGAACTACAACCTGCCAACTTGTCATTTTTTTGTTTAACAGTATTTTTATTCAAGTCATGTCTGAAATAGTTTCTTTATCTGGTTGGAACGATCAGTTCGTAAGGTGTTACTGAACACAAATGGATGGTCTACTAATACTCTGTTATAGCACACATGACAGATGGATCATTGGCAAGATTGGACTGCCTTTTTGTGTGCTTGGGTGTGTGGGCTGTGTATGTTTGTTTGTTAGTTGTTTGGAATTTTTATATGTACCTCCTCCCCTTTTCTTGGCAGTTCTGATAGTTGTACTTGGTGATAATTCACATTTGTGTATGTCGATCGTTGAGTCATAATACTGAACGTTATTTTGGGGAACAGTATCATCCAGATATGAACAAGGGCCCTGGGTCAGAAGAAAAGTTCAAAGCGATAAGTGCTGCATATGAGGTACTTTCTTCCTGTCCATTGCTTTTTGCCCAACTAAAAACTCAGTAAGTGCTAGCTTTTGTTTCTTGCATTAATCATCCTAAATGCATTTTGTTTTTGGTAAGGTACTCATCCTCAAGGTCCCCAAAAGTGCATGCTTATTTTTTCATTTATTAATCTTCCCTCGATCTTTTCAATGTGTATTTATGACAATAGGTCTCATTCTATTGGGAGATTTGACTGAGGTTTTCATTTTCTGGTTATTTTTCTGCTTTTCTTTCATGACGTAACGAAGCATCTCTGTAGGTCCTATCAGACAATGAGAAAAGATCTTTATATGATCGCTTTGGCGAGGCAGGTTTACAAGGAGAATATGACGGATCAGGCAGTGGCTCACGGGGGGTAAAATCATATTTGCTCTTCTGCTTTCTGCTGCCATGGCAATATCTAGATGAGCTTTCCTTTTTTTTTGTTAATTGTTAAAATATACATAATATGTGAAGATGAGTGTTCTTTTTGTTATGTTACCTTAATATTTTAGTTAAATGCTTCTTGATGCGTTATAGTGCGTTATGTGCCCCTATTTTAGTTAAATACTTCTTGATGCATTATAGTTATGCTTCACTTATTGTTGAATCATATACCTTTTTAGGTTGACCCTTTTGAAGTTTTTGATGCCTTTTTTGGGGGATCGAATGGCCTTTTTGGAGGGAGGGGTGAACCTGGAGGCATTAACTTTAATTTCAGAAACAAGGGCAGCCAGAGTCTTGACATTCGGTAATCATCTACCTTCACATTATGTTTGTTGTCACCTTTTTTTGTGTGATCATAAGATGCTGATTTCAGAATAATTTTGTAAATGAACATTTTTACCCTGTACTCTGAAATCTACTATTCTTATATTCACCATATTTTTCAAGTGCAGGTGCTCTGTCAATAAGAGGGATCGAAACTTTTTTTCATTTTCACCGAAATGACTAAATGTTTTTGTTTACATGGAAATCAAAATGAATTATTGAATGATTATCGAAATTTCTATATTTCGAGGTGCTTCGATCAATGTTTCAGAAAGAAATTTGTAAATTTTTTCTTTATGTAAATTCTGTTCCCAAAACATTTTTGTTTCTGAACCGACCCAAACTATGCATCCTTGCAAAATGTTGATTCTTTGTTAATCAACACATAGAACCTAGTGATGGCTTTTGATTTTAACCTTATTCAACCCATCGAGGATGAAAATTTACAAGTATTTGGCAAGTCCTTCCATTTAATTAGTATTTCTTGTGTTGTTTTAATGATGTTTTTTTTTTTTTAAATCTTGCGAACAAAACACAGTTTGCAATTCCTCATGTATTACTGTGATAACAATTGCTGCAACAATAGCTATGAACCTCATTAGCCTTAAAGAAGACTTGTGAGGCCAAAATTTTGTAAGCTAGTTATAGGCTACAAATTCTGCCCCCTCATTTTCTTTTGTAACCTGAAATATGATGACATTATCATTCTTCAATATATTATCTCAATTCTTCTGGGCTATGTGGCATGCCTTTCCTTTATGGTGTCTGAAACATTGAGGGCCCATTTCACACTGAAGATTTTTTTTTTCGTTGTAGAACTAAAGTATTATTTGTTAGAACGCACTAAAAGGGGCACAGAAATGTCGTACGTGTGCTGCACACATAACTGTCCTAGGTGTCATCAAGTAAATATAATTCCTCCAAAAGATATCCACTCAAGAATCTAAAGTGGGAATGCAGATTATATAATTGCAGAAAATTGTAAATTACATCAGTAGTGTTTTAAATTTATGATTTGGAAGTTTCACCCCTCTGATGGCTGATCTGTTCTTTCCCTTCCAAATACACCACATGAAGCATCGAGGGGTTCCTTCCACATTGTCTTTGCCTCACTTCCCCTCCCCCGAAGTTTGACTCTCTAAAGCACTTTTAGCAAAGAAGGTATAAATTTTTTCTTTTGAACGGGAAAGAAGGTATAATTGAAATTACCAAAAGTTGAGTAGAAAATTTTAGGGTTCTTTTGTTAATATGTAATAAAGCTCAGAGGTATAAAGAAAGTTTGTATCTCACATCAAATGATTAGGACTACTCAAGGTTGGTTTATATACTTGAGAGGTCACTACATTCATTGCAGATTGTTTTTGAGTCAAATGCTCTGTATCAAAGCTAGGCCTTAGGTGAGCAGTGGGCCAAGTCTCTTACCCATTTGAATTTCATGGTATGCATGATTGTTTGTTTTTTTAGCCCCATTTATGAGCCGGGTCTGATGTGAGGGAGAGTGTAAAGAGAGCTTGAATCCCACTCCCAAGGTTGTTTTATATATTTAAGGGGGCCATTCCACTTATTGCTATTTAGTTTTAGGTTGGATGCTCTAACAAGTAACAAATATTACCACTTACAAAATTCTTGTACACACAATTTTCTGGAACAATTTCCGTTTGAACTACTGAGTTGTTAATTTCAATGCTTTAGTGCTTTTTTTTTCCCCTAATCTTGAAAGTAGGGGTTCAGCATTCTGGTAAGATTCATGAAGTATTCTTGTTGGAGGCTTGAGTTAGTTGATGAAATGGATCCGGATTTGTCTCAAAGAAAATACATATTTTCTTCAAATACTTCCAATTTTGTAGAAATAAGATTTTTCCAAAAAAGGTATCACCGAGTAAAATAAGGTTGTTTGTTCTCATAAGTTTGGAGGTGAAAGTTAAATCTTTTTCTGGACCAAAGAAAACAATTTATCATTTCTCTCTGTTGTAATCTATCTGCTTAGTGACCCTGTCACCTTCATGAGAAGAGGAGGATTGGGAGATACATTTTTGCGCTTTAACCTTTGTAGCTTCAATTTTGCCAAAGCTAATTTATTTGCAATTAGAAGTTGGAATTGACTGTATGTGCTATCATTTCCTGATAAGTTTTTGTTTTATGTATTTCTCTTTTCCTTATCCGTTGATTAGTGTCGTTATCTGCTTCATGTATGCTTTCTCATTTTTTCATGTCAAGTATAGAATTTGCTGATTCAAATTTTCTTTAAATTGCAGATATGATCTTTTTTTGAGTTTTGAAGAGTCAATTTTTGGAGGAGAGCAGGATATTGAAGTTTCTTGTTTTGAGCCATGTGATAATTGCGGTGGAACAGGTGCAAAATCCAGCAGCTGTGTAAAATCATGCACTGATTGTGGAGGTAGAGGAGGAGTGGCAAAAACTCAGAAAACACCTTTTGGATTAATGACTCAGGTAACTCCACTTAATAGTGTCCTTGAGATTGATTTATAATTGCTCAATAGTCAGCTGTGTGCATTTTCATTTGTTATGTGATTCATGTCCTCTAGCCATCTCTCAGGTAGATGCTCTTGGTTCTCGATCTCAGGTCTTGTGTTGAACCCCCCCCCCCCTCTTTTTTTCCTTCTCTCTTCTCCTGAAACTGCTAAAAACAAGATGCTGATATTTGCTGCTTTTTAGTATTGCACCAACAGAAATTAGACTTTTAGGTGCTGTTCTGTTTGAAAGTTTCCGAAGCCACAAGAGTTTTCTCTTTTATGTAAGCTAGGCATTTGTCATTTGCATGATAGCAAGTTCTATATGGAAAATAATAATTGTTTTTTTACCATCCACGTCCGAAACACATTCAATTATGGTAATGGTGAGGGAAAATTTGGAATAACACAAATTAACCAACGATATGGCTTCAAATAGAGTGAGATGGTTGAAACGGAGTAACCCAATCTTGGTATCAGAAAGAGTGAGATGATTGGAACAGAATCAGCGAATATCCGGAAATATGACATAAGCCTTACACGTGGATGATGGTGCTTTGTGGCTTATGGAAGATGCTAAATATTCTTCTGCTGGTTTGATGATATGTACTTGATCATTTCCAGGTCAAAATATGCATATTCCACAACCCACATATATATTTATTAACTTGGTAAAACATAAACTAGTTTTTTGTATGGTCCAGTAATCTTCATAAAAGATTCTGAGATAACATATTTGGTATGAATTGGTTACTGCTTGGAGGTTGTCCATCCTTATAATTTCAATACGATGATTTTGGATACAAACAGTTGTCTTCTTTGTTCATGGAAGTTAATTAAGTTCAGAGTCAGCCCAAATATTACACCCGGAATGCGTTTGTAGGAAGTCACAACTAATTTTTGTTATTTTCACTTTAGGTTAAGTTTATATTGTATGTGTTGGTCAGTTGGTCGCCTTCACTCCTCCAGAGCTGCTTTTACTTTATATCCACACTTGAACTTGTGTAGTTGAATGCGAAATTGGGTAAGTCATTCAAAACACATCATTGATGCTGGGAATCCATAGAGTTTGGTTTATAGGTTGGAATGCAATTAATGTTTGTGTTTTTGGATATCCGGCAGAAAGAAAGCATTCTCTAGTGTTTTTATGATGGATATGGCAAGGCTGAGAAGGCTATTTTTTGGGTAGTGTAACTGTGATCGCCTCTTTGCACAAGCACATAGGATCTCCTATTATGTAAGAGTCCATTATGAGAATTGTTTACATCTTCTAGATGTTAATGCTACACTTGTGTAGATTTTCCACATGTGAGCTTATGTTACATGGATGGCATTAATGTGAAGTACCCGGCCTGATGACTTAAGCTGGGTGATGGATAATTCTCTCGACATGCTTACTGTTGGACGTATACTGATCTGTTTAGGAAGAGAAGATATACTCTTAGTTTACTGGAATTTGGCTATAGAATTTTATATTTTGATCTCTAAAAGATGGATCAAACAAAAGGCCAATGTTTAGTGGCTAGGCTGCATGAATTCATTCTAAGGTATGAGGTTAAAATATGTGAATGCAATTGCAAAAAATACTTGTGGGAGGTTGGCAGAGACTTTGTTGATACAATTTGACTCGACATTAGGCGTTACTAAATTTCAAAATCTTGCAAGTCACCTGTTTTACATTTTGAGTTTTGAGTTTTGAATTGATGAATACTGTTTCTTTGTTGCCTACAAGTATTGATCGAGCTAAAACCAACGATTGCTTGCTATCTGCTTTTAATAAATTTCAGTTCCTTTTTTGACATGTTGTGTAGATGATACTCTATGCTTTCTAGGTATCTACTTGCTCAAAATGTGGTGGTGATGGCAAGATGATCACTGATCATTGCCGAAGTTGTGGTGGCAAGGGTCTATTGCAGTCAAAGCGAAGTATCAAAGTGGTCATTCCACCTGGTGTTAATAATGGAGCCACAATGCAAGTTCAAGGGGAGGGAAACTTTGACAAGAAAAGGTGTGCAATTAAAATGAAACTTCTCTTTTATCGACTAAAGAAAAAGGGAAAATTTTGCTCCCATCATGTAATATTATATCTAATCAGATGCTGAAAGCTTGCTGATTTTAATAGTTGTTGCCGAATAGCTGGTTTTCTTGATCAAACTAGAGGTTACCAAGCTCGAAAAAAGTCGAGGTCTAGGATGTAACCTTTGAGAGTAATAGGTGGTATAATTTGGTATCAAAGCAGAGTCCTATGTTCATATCTCGCCACCACCTTGACAATCAGAAGTTTTCAACATGCTTGGCCCAAAATCTAGCTTGTATGTGAGAGGTGTGTTGAAAGTATATTATACCTTTTCTAATAGTTTAATTCGTCACAACAGATGGTGGGTGGTGGTTTAACTGATGTCTAGAAGAGTCCATCACCCATTGTTGTTGTTGCCCCACCACGCAGGGTTTTAGAAGGGCTGGACTGTTGCTAACCTAATCTCCGACATTACTTTACCAAAGTGGGCCTTCATATGAAACTATGTGATTTTTTATTTTTTTTTTGTAAAATCAAGTAGTAGTTCTTTTAATTGGATGGCTATTGACAACATTTTACCTCTATGGGCTGTAGCTGTTCTGTACCAGTGGGGATTGTTTTTCCTTCTACCCCTAAATAACCTCTTCTCACCCTAAATTTAAGGTTTTCTGCACTACTTACAGATTGCACCAACTACGCTGGTTGGCTCTTCTGTTATCAGTTTTTTCTTTTGTTTTCTGGTGGGGTTGGGGGAAGGGATGGTCTGTCATATTGCAGTAACTAGATTGTCTGACAACTCATAGAAGTATATGGGAGACTAGAAGAGGGCATTTATGATAATGAAGTATTCGTTGAAAGTCTGTTGTTTTGACTTCTATTCCCCAAATAGCCATGCTAACATGTTTGTGTTTTGGTCTGAACTCTAGAGCATGTAGTTAAATTTTAAATGAGTTATTATGGTTACTATGGTTAAAAAGTTAAAATTTAAATGAGTTACTATGGTTAGAAGATTAAAATATAAAGCGTAATATAAACCATCGGATCTAAACGACATAAGCCGTTGTCGTGTTTTATGTGAACAGGACTATGTGTACTATTATACAGATGGTCTCAAGGCTTGTTTTTTGCCTACAGAGGAAGCTATTATTTTTTGTTTTCCCTTTTCTTTTATTTTTGGTGATCTAAACATCTGCACGCTATGTTTTTAGCTATGCCTGTCTGCACGGCCTTGAAAGTTTGTCAAGACATCTCTCTCTCTGAACATCTGTTCCTCATTTTTCATCTTGCTAATGTGCACATTTTCTCATCTGTTTATCTGTTTGTTATCAAATTCTTCTTTCAACTTGTTTAGTTTTCTGGGTTGTTTTGGCTGTTTTGTTTTCTTACCAATTTTCGATTGAGTGCAACTTGGGAAAATAGAGAAACTGTGTCAGTGAACTACAAAAAGGTTTCTGCAATCCAAGTGATCTTATAGTTACCGATCCCATTAAATTCTTCTCTTCTTTGTTCTTTATTTTGGAAAGGAACCTTAAACTGTGAATATGTCCCAAACAAGCATTCACACTGGGATTTTCAATGCAGGGGAATATCTGGTGACCTATACTTAGTCCTCCATGTTCAGGAAAAACATGGTATTTGGAGGGATGGTCTAAATCTGTACTCAAAAGTAAAACTTGATTTTACAGAGGCAATACTAGGGACTGTCGTCAAGGTAATAAAAATTCTGAGACTTGTATTATATGTGGAGTGGAAAATTACCATACTTCTATGGATCTTGTTTGTTTCTTGCTTTCTCCACCACTTTTGATTACTGTCAACAATTTCAGGTAGATAATTATGTTATCTGGATGTCATATGTAACAGTTCTAGCATAACAGAGGCAATATGTAACAGATGTCATATGTAACAGAGGCAATACTAGTCTTTCTTTCTCCACCACTTTTCTTTTAGTTAAACCAAAATTTTTGAGATATTAGATTAATAAATGTTACCATCTAATTAGTCAGTGATATACCATAATTGATGACTAATGTTGATGGGTAGATGTTTCCTTAAAGAATTAAATCATTTTTTTTGTTCTCCAACATTTGGGCAGATTGTCCAATAAGTTTCTCCATTCTCCCCCAGATCAGCTTCATCTAGAGAATTCCTTTAGATATGATTTCAAAAAAACATTGAGTAAATAAAGAGAGATTAGAAAGTCTGAGTTCTGAAAAGTAAGCCTACTACCCTATAATTAATAATAAATTTTCCAGGATGATTTTTTTTTTTTTTGGGTCTTAAAATAATTATTCATGTATTACAAGGTTGCATTTTCTCACTCGTGCAAATTATCCACTTTTTTGTGTCTCAGTCACACTATCTGAGTAGAATTGGAAACCTCAAAACCATTGGCATGTGCACCTAGGATATGGAAATTATTCATCTGAAACACCTATGAAACCAAGTACCATTAACAATTGTTAAGTTTGAAGTTGTTAAAAAGAGAGATAAATGAAAGACCTATGTGAGAGGAGGAAGAGAAAAATCCTTCACCCCTCTCAACGTTTAAATATAGGTATCAAAATCAAATAGAAAAAGACTAGTATACGCATGAGTAGTATACTTATTACATCCATATATAAAATACAACACTAAACAAAAATCAAGTTTAAAATACGGTTATAGTTGGTTGTTGTCCTTGTTGTGAGAGGATTTGAGGGGAGGGGGAGGAGGGAGTAAGTGGATGGAACAATAATAGAAGCTCACTTGGTCATCCATATCATTCTAAGATCAAAGTTAATAAAGAGGATACAAGAACTAAGTTCCCTCGATATGAATTGAAGGATCAAATTGATGTAAGTATTATAACTTTACGGAGGAGAATGTCATTGCAAGAATTTGATTTGTCAATTCTTTTTTATTTTTTTAACAGCAGCATAAATTGAGATAACCTATGTCCGATGGGCTCATGCATGCATGCATGTTGGCTTTTGGGCATGTCTAGTCGTCAGATTTGTATAATGAAAATTTTGAGACTAGAGTTGCAAATGATCTGAACTGATACCAGTGCCAAAAGGTTTGGGCTTGGCTCATTCGTCCACAAAGAGCACTCATGATCTGCTCAAGCTTCAAACATCATTTTTTTAGCTCTTTTCGTTAACTTTTTGTGCAAACTGTGAATCGGGTTGACCTGTATGATAAAACGAACCATGCTCAAGTTTGGCTTTGAGCTTAAACTCAGGTTCAGGCTCATGAGCACTCATGATCAGTTCAAGCTTCAAACATCTTTTTTTAGCTCTTTTTGTTAACTTTTTGTCCAAATTGTGAATGGGTTGAGCCGTTTGATTAAACGAACCATGCTCAAGTTTGGCTTTGAGCTTAAACTCAAGTTCAGGCACATGTTTAATGTTGGCTTCTTATATATAAACACGTGCATGTGTACGTGTATGTACATATCTCTATATATCTATATTGTATGTTTACGATATATACAAACTAGTGGATAATATTCTATATATATTCACAAGTGTAACCAGGTGGTCAAGCCATTGTAAGGCCAATGATCAAAATTTTGTTTTGGTGTACAGTTTTGGTAAGCTTAGAAACGAAAACGTTTCGGAAACATTTTGGAAATAAAGAAAAATTTAAAAATTTATTTTCAAAACATTAGTCAAAACATACTGAAACATTTCGAAACATAGGTCGAAACATTTCAAAACACCTTGAAACCTCTTGAAACACAGGAATTCTAATATTCAATCAATAATTCATTTCGGTCTCCATGAAAACGGAAACGTTTTGGACTTTTCAACTATTTCGAAACGAAATTTAGTTCCTTACCTCGGGCTCAGCTCGTTTACCGAATGAGGTATAAAAATGAGATCAAACTCGGTTCATCTTATAAATGGATGAACTTTAACAAGCTTTTATTCGTGACTGTCCTGAACTGTCCATGGGCACCTCGGTTCATGTGCACTGTAGTTGGGGCACATGAACCCAATGCTAAGAACATGGGACATGGCAACATGCCCAAAGCATCACAACAGAGAATAGCTCCTTAGACACAGATTTGGTTTATTAATTCTGGTATTTCGATATTGATATTTGATCAGGTATCTAGTTGGACAGCTGAGGAGAGGAGGAAGGCTAAGAATAGACGAGGAAGCAGTTCTTGTTCTTGTAGCTTGATATAGCAGCGTGTGGTTCTGTGATGATCTGTAATTTTGGTTATCATAGTAAAGCATGGAACAAAAGGATCAAACTTAAATAGTATCTTATGAGGCTTCGATGGATGTTCATGTCTATTTTTTGTCTTGTAGCCTTGTTGGATGAATGTCCATGCTCCATAGTAAATTTGCCTGCCAAATCCAATGTCCCTGTAGTAGATTTATGTGACAAATCCAATGTCCATATCCATGTTTGGTCACCCCTGGCATGGGTAACCCCTAAATACTAAGAGCCCTCTTTATATTTAACTAATTGCCTCCTAAATTAGTTTGATATGTCTAGCAATGTAAAATGCTTTTATACATCATGCATGTGTTAGAGTGGGTTTTTTTAGTAGTGTTACATAATATTACTGTGTAGGGAGGATATGTAAAAATTGCATTTGGGAATGATATAATCTATTTTACTGTGCAGTTTATGTTCAACACTAATTGAGATCTGTAATTTGTTTTCTGAATTTTCAGATTACTTCATACTATTCTTTCTCTCATCAGCATTTCACTTACTCAAATACACATCATTTCTTTAGTATATCATCACCAATTCTGTCTTTTCTTCTCTTTAAAGACTGTTGGAGTTACAAGCACAAATGATCATTTAATTTTACAGAAACCATGACTAACTGCATTTCAGTACTTGAAAGTAAATGTTCTTTTTAAATTGCTTGATAAATTTCACAAAGTGCTAATTAAAGGTGGAAACCATTGAGGGCCTGAGAGATCTCCAGATTCCTTCCGGGACTCAGCCTGGAGATACAGTAAAAATGTCATACATGGGAGTTCCAGATATCAGTAGGCCCTCTGTGCGAGGTCATCATCATTTTATTGTGAATGTTCAGATCCCGCAAAATCTCAGGTTTGAGTTCTATTACAGTTTTGCAGATCTTTTTGTGAAATTGTCAAAGACAGTAGTCTTTTCCAATGACTAGAATAGTTTACCAGAATTTGCAGTTTCATTCTTTGCTAGTGGTACACTATCAAAATAATTACCTAATATACTTTTTGCATATATTTCGTTGTGAAAGGAGTATACATCCATTTAGTATGAAAATTCCAAAATGGTCAAAAAATTATAGTCTATTTTTGATATAATATCTTTATCTTTTGTTTGTGTTGAGTGTATCAACGAATAATCAGGTAATCAGCATTCTTGGAAATCCTGGATAATTTTCAGACGAAGTTAGAAATTTATATTGTTATGTAGAATTTATGCACGAGTTGTACAAAATATTGCAAGAAAAAACAGAGGTTGGATTTGTCATGCGTATTCTCCAATAAGCTTGAACAAGTGGGGTGTTAAAGTTCTATAAAGATCAAAAAGGAAGTTGTAAATTGTGAGAAAGCTTAGGGATGGAATGGATGGATTTATACCATGTACTTAAACAATATCTAGATTCTGGATTTAATACTTAAGTGACAAGGGGGCCTGAAAATAGGGATTCTGGCTTATAATCCCAATAGGCAATTACTTGGTGTGGTCATGGTCATGCATGTGTTTTTTGGGAGGTGTAAACTGGGTACAGATCTAACATTTAACAAAATTGTAGAAAGTGGCTGCTCTTAAGCTCAAATCTAGATTCTCTCACTTACAACTTGAGCACTTTACCATTAAAAAGTCCCCATCTTGACTTTTTACCTTTGTTTTGTAAGTGTCAGGTGGATATGTATACTAGCCAAAATCAAGTTTGTAGGTTCTCATGAGGACTAATGTCTTCCTAGTTCCTATTAGTTTTGGATGACGGATGGCCAATTTACCATTAGGAATGAAATTGTTGATGGAATAGAATGAGCTATACATAGACATGGTTTTAGGAAAAGAAATCTGACCCTCCCAGGCCCTGCAGTGGTGGGAGCGTTGCCCTTTAATTGGTTGGTGGTCCCATATACTCGATCAGTCCATACTGATGAGAGAGCTCACCTGGTGATGTAATTAAAATTTGAGCAGTATATTTCTTTTTCCCCCAAACCAAACCTTTACTCTTCAAGGGAATTTTTTTTTACAGACACAGTCGTTTACTACACTAGTAATCTGGTATCAATTTAGAAATGTGGCTGCTTACCGGAAGCTTTGGCATATCAATATTTTATAATTTGGCATAATGTCATAATAATTCTTATCATTAGAAATTGATTTTAAATTTTTAATTGACCGGAGATTGTGATAATTTCAGTGATGAAGAACGTGCTCTAGTTGAAAAGTTGTCTTCACTTAGGGCATCGTGCAAGGAAAATTTAGTTACATCTGATGGTAATTTTTTCCTTCGATTTTATTCCACTGTTGGGTGTTTAGGTTGGGAAAAAGGTATTTTGTTGAAGACTGATACTTTGAAATATTAGGAAGATAAGCTTCATCTTTTTCAACAGTTTTCTTTACCTTTTAATTTTCCAGAGACACCTAAAGCCAACTTTGCCAAAGGAAACAGAAACCATGCTACAAGCCATGGAAGCAAACGTGGTGCTTCTTTATGGAGCTCAATCAAGGACTTCTTGGGGTATGTTACATGTTTTGGTCATTATGTTATTATGTTTTAGCTAGTTGGATAACAAAACCCTATCAGAGACTTCCTTAAGAATAAGAATTAGAAACTTATTTATTGCATTTCTTAATGGGTTTCCATCTCAATATTTTTCTTCTGTTTCTATATATTCCAGCACTTACTTTTGCAAAAAGTAGTGCTTTAGAGCCAGCTAGCCACTCCTTTTTTTTCCCTATGAAAATAGGAGATTTATAAACCGATAACCACACTTTTATACTCAAATCATTATGTGCTCAATCTATGCTCACGTAAGCTTAAACATGAACAATTCCTTTGCCCATCATATAGTTGATTGATGACACTGAGTTCTTAAGTGCCATCTTTCTGATGCACAACCGTAACATGAAATAGCTACCAAAGGATTGGTATTTTGAAGTATATATCTTTCCTGTCGTATGATGTTGCTTTATGTTAGAAGTATGGCATCAAATTGCTCTTGTACCAAATGTTATCCTTTCAAATAAAAACTGAGACCATAACCAATACCTCCAACTGTATTGATTAGAGTGCTTGACCTAGGTGGCCTTGCTGCTTTAAAGTGGCTTTTTGGAGAGAACACAATGTAGGGTTTTTTAATGTCTACTAATGTACATTTTAGGGGGGAACACGCTGTAGTCTGCAGAGATGCATAGCTTTTGAAGAGCCTTGGGCTTTTAACTCTCTGTCTCCCCCCTCCCCCTTCTTCTTCCTCCTTTCCCTTTTCTATGTCTTACTGTAGATATTGAGAGGCGTGAAATGGCGAAGGTGCCATCCCTCATCATCTCATCTCTCACCTTCTCCCTTTATCCCTCTTGTTCTCCTGCTTACGAATAAGCTGACTGGAAGTCTTTGTTTGCACCTTTTTTGTTTCTTCCAAATCGTTCTTTCATGTCCTAAATTTTGTTTTATATGATATACTGAATTTGGTATTAGAAAACTTCAGTAGTTCTATCAGCCTTATGCACCTGTTATGAATTATTTTCTTCTAACCATTCCCCAATTTACAGGCGAAGGCAACCCGGAAATGGATTTGCATCAGTTAGCACGGAGACATCAGCAATGTGCAGGTTTAGCAGGCCCCTGCCGAGTTTTCCACTCATGATTTCAATATCAACTGTTTTGATTGTTGCATGTATCTTAACTTTGGTGAGTAAGATTGGTTACTGTACACTATTGCCACGGAAAAAACGGATAAAACACGATCCTCGTTACGCTAAAACAAGAAGAGAACGGCACTAGCAATTTGTCCATCCTTCCTTTGTAGGGTGGTTGAAAATAATCAATGTTTTGTTGGAGCAAAATGCATACGTAGTGCTTTTGAATATATTGATATTTTTGATCTTTTGAATATCCATGGCCTGGCTCTTGAGATTGAGACATTGATGTAATGCCCTCGCTTGACACTAGAAAAGTCTGTGATACAGGCATCCATATTCTTTGGGAAACTTTGCGGTATCGGTACTGCCAGTTATTACTGTGTGGTAAAATTATAACTGTTCAGGAAGATCATGATCGATCGCAAACACTTATGATCGATCAAGAAAAATGCGATATCGATCCCAATATTTTATGATCGATTATGTCATTTGAAAGTTGTAATTTACACCTTAAAAAATTATAACTTTCAATACTGGTATTGTCGACAGTATAGTAGAAATTCTCAAATTATTTTGATAAAATAAAATTATTTTAATCACGTGTCTTTTGGAATCATGGTCATAATTTGCAACGCAAATGGTAGATGTGTATAATTGTTCAATAATCATGCACCAATTAAACCCGAGTTTTTTGTCGTTGAGGACTTTGAGGTGTCCATGTTCCTCCTTTTATTGTGTTCTGATCTTTCATTTGAATTGTTAAGGTTATAAGTCTTTCTTGATATTGATATATCTAATATTATAGTTTGAAAATTGAATTCTTAACTAATAAAAATAAAACAACGGTGAAGATTAATTTAATTTTCATTTACATTGATCTAATTATATAAAATTCATCTCAATTTTTATTTTCGTCCAAAAATATTATTTTTTCTTCATGGTTCTTAGACAACTCAATTAACACACTTTTTAATCTCATACAATTTTATCAAACTACATCTGTCTCTCTTATTTTTTCTATATATATTTTATTTTTTAAATTATATAATTAAATAAATAAATAAATTATTATTTAAAATATAAAAATTGTACAATCAATACACAATTTTTAATTTTGTAGAGTAGCTTTTAGGTTGGGTGAGCCTCTAAAGATAAAGGTACATGAACAACTATTTGATTCCTATCAAAATTTACATTGAATATTTTACAAACTAATAGATGTAAACAAATAGCGTGCCCTTCCACTAAAATGAGCTGGAATGTCTGTATGCCTAATCTATGCAGAGTGATAAGGCGGAATTTATTCTTATTTGAATGAGTTATCAAAATGAATAGATTTTTTAATTCAAAACTTAATTTCAGTTTGATTACAACTAAAATTAAAAATAAAAATAAAAATTGAAGTGATCTGGAGTGTTATGTTTATATGGAAAATTAGGATAATAAAAATATAAGCAATAGTAATAAAAAAAATAAAGGAATAGTAAAAAGAATAATGATGTAACAAAAATAAATAAGTTTATGTATTTGCTTTTAATACAACCACCACACACCTCACATGCAATAAAATACATAGAGCGGATACTTGTTCACTTTCGGTCATAAAACCACACACCTCATACACACACACATGTGGTGGACCCTTCTCTCTCACCGTCTCTCTCTCTCTCATCAGAGAACATTGTTTAGCAACATCACATAGTTATTTATAAAAGATTTTATTGTACTTATGTCGAGGATCGAAATTAAGGTCTCACCGCATGTTTTGAACATTGAAGAGTTGATTTATTCCTACTGAATTGTGAAGAACTCAAACATTGAACAAGAAAATTCGAGTTTTTAACAAACGAATGAACCGCTCGGTGGTTCTCTCCTCCGAAATCTTTCGAGAACTTCTTGTTGATGGAGAAAATTGGTGGTGCAACAGAAAAGAAAACATAGTCATTGTGTTGGACACAACTGTTAAAGACTAAGTTCACCAGTGTCTTGTACCAGTACAACACTGATAGGAAGTTATGAGTTGAACAGCTTTGAAAATTCACTTGACAATTGGCATGCAGTTTGAGAAATGTCACGTAGTTCAAAAGAGAAGACTACGGTGTCAAACAAAAAAAAAGAAAATGGGTCAGATTTCAAATATTTAATTTATGGGATGTGGTCTTTTTATCTAAAAATAAATAAATAATTGGATTTAATTTATAAAAGAGTTCTAAAGTATATTTATTTTTGAGTTTTCAAATCAAATTCGGATCATTCGAAACCCATTCCAAATTTGATCATTGTTTGAGTCTACGCTCAACAATCAATTAAGCTCTCGAATCAAAGCCGATCATGTCAAAATTTGAGTGTGTTTGGTTTAAATATTAGGAAGGACCGAATTAGAAAAATCCGTCTATTCTATACTCATTCATTCAACCCTTGGACTAGTTATATTCATAATGTCTCATCATCTCATGTTTGGTTCAATGTATTAAGAAGTAGTGAACCCTATATTTATCTCATCCAATATATGAAGTATTAAATAATGGTATAAACATTAAATTACTAAAAAAATCTTCAAGACAAAGAGTAATTTTTATATTCTAGATATTCTTGAAGATAAAAATATCTTTTGTTCATATATATCACAGCCGAATTATTCAATCCCACAAAAAAAAAGTGAATTTATTTAACTGGTTGTATGTGGTATTAAATACATTATTCATTCAGATTGGTATTATTTCTAGGTAATAATATCGGACTTAAAATGTATATTCAAACATGAGTATATGAGAGATAAGATAGACCCAACATTATATTTTTAAATCCCTCTTTCTTAACACCTAAAACAAACACTCTCAAAAAAAATTTCTCTGTTAACAATCGAACAATACTATGTAACTCAAATCTGTATCCCAAATGAAGAGGAAACATTGCATCAGTAAGTCTCATTTAAAAAAAATTTAATAAAACTCACTCATCTAATAGTGTACTTTCATTTAAAATACAAATCTAAATTACAAATTTAAAATACATAATATTTTCTTTAACAATCTAAAACCAAGGAAAACAACCTAGATAATGAGAAAAGAAATAAGATTACCCACCCAACTACCCTCGTAGTACCTGCCCACTTGGTGAATAAATACAACTTGTGATTGCGTGGTATGCTTGGCAAACTTTAATCATTCAAGCATTTAATAAACTCCCTCACCTAAAACTTGAGACTCTCATTATTTTTCTAGTTGTACCACCACCTCTTTATTCGGTTGGGTTAACTTCTAAAGTTATATACTTCATCTGTCAATGTATGGGATTCCTTAAAATCGACATTTCAATTTAGGACTTGATTAGGGTTTCGACCCAAAAAATTTTAGTTTTGTATTTCTAAAATTTATTATTTTAATAAATATTTTATAATTTTTGTGGATCATTTTATAATTAAAAAATTTATTAATTTTGTGGGTGATTTACCATTGTTTTTGGTGTTTTTATCATTGTTATGATAAATATTTTTATCATTTTTCTTTAATACAAAAAAAAACACTTTTTTATGAGTGATTTATCATATTTGCAGGTGTTTTTATCACTGTCATGATATTTCTTTTTACCACTTTTCTCCAGACCACAATTGTAATAAAAATACTCAAAAATATAATAAATATTAATATTGTACTAAATTGTGGTTTATTTTTATATTTTTTAAGGGCTATTTACTATTTTTGAAGTCTTTTACAAGTTTTAAAAATTAATTATTAATTATATTATTTGAAGGTCATTTATAAACTCTTGGAAGTCATTCGGGTCGATTCAAAACTTTTTAAGATTAACCATAAATGATTTCACTAAAATTGTAATTTGAACTATAAAAATTGTAATATGACTTTAAAAATTACAATTTTTTGTGATAAATAAATTAAAAAAATTATATCTTATCTCACAAAATTTATAAAATTTAGCAAAAAAGTTCCAAATTTTTTTTTGATAATAAAAAGAAATAGACCTACTGAAATTACCACTTAAAAATGATAGTCTTAGAAGATCTTATACACACAATCGCAAGGCTTTCCCATGTGGAAAAACCTTTATTTACCTTAGTCTTGTACTAGAATTTATATCATAAGATACAGTATAGTCACACCTTCTAACCTTGAGGTTGACACTTACTCTGATATTTTCAGATCTGTCCATTGATTAATTAGTGCAACAAGAATTGGTTAGATGGGTCCTACCTCCATATCTACTATTGGATGATTGTGACAGCTTGTTGGCCCCGTTATAGGAGTTTAGAATTTGGCCACAAGTGGCGAGATTTCTTTTATAGGGGTTAATTATATTGGCACCCCTTGTTTTTCATAAATTTCAAGAAATACCTTGTGATATTGTATTGCTGGCCCCTATTACATTTTATCCCCAACAAAGTGACCCAAGATTGATTAACTACCTAATTGACCATATCCAAAATTAATATACCATTTTTATCCATTCATATATGTATGTAATTTCACCCTCTCCTTCTAGTTTTTGCTTCACGCAAACAAACATACACACGTTAGATGGAGCAATTGAAATGTTTTGTTGATGCGATTTGGGTTATGATGTGGTGGTGTTGTGATGGACAATTATCATGGTGCGTGGGTTTTGTGTGTCGGAGCGATGGTGTTGACTGTGAGACACTATCTCTTATTCTTTTTCTCTCTCTCAAGCATGAATTCTCTTTTTTTTTTTTTAAATTTGTGTGGCAATGCATGAGAAAATTAGTGGCAATACCACCACAACATAACCACTAAACTTCTCACATATTGATACAAATTTTCAAAGAGTATGTTTGCTGGTGAAGTGAACTTGATTTAGTTCTGGGAGGTGGAGAAGAGGTAGAGACGATGGCAATAGCGGGTTGGGTAGGAGGTGTGGTTGTCGATGGAGTTTTTTGGAAAAATATTTTATGATGCAAAAAAAGTTGGTTTTGCTATTTTTTTTTCTTCATTTTTGTTTGGCATTAATGATTAAATGGATAGTTTAAAATATGGATTACGTTGATAATTTACGGTTTAACCATTGAACAACAAAGGGTTGCGATGAAAGTATAAACCCAAAATAGAAAGGAGTATAATGGAATATAAAAAATCACAATCATATCTTTTGTATTTACAAGAAATCATAAGGGATGTTAGCATCATTTATTATTATTATTATTATTATTATTATTATTTTGGTTCCACTTAAGATACTACAAGAGAACTTTATTGTCATAAAAATGGTTGAATTTTGAGAAATTATAGTAGGCGGTTGAACTAGTAGGCGGTTGAAACAAAAGTAGAGGTAACTACCCATGCCTAAGCTCATAAACACCATATATCATAGGCTCCATTGAGATATGATATAAAGATGGATATAATTGAAATTGATTGGGTTCTAGTTTAGTTGGTCACCTTTAATACTCCTAAGTAAAAAATCGAGAGATCAATTCTTATCCAAGGAAAGATGGATTGATCCATCCTTTGTCCCTTTTTTGGAGAATTTATTCTACTCTTATTCTGATTTTCTTGTGATTCTAATAATAATTACGAGGGTTGTAATAATAAATTATTAATAGTTTCATATTAAATCATGGCATGTTAAAAAAGGTCGAGAGAGTTGGGATGAATTTTGTTTTAAAGATAAAAACAATAAAGAAAAAATTACTGAGATTGTAGCCATTGAATTTGTCATTATAAGGGTTCTCAAGTTAATGGACATGTTTGGAGCTAGCTTAAATAAATAATTTTTAAAACTTTTGAAGTAAAATTAATCAGGTTTGTTTGGACCTTGACCTTTTTACCAATTTATGTTATAATTTTTTTTAACTCAAAAAAAAATTATTTAGGCTGATTCAAAAAACTGATTTGATAAAATTTTCTTTCAGTTTTTTAGAGTTTTGTTGCGAGTCTCACATAATTTTTTAGTTTATTATATTTATAAAATATTATTAATTGCATAAAAAAATTAAAAATGCATATTTTTGGAATAATTGTGCATAATCTATACAAGCATGTAAATTTTTTTTATTTTGATACAAAAAAAATCAGAAAATCATCCTAAACAGACTTTTTCAGTTTTTTAAAAAACACCTCAAACGATTTTTTTTTAAAAAATTTAACTCTGATTTTTTTTACGAAACTTTTCAAATCACAATTTTTTACCTAAAAAAAATCAGCTGCAACTAGACTAAATATAGAAGGGTGCAAATTCTTTCCCTGGTGCATGCATTATAAGGTGGTTCGTGAAATAAATAAATTAACAATTAAGGTGATACACAAAACTATCACCCCTTACGTGATTCAAACTCAAGAATTTAAAAATGACATAACTAATTAAAATAAATATTAAATGTGTTGGTTTAGTACCAAACACAAATAATTTAGTTTAAGACCACAAGCCTGTGTGGCTTGTATTGCATAAAGAAGACTATGAGTTTTTTTAGTTTTGATCTTATGTTTGATTTTTGTTATGGTGTGAATGTAGGAAAAAATTGGATCCAAATAAAGTGAACGACAGAGTGAGGCGCAGACTAGATCGCTCTCTTAAGACGATTCGCGCCTTTTTATGAAATAATCACAGCGCAGAAGACAGTAACACGTCGTCCTCAGGATACAACAGTTCAACCTATTGACTGTAACTTTATCCAGAACTACACAATCGAATAAAGCAGAAGAGTCACACACACCTTTGAATATTGTCTCGAAACTCCTCTGCTAGTCCCACCCCTGCACACGTGAGAATCACAATACTCTCTTTAATTCAAAGACTAGATAACACTAGTCTATATATATATATACTCAAGTATTTTTAGTTATTTAGTTGATGTCGGATTGAGTTCTCACGCATAAAAATACTCTTTTAATTAAAATATTCTAACACTGGATCAAGTATTTTTTTATGAATTTATGTGTGGTGGAGTTACTTGAGAGGAAAAAGTATGGTGTTGATTCATGTTACGTAGTTTCGTTTCAAATTGTGTTATTTTTGGGTTATCTTATTTCAGTTCATGTCATCTCCATGTTAATAAAATTATTTAATTTAAAGATAATTTATGTAAGAAACCAAAAAATAATAATGAAATTCATTTTTTTTGTTGCATACAATAATCAACTTCATGTGTTATTCGTCTGTAATACAAATCTATCGATATTCAATTGACAAAATTGGCACCCTTAAGAAGAAATCTAAGTCCCGAAGTCTCTAATTTACGAATTAGAGCATATCTAAATGAAAATGTCAAAATTGAGATACGAAATTTAAATTTAAAGGTTTGTGTGACATTTTAGATGTAAAATTTGACATTTTTACCTCATTAGTATTCCAACCGATATATTAAAATAATTTATTGTATTACATCTTTATTTTTATTTTTTGCTACATCAATAAAATAATGTTTAATAAATATTACAAAACACAATTGCATAACAACACTACTTCATTTAAATTTTGAACCCCCAACAGCAATTCCTTCAACAGCAATTGAGGGGCCCCACTGTCGGTGACTAATACATAATCGACACTAGATTACTAATTATTTACACCATCAACCTAAAAACATTTAATTGAAAGAAGTTGACTCCTCTGTCAGGACAATATCTTCTACTCTCTAAGGAAGCATCACAATCCATGTGTCAAACCACTGTTGTATAAATACTAAAATAATACAAATAAAATAAAAAATTACACGCATTACATTTTTATTGAGTGAAAAGTAAATATATAATATTAAAAAATTAGTTATTGTATATGTCTGAAGGCACGATATAATAAAAAATATGATAAACAACAAATATATTTATATTCACACCTAAAATCAAATTATAAATATAGAGAAGAGAGAAAGGAACTTAAGTACTGGTTGTACTGGGAGTGAGCATTGATAGTGGTAGTGGTTGGGTGATGACAGTGTCGGTGGTGGTGGTAGTAGTGATGGTCGCGGGGTGGTGGTGGGACGATAAGAGTAATGATGGTAGAGGTAATAATAATGACGATGGTGGTAGGGTAGAGGTGAGGGTGGTGGTAGTGGGGGTAGTGGAAATGATGATGGAGAGGTGGTAGGGGTGATGAGAGGCGAAAGTGGTGGTGACAACGATGGTGATGATAAAAGACAATGGTGGTGGTGGTGATAATTGTTGTGGTAGAAGTGGTAGTGGGTTGGTAGAGACGGTAGTAGTGATAGTGTTAGTGGTGGAGGGGTGGTGGTAGTGCTGTGATGGTGGTGGTGGTGGTAATGGTGATAGTGATGGTAGTGGTGAGGTGGTAAGTAGGGTGGCGACATTGATGGTGGCGATAACAGTGTTGGTTGTTGTGGCAGAGATGGTGGTGGAGTGGCGATGGTGGTGGTAGTAATGGTAGTGGTGATGGTGGTTGAGGGATAGTTTAATGGTGGGGTGGTAGTGCTGATGATAGTGGTAATGGTGATGGGGTGGTGGTAGTGGTAAAAGTGTTGGTAGAACGGTTCCAAATTATTTTTTTAAAAAAGTATTTATGAGAAGTTATATGTATTAAAAGTACTTTTAAAAAGTTACCTCAAACATGAGAAAATATTCATTGCAATGGTGATATTACGTGGCAAGGTGATGTGGTATCACTAACCAATAATACTAAAATAAATAGTCAGATGAACTTTAAATGAAAAAAGTGAACCTCACTTGGGCTTACATAACAGAAGAATGAGAATTTATTTGTTTGAGCAATGCTATAAAACCCAAATGAAACTCAAAAATTAAAACTCAAATGAATACCAATCCTTGGATAAGTGTGAGATGAGTGAGTTTCACTGAAAAAATTGATAAGATCCACTCATCTAAGAGATGATATGCAATTGAGTTGAAACTTTTTGGTTTTTATTTGAATTTTATAGCGTTGCTCAAACAAACTCCCCACCCTTCTGTCATGTAAACTCAAGTGGAGTTTTATTATTAGTTGGTGATATCATGTCATCAATGATGACATAGTATCACTGTTGCATTCATATTTACTCATCAAACACGCATTTTAGAAGCCTATTTTTCTTATTGAATTTGGAATGTAATATTAGCTGTAAGATTAATTTTAAAGTAAAATTTATAAAGATCTCAACCGCGAATAGTAAAAATTATTTTGTTTATCTTTTAAAATTTAAATTGTATTATACTTTATTATATAAATTATTTTTTAATACTGTAGCTAGACTCGTAAAGATATCCCAATCTAAAATTTGAAGAATCTTTTCTAGTGCATGCATGCTAATCTTGACCTAATTTCATTATTTAGTAGTGTTATTGTATCCTTATTTTGTAGTGTTATTGTAAATTATTGGTCACACAACCTTCATCAAGAGGTAGGATGCTTAAGATATAAGTTTTTAAGTCATTGATTTCATGAATGAGTTTTTCAAAATGATTTATTTTTTTAAGTAACAACCATTGGTTAGTCAAACAAGTAAGAGCAGATCCAACCAAATAAACAAAAAATAATAATAACTAAACTAATAAATAAATAACTAAAATCCATGTTGTACAGCCAAGCACATATCATGCCCACCAATCTTCACTTCTTTATTGTTAAAAAAAACATTACTTCCTTAAAAAACTATATGTTTTTTTTTTATTATTGTAAAAAACTACCCCAACACATAATTTTAAAACTTGTGACTCAGATGTATGTAAATCATATGCAAATCAAGTACCACGAATCACCTTGATGTTGTGTTACTCTCGAACTTGTAATTTTGAAATGTCAACTACTAAAATTTTACCATCTAAACTATTAGAATCCTTCAATGTTTTCTTTTTTTTTGTGATAAATCTCTTCAAATCTGGAATACATTGAATTAACCCCTATGACAATTGAACCATGTTTTTGTACCCAAAAAAAAAATTGAACCATGTTTATCGAGCTCAATTTTTTTAACAAAATTAAAAAGTTATTCAAGTTTACTTGCTTAGAAAATAAGTTGAGCCCAAAACGAGTTGAACTCAAATCGAGCTCAAGTAGTTTGATTATTTTACATATAAACGAACCGACTTTTTAAGTTTGTTTCTCTAATCGAGTCTAAAAAATTATTTAAACTCAACTTGCTTAAAAAATGAACCAAACCCAAAACGAGACAAACTCGAGTAACTCTGCTCAATTATTAGCTCTAACTGTAAGAATAAACCTCATATATCCGTAATCACTCGACAATAATCAATTTCAAATTTCACTTTAATACTTGGACGTGAAAGCCTAAGCAAATTTTGCCCCATCATTTTGCCACCACCAATCTAGGTTAGCTAACATTTGGATTCAAATGCGTGAAAAATTATCCGATACGTATTCTAGAACTCAATGTTATTTTTGGTAAAACTTGCTAAACCAAAGAAGAAATCAATTTCGCAATCAATTGGTTCAAAAGTTAGAAGTGCGTAGCTGTAAAACTTAAAAGATCAGTCCCTTTCATTGCTTTAGAGATTGCGTTTGCGTCCAAGTCTTGTAAACAAAATGACCAACAACACTTCAATTGTTGTACAATGTTTAGCAACAAGAAACTAAACTGTACATGCCAAAAAAAAAAAAAACTAGAATTTGTAATTGTTTATGGCAAACGCGAACAATACTCAAATTTGGGATAAATTATTTTGATACGATTGATTTATCATCTCGTGTTTGAGTCTAACATCAATTTGCTTGACATATTTATTATACAATTACGAGTCAAACACATGAAACAAATAAAAACCATATTTAAAATTTTCTTTTAGTGATCAGTAAGATCCGATATTTTAATGTTAATTCTGAATTTGACTAAATTTTTAACTCGAAATCACATTCTTTTCAAAAAAATCTCCGTCGAAAGGGAATTCTATTGAGAGACAATTATCATTACTTTTTCCTCAGAGCATGATCCCCGATAATAGATCCGCTGGGCTGGATGAGTAACCTAGATTTGTTTCCATCAACAAATCATATCTGATTTAAAAAAAAAAAAAATTGAATTTTTGGGATTCAATCTGTTGATATAAACAGTTGTTGAACATTCAAGCATTATTAGACAACAATCCAATTATTTCGTAAATTAGAGAGAAAAGCCAAATTCAAAAGCTAACTTACCTAACCTAACTCATTTTGGTAAGAGAGATGCAAAACAAACAAAACTCCAAAAACTAGCAAACAGAAAGAAAAAGAAAGTGAGAGAAACAATATAACTTTTTTTAATAATAAAATATTATTTAAATTTAATTTGTTAATATAATTATTAAATTAATAATAATTTTTAATAAATATTAGAATCTATTTTTAATCAATGATCATAAATATTTAAAGGATTAATTGCACTAGAAGTCCACAAAATATAGTGTTTATCTTATTTTGATCCTCAATATTTATTTTAATGAGTAATACTATTTGGACCTAATTTGCTGACATAATGATGTGGCCGTAGTAGAACCATTGAATCAACACCAAATTCTAATGTTTGATGGCCTTCACATCCGATCCAATTGTTATAGTAAATTAGGTCAGCAAATTAAGTCCCAATAGCATTGCTCTATTTCAATTGCATCATTTTAGTCCTTAAAGTATTATATATGTTTTTATGTGGTCTCTCAAATAGACAACTTTTAAATTTTTAACAATTTTTTATCATGAATTTGTCACGTGTGATACTTAAATATGGATAAAAAATAATTTAGTTAGTTATTAACCAATTTTTTATAAAATTTTGACCAAAAAATTATCCAAATTATACATTTTTTATAATGAGCTATCAAAATTTTAATTAAGAACTACTCAAATTATATATTTTTAGTCGATAGTTATCTAATTTTTGGTCAAAAGCTATCTAAATAATTTTTTTATTTATATTTAAGTATTAAGTAATAAATTTATGATTAAAAATAATTAATAATTTAGACATTGTCTATTTAAATGATCACATAAAAATATTTTTAATATTTCAGGAATTAAATTAACCCATATTTAAATTAATAGATTAATTCTAAAAAACATTGAAGAGGAAGGAAACAACTCCGGTCTCTTTAAGACAAATGGGTTTTAATTTCACTCAACTCCCACCCTGGACTTCTCTCTCTCTTACGCTGACTCTTTGACACTCTCTCTCTCTCTCACTCACTCACCTCCTCTTCAAAGTCCTAAATTCTAAACCCATGGAACACTTAACCAGAAAACACACACTCGGCCACACAATGTCACTCGCTTCCTCTCCTGAAACCATGAACAGATAACCAGAAACAGAGAGAAAGAGAGAGAATCACCCTAAGCAAATCACAGTGCATGAATGAGCCCATAAATCACACTCCATATCTTGTACTCAATCTGAAAACCCACTGAAAAAAGACCACCACCCACAATGTTATCAAAATCTAACCGTCACTCTCTCTCATCTCACTCTTACCTTAGTCTGCTCTACCTCTTTGTGTTCATTTTGCAGATTCTTGTATCCTTACCCACTACACTCTCAGATCTGAACTCCGACCGCGCCGCCCTCTTAGCCCTCCGGGCCGCTGTCGGCGGCCGCACTCTCCTCTGGAACACTACCCAACAATCCCCTTGCCCATGGGCAGGTGTTGTATGCGAGAACAACCACGTGACTGCCCTCCGCCTCCCAGGAGTCTCTCTCTCCGGCCAACTACCACCCAACACTCTCGGCAACCTCACGAATCTACGCACTCTCAGCCTCCGCCTCAACGCCCTCTCTGGCCCCCTCCCCTCAGATTTGGCCTCTTGTACTCAACTTCGAAATCTCTATCTCCAAGGAAACCACTTCTCGGGTCCTTTACCGGACTTTTTGCTCACTCTTTATGACCTTGTTAGACTTAATCTTGCTGGGAATAACTTTTCTGGGGAGATCCCATCTGGGTTTAACAATTTGACTCGTTTGAAGACTCTTTACCTTGAGAACAACCAGTTCTCGGGGTCAATTCCCGAGATTAGTACTCCAAAACTTGTACAATTCAATGTGTCTTTCAATAATCTAAATGGGTCTGTACCCAAGAGTCTTGACTCAATGCCAAGTAGTGCATTTCTTGGGAATGTTTTATGTGGGAAGCCTCTAGATTCTTGTCCAGGTAATGCAACTCCGGCAGCCACGGCCGGGACTGGAGGTGGTGGGAATGGCAATGTGAATCAGACTAAGAAGAAAAATGGATTGTCTGGTGGTGCCATTGCAGGCATTGTCATTGGATCTGTGTTGGGTTTTATTCTGCTACTTGCGTTATTGATAGTTTGCTGTAGAAAGAAGGATAGTAAGAGGGCGAGATCGGCTGATTTTGGGACATTTAAGCACCCAGAAACGGCGATCCCTGGTGAAAAGCCAATGGAGGCAGAGAATGGTAATGGGTATTCAGTTGCTTCAGCGGCTGTTGCAGCAATGACAGCAAATGTGAAGGGAGAGAGTGAGAAAGAAGGAACTAAGAAGTTGGTGTTTTGTGGGAATGCTTCGAGGGTGTTTGATTTGGAGGATTTGTTGAGGGCCTCAGCTGAGGTTTTGGGGAAGGGGACGTTTGGGACAGCCTACAAGGCGGTTTTGGAGGTTGGAACTGTGGTGGCTGTAAAGAGGTTGAAGGATGTGACCATATCTGAGATGGAATTTAAGGAAAAGATTGATTCTGTTGGAGCTATGGATCATGAGAATTTGGTGCCTCTCAGGGCTTATTATTATAGCAGGGAGGAAAAGCTTCTTGTCTTTGATTATATGGCCATGGGGAGCTTATCTGCACTTTTGCATGGTGAGACTTTTGTCCTATGATGACTTGCTCCTTTTCTTCTTTTCCAGATTTGTAGATGTGATTTGCAAATTCATGCTTTTGGTGTTGATGATGAATTGTGATGATGCCTTCAGTCTATCTTTTCTGCATTATGATTTTTTTTTTCTTGTTGATTGTGTTTATAATGTTCGATTTAACTTGATTGTTATCTTATTGTTGCTCAATTCTGAGAGCAGAAAATAGGTAAAGGGTTGCACTTTGGTTGCTTGCTTACCTTCAAAATTGGTTTGAGGATCTCTCAATGGTTTATTTGCAGTGTTTTCCATCTTTGTTTCCTCCTATGAATGTGTTTCAATATCATTATTTTCCTGCTTGATGATATTGTCACGAGTTAATCACTCCAATTTGATTTAGTTTTAGTAACTTTCAGACTATTTTTGTTGAGACATCCTCAATTTCATGTCTTTCTTACCCTACTTCATTCTTATGGTCCGCATTATCTGGAAGTTGTATGATGTTTACTTTATCCATAACGCTATTGTGTTTGCTATGATTATCATTTTCCTGTGTTTGGTAATTGTGATTATGGATTTCATCATTGAGCATGGTATGGTATATCTTTTCTATTCAGTTTATATTTTCTCATAGATTTTGACTTACTTCAAAATCATGGAGTCTGGTGTCATCAGTAGGTGGAATTGTGGAATAGCAATTTATCAGTAGACTCAGCCCTGTTGAGCGCTAAAACCCGATTAAACTGGTTTCAGTAATCTAAAACCTGTATTTATGCCTTCTTTATTACTCTCTTCTCTCCTATTCTTCTCAGGCAACAAAGGAGCTGGTAGGACTCCACTGAATTGGGAAATCAGGTCTGGCATTGCCCTTGGAACTGCCAGTGCCATCGACTACCTACACTCTCAGGGCCCCAATGTCTCCCATGGAAACATTAAATCATCCAATGTCCTCCTCACCAAGTCCTACAGAGCCCAAGTCTCAGATTTCGGCCTTGCCCACCTTGTTGGACCCTCGTCTACTCCGAACCGTGTTGCTGGCTATCGTGCACCAGAAGTGACTGACCCCCGCAGAGTCTCACAAAAGGCTGATGTTTATAGTTTTGGGGTGCTGATCTTAGAGCTTCTTACAGGCAAGGCACCCACACACGCCCTCTTGAATGAAGAAGGTGTTGATCTGCCAAGATGGGTACAATCCATTGTACGAGAAGAGTGGACGTCGGAGGTTTTTGATCTCGAACTCCTTAGGGACCAGAATGCTGAGGAGGAAATGGTTCAGCTCTTGCAGCTTGCGATAGATTGTGCAGCTCAGTACCCTGACAAGCGGCCTTCAATGTCTGAGGTCACAAGGCGGATCAAGGAGCTCTGTCGTTCGAGTTTGCCAGATGATCCACAGCCTGATGTCGTGAAGGAAACTGATTAATAATCTGTGTGTGTGTCCAGGATGCCACAATTCAATTAACAAGCCTTATCATCATCAATTTACTGTGCCGAGTTTTAGATTGTTAAACCTTCCGATTATGTTGTAACTGTTCATTTCCTTTTTCTCAATCCCCACTGTAAGAGCCTTTGGTTATTTCCTTTGGGGGCCAAAAACTGTTCAATTTGTCATTGTTGGCTTGTCATGGTTGCTGTAATTATTACTTCAGCTTTTACTTTTGCTTTTGCTTTATGAACGAACTTTTATGTTTTTGAGAACTCCAGATTGGGATGCTTTTATGGGTGGAAAGTGAGATCGTAATGTTGGGATTTTTTTTTTTTTTTAATAGGAGCATGCTTTTAAAACACACCTTTAGCTTTTTTTATTAAACATCTGTTTTATAAATAAACTTTTATATTGAAAAATGTGAATTTAAACTACACTTTTATGAAATTTATTTTCGATTAAAAAATAAATTCAAAATTATTATGATAAGAGAACTAAATTCTAAATTTGATTTAATGTTTTTTTTTTGTCTGGTGAATCATCTCATGATGTGAGGGTGGTGGTTAAGTCTGCCTAGGTAAAGATGGTCTGTCTTTATTATTCTCAAAACTTTATGCAACTCCAAATTAAACTATTCAAATCTCTTTCTTGGAAGTTGGTTGCTTTTTAGCTGGACTTATTACAAGTTGGTTGGAGACATAAAGGTGGCTGTTTGGTCATAGGAGTTTCTAAAGTTGTCTTGACTATTTGTTATGGGCAGATGTAGGGATTATTACACCTCGGTTTGACTAGGCTACCAAAATTTACAATTTTTGTGACAAGATATAGCTTTTGGAGATTTCTTATAGGAAAAAAGTTATAATTTTTTGGGTATTTAAGATCGATTCTAAACGCCCAAAAAAACTATAATTTGATCCTAAAATTGAGCAATTGGAGGTATGTTACCAAAACTTTTTTTTTTTTTTGGGTGTTGTAGACTTGGCCATTGCACATAGTTTGAAACTGTTCTATACATTGGGTCTGAATTAAATCTATAATAGATAATTTATTGTTAAAAATGTATTAGATGAGTTTTCACTCCCCCAAAATGTTGAGTAGGCTTTGCACTTGCCCTGACTAGGCGAGACACTATTGACCGTTAAACTAAAAAAACAGTAATGCTATACTTTCCAAATTGTATCCCAAACGAGTTAATATTTTCACACGCTACACATTTGATTAAAAAAGTTGATTTAGGGGCTCATAGTGTATGGTGTGTGAATGTGTCAATCAGGGGCGGAGCCAAAAATTTTGTTCAGGGTGGGCACTTTAATTATGTACTCTAATTTTTTTTTCCTTTCAACCAATCACACTATATAATATATTTATATTTATTATATTATATTATATTATATTATATTATATTTGATATATGAAGTCCATTTAACATAAAAAATTTCAAAAAAAAATTGTATATTATCAGGGACAGAGCCATGAATATCTATGATAGAAGCAAAATATAACTGTTATAAAAAAATATTTAGTCGAAATTAATACAAAAAAAATTAGTTCAAGAATAAAAAAAAAGTAATAATCAGCACTAAATTATTGTGAAATATTAAATTCAATTTTTATTTAGCCAAAACAAAATCTTAACAAAAAAACACAAAATAATTTTTTTAGTACATTTTAACCTAATTATTTATTTCAATAAAATATAAAAATTTTTAAAATCTCTAAAATTTTGTACATGAATTAAATGTAAATTAATTTTCACTATTTTTTTTATCAATGTGTACAATCACAAATACGTAATAAAATTATTCTTTATTTAGTCACAAAATTTAGTTGAGATTATTATCAATCTTATAGAAAAATTTTCTATTCAAAATAGTTTGAAATATTTTTGGGTTACAATTTTTTGTTTTTAGTCAAGTGGGCCAAAAATTTTGTTTTTTAATGATGGGTGGGCCAAAAGTTTTATTTTTAATGTTGTACTAAAAGTTTTATTTTTTTAATAGGTTTGAGTGTATTGTGATAGATCAAATATTTAATTTTTTAATAAGTTTGAGTAGATAATAGTGAGCTCAATTTTTTTTTGTGTTAAATGGGCTTAATTTATAAAGTATTTTGGGTAAATAATGTGGGCCTAATATAAATGAGGGGCACACATAATATATATGTATAAATATATAATACATATACCTAACAAAAAAAAAAATTGAGGGGGGGGGGCACGTGCCCACCCTGGCCCCTGCCTCCCTCCGCCTGTGGTGTCAACTCATTTAGGTTGAATTTTTTAAGATACAATTTAAGAAGCATAACATTGTTCAAAAAGAAAAAAAAAAGACCAAGTGAGAAAACAAAAATGTCACCATGATAAAGAAAAAAATATTGATAATGGTTACAATTTGAGATTACCTAAGTCATGCATCCATTTGTGTTATAATTATAATTTGAGGTTGAAAAGTTAAGCAATTTAAATCGCAAACTCATCTTGTTTGGAATTGTATATCCTCTAAATCATAGGACACATGTGATCCTTTTAATGCAAATATCATTTGTTGGAATAATTCTCTATCAATAAAAAATTTATAAATTATCCAGACGTCGTGAGTTTAAATTTTAGCAACCTCTAAACTTTAAGGCAGTGAGAAATTTATTCTTCGTTCCTGAATAAAATTGAAGATGATTGATCCTACTATCAATCAATCCGTCATATAAATGCGTAAATCTGTATGAATATTCTAGTTTCAAAATGACTTACCTGTCTTTGATTGAATTGGAGAAGGAATTAGTTAAGATTTACGTAAGCTAATCCGACACTCTTTATCCTTGAACTAAAAAAAATTAAGAGCTCAAAAGGCCCAAAATTGTGTGATATGAAGTACCTAAAGAGGGCCATGTTGCTTCACAACTTTTGCACAGAAATGATAGGTCAGCTTTGAAATGAGCATATGGTCTGGTTTTAGTGGTCCTGGGTAATGTTGGAACCACTTTTTCTTTTAAAAGCATCCAAAGCTTTTGAGGGATTGAAAACCTCTCTTCCGTATTGGCAGATTAGATTTAGATAAAGATGAGTGAGAAAATGATAGGAAAGAGACAAAATTATATGACTTATTGCTTTTTACTATAATGGATTTATTTCTTTTTGGTTTGTCTTGTCTTATTTGTATCTTCTTCCAAAAAATTGTGTTGGAGCTATTTTAAGGTTAGATATCAGGAAAGGATTGATCACATGTCACAAAAATCAGACAGTTCTTGTCAACAATGGACCACCAATCACTTTGAATTGGTAATGTATCATTGATGGAGCACAATGTTATTTTTGTTTTCTCTCTTTTCTGTTGTGTAAATTGCAAGAAAACTAAATCCTAAACCTTTTCATCTCATGGGTTGTTTAGCTTCCCTCAACTCATCTAACTAACTGGACTTACTCGAGTTGATTATCTTTGGTTTTCTCAAGATTTTGCAATTAAGAAGTTAAGAGGTCAGTTTTTACCAAAGGTAAAACTTTATTATGTATGTCCCTCTCTTTATTATTGTCCCCTCTTTCGGGCTTGTCTTCACAAATTTGTAGGTATTTTCTCATTCGGTATAGATTTAGTATTTAAAAGTTACAATAGTTATTTATTGTGATAATAATGTACCGGTCTATGTTTAATAAAAATGCTACATCTAGTACAAAAATTCTTGAATATAGCGGGGTCTAGGAGAGAAAAGCAATAAGAAATCTATTCCTTTCTTTTGAAAAGACTGATTATCGAATTCAAAACCGTAATACATCACTTAAACAAATAAGTGTTTATCATCGTTCCAACTTCAATCTATTATGAATATAAAGATACCCAAGGATGGCATCAGGAATAAATAAAAAAAATACTTCAGTAACTGGTTTGTGGAAAGAGTTAATAGACTAGGTCTGTCTCCCGACCTCAGTGTTGTACACCCAACCTTAACGTGAAAATGTCTAACTTGTCCATATACATCCTCAGCCAAAGTAACCCAGGTCACCCAAATATGATCTTAGGTACAAGTACCAAGGTCATACTCACTATACCCTGAGCAGAAGTGACAACTCTAGCTTAAGTAAGGTGTTTGGGACGAATTCCTTTATTCATGAGTTTGCTTAAAGTATAGGAGGTTGTCCCGAAGCAGAACGACCTCCCAACAAGATCTTTCATATGTCTGGATGACCATAGAGTATCCAAGTTGGAAGACACGCCACACTGTCACCTCAGCATATTTTAGAATGTCACGTCACACTTAGGGAATATAACTTTTAACGGCTCAACATTCTTTTAACAAAATCCTAACAAACTGGGGGACTATGTGATGATGATGTGAGAGCCACCCCACCACGGGGTACAAAGACAAGGGCATTCACCCATGTAAAGACATTGAGAAAATTGTAGCCTGTTTTATTCTCTAAGCAATAGAAAAATTTTCAAGGATCAATAAACTCCATTAGAGTGGAATAGTCATGCTTTTCAGCTGGTGAACCACTGTAATTTGTGTTCTTATTCATTTTCTAGATTTTACCCTTGTTTATTAATTACTATTGCACATCATAGAGCCACCAGGTCCCGTCATCAAAGATTCAAAATTATTGTTCCCTCACCCTCTATTGTTCCTAAACCTTGAGCTCTTCAGTTCAAGTGTATCTCTCACGTTTTGAATTCATACATCATCAAAATACATCATAACCAAGCCCTTTTCCCGTGATCCAAATTTAGAAAGTAGTACCTAGGAATGATGAGTATTTTTCAACTGCAAATACTCTTAATAGTAACGTCTCAATAATTGTACTCTTAATAATAACGTCTCAAAAATCTGAAATAAAAGTGAGGCTAGCAAGTCGCATTATTTTGCTTATAGAATTTCGTATAATATTTAGAAATGTTCAACCTTTTTTTTGTAAACAATGGTAAATCTTGTCCTACCTTAAGATTTGGTGGATACATAGTACATACACATACATATGGATACATATTTTATGGGAAGAGATTTGGTGCTGTACAGTTGTATGTCTGCTTGTCATGTCAAGTTTTTTGTTTTATTTTCCAATATTTTTTTAAGCTGGCTTTAATAATTCTCCTAACTTCTTTTGCTAAAAAACTTACATGGTTGATTGACTAAAATGGTTGAACTTTCTGTGTATGTTGAGACTATTATTAAATCTTTTTATTATACTGTTATAGCATTTCTAATGTAGATTTCCCTAAGATTTGACATGAAGTTATAGGTCAAACTAAGTGCAAAATCGTCTATTACTTGGGCATGAATGTTGTCATTTGCAAAATCTTGTGGGGTGAATTGTCACAAATTTTGCAAAAACAACTAAAAAAATAAACAAGATATCCACGGGATGAATCTTACGTGCAAAGAGATTACTTTTTATATTCGATTTTTTAAACGCTCATGTAACAACCTTATTGTTGTGCCAAACAACCCCCTCAAAAATTAAAAAAAAATACACCACCCTTGATCATGTCAATTTTATTGGCGATTGATTACCCTTTCATTGCCTTTGGAACATGTACAAACCCCCGACACAACACAATAGAGAAATATGATTCATGTTGGATCCAAATAGTTGAATTTAGGACTTTGTTGAACTGAATTAAACTTTGAAACCCAAACAAAAGGCTAACCCCTAACTACATCAACATGTTTCACATGTAGAGTTCAAGCCAGGGTGGTACTCATTGATCCAAGCAACAAGTAGCAAGTTCGAGTTTGAGAATCAACATTTATAAAATGAGGGTAAAACGGCCCACTACTTCCCTCTTTCGGCTGCTAAAACAAGGGAGCTTGTACACTAAATACAACAATGTGACTTATGTGCGTAAGAAGTTTAGACATGAAAAAAGGGGTGTATTCTCATTGCTGCATTACAATGGTACAATCAAAGACCAAAAATTGCAAACCCACACGGGGGCATGTACACTAAGATACATTACAGTCCCCAAACTATATAAATTAACTCAATCAGAACTTGGGAACCCCACAGAGTGGAGTGGTTGCCTATGTGAGGGAAGCACATCCCAAGGAAGTTACAGTCTTCACTCTTTAAGTTGCTTCTATCTCTGCAAGTGATATAAACCAAGTAAATTACTACTCGACAGTAAAACTATAATATGCTAAACAATAAAGCATACTATCAGGAAATATCGTACATTTACAAGGTATACAAAAATCTCATCCAATGGTAAAAAACCAAATCTCGGATTTTGACAGAAGAAAAGATTCCATAGCTATGGATTAGGATTTGTCCCGCGGATCATCTTTCCAACCTTTAGTAAGCAAATCATAATTGATTGATTCAAGCTGGGAGATATTCTGGTAAACAAAAGCAAATAAATTAAGAAAGTGCAGAAATATATAATAAACAAAAATTTAAAAAAAAAATTACCAATTACAGAGAGGGAGATAGATGAAGATAAAACATAGGATAGGCTGGGTACAATAAAAATGCATAATCCACTGATCATTCTCCAAGGCAAAATTAACACCCCAATGTTTATTGCTTAGCAGTTGAGAGTTTTTCTAAACTATTCTTACTGATAAAATTGCTAGCTTTCTGTAAGATATGCAATAATAAAAAGCAGGCAACAGGCAAAATGAAAGCATTAACAATGATGACAATCTAAGACAAGAAGAAGAATAACATTGCTTATAGAGTTTCTTGAAGAGTTATCGAAAAGTAGACAGTGAATTTGCTAGTGGTCTGGGAAACATGGAAGAGTGACAACAAAGCTAAGGAAAATAAATAAACCATCCCTTCCCCCATGCAGCATGCAAGAGTTCATTTAATGGTCACATAGAGCAGAAGCTACACAAATGTCTGTACAGCCAATTAGGTAGTTAACTACCTTGAATGAAAAATTACTGAAGGAGTAGTTGACAGAAGAGCCTGAATCAAATTCTGCAAGACCCCCGCATTCATCTTCCTGTTCGTCATTGCCATCAAATAAATAAATCGACCTCACCCAATTATAAATATATAAATCAAAAAGCTCTCATTGTTTTACACAGTTCCACCAGTTTTCAAACTACTGCACCTGTTCATCATGGCGATTGCTTAGGTAACTACTGCTACCACTTATGCTACCATTGTCACTGGAATCCTCAAATTCACTGGCTGCATAAACCTGTTCCTCTGAAGGATTCCATGAGTAGCGACTTGTGAAGTAACTAGTGTCCAATGCACTCTCTGAAGTAGGAACAAATGCAGCCTGGGCAAGGATCAAACTCTATTAGCATCACCAATCTGTTACACGTATATTCTATGCATGTACCACTTCTGCAGATTAATACATTTATTAAAAAAATCAAACCTTCTGCCTCGCAAGTGTGTTCCAATTAATATCTCGGAAAAACGGATGTTTCTTCACCTGGAAAATAGGTTAGTGTGATATCATACCCATACAGAACTTTTACTGGGACATGACCATAAAAATGACAAACAAGGCTCATATTGAGATTATTTAAAGAAATAATTTTACTTCTGATGCCCCACTAGCTCCAAGTCTCTGATTAGGATCTTCTGTCAATAATCTGCAAATCGGATGTTACTACTACATCAGTAGAGAACCAGCTAACTGAACTGTGACTGCCTGGTTATGTAACCATTTAATAAAATCAAAAACTCAGCTTGACAAACCCTAGTGCTGAAAATTTTAAGCACCAAACTGTTCACATAAGGTTCTTGGCTCAGATTAAGTCTAGAATCAAGCTTCTAGTAAATGCATTCAGCATCAGATGGAAGGTCAAGCATTTTGGACAATGCAAACTCCTTTTGGATGGACTTCATCACAACTACAAATCATCAAAGTATTTGAGCTTTAAGCACCTGATGGGATCATCTTACACCATCAAAAACCACAAGACAATTTTCTGACACTCCAGCAAATCTTATTACGTAGAGACCCTCGTTCACATTTTACGAAGCATGCTTTATTTTTTACTAGGGGTAAGGTACGATGCAACTTAAGTGAGAAGGAATGTTGATAGCCGTTGGATGAGTTTATTTGAGACTATCGGAGGGCCATGGTTCAAGGTATCGGCCGAGTCCGATACGACTCGGCCGAGTCGTATCCGACTCGGCCACTACCGTTACGATAACGATACCCGAAACGTAAAAATCACGAGATGAGCTAATATCGGCGATATCTCGGCGGTATAGCGGTATCTCGGCGATATCTCGGTGGTATCTCGGTATCTCGGCGATATCTCGGTGGTATCTCGGCCGAAACGAACCGAGTCAGACATATTTATGGATACATATTTATTACTTTTTTTTTTTTTAAATTAGGTACTAGTAAGTTAAAAAAAATTCTAATAACATATGTTTAAAGTTTAGTGTGTCCTTAAATAAAAACATTCAACCTAAATGATGATAACTATTTTCGGTAGCGTCCTTATAATTCATTTTTATTATGTTTAATATGTTAAATAATGTATTTTTGAAATATAATGCAAGAATGATGATATTTACATATTTTTAAAAATTTTCATGATTTATTTTTAAAAAATTGGGTCTTCTATCTAACGTTTTGAGCGTATCGACCGATACTACGCCGCGACCGATGTGTCTCAGTGCCCTCCGAGTCGATGACCGATACCGCGACTTTGAACCATGCGGAGGGCTCATTGAAGTTTGTCATATTTTATATTATAGATTCACTTAACACATAATCACATATACTTTGAGCATGAACTACAAGTAATAACACATAATCACATATACTCTACCCCTAGGACTTTTTTTTTCAAAAAAGTTTTAATTAATTTCCTCCGGTTGTGTATGATGTCCACTGCTGGAACTCAAAAAATTGTAGAAAACTGAAGATTATGCATTAAGAAGCAGAAGAAAATGAGACTGGTATGAAGACATCAGCATCCAAATTGTGTAACAAAGACACCAGTTAGAGACTTCGGTGGAGATACCAACTCAATCACCCACAAAGAGTCCATTCATACAGAAATCCCTTGAGATTCCTACCTCCCCTTCCCCCAAGGGGTAAGGGTTTAAAGGCAAAGTCAATTATTCGGTGTTCTTGTGACCACAACACCATCGTTTACTATGGAGACCGCACCTCATCATTTGATTAATAATAGATTGGCATCCCGAGTTTAGATATTTTTTAATGGTAAGAAATCCACAAAAGATCATAGAAACATAAACAGACTATGTACATGCATGGCATGCAAAATTCAAGAAAAGTAAACACACGCAAAAAACAAAACAAAAAAAAGAACTTGTTTTCCTTGCCCACCCCCAAAAAAAAAGCAACAAAAAAAACTATACGCTAAAAAACGGTTCTAGGAATCCGCTGCTCTAATTTCGAGTTTGGTAACTCCACCCCCCCCCCAATAAAAAAAATTCTTTTGGGAGGGGGGGGTTAAGAGCCGGTTGAAGGTTTTAATGGCAGTGGAGTTACCAATGTGGGGTGTGGTGATTACAAGGATGGTAATGGCAGCATTGGAGGAAGTGTTACAATCAGATCATACTGCGATGCTGCAAAGGAAGGTAGAAGAGCCGGTCACAGAAATGGTGGTAATGGTCTAACAGCAGTCAGTGGTGGTGCAATGGTATCCAGAGCTGGATCTCCGAATCCAGATATGAATAGGGGTTCTCGACTTCAGTAGACAAGTACCCAACAGGGATCCAAGCCCGATTATGCATTACTGAAAGTATTGCAAGTGCTTATGGCAATGGCACTGACATGGTCGAAGCAAAATAATCCAACCACGTGTTCAAGCAAAGTCAATCAATGCCCACCCTAACTTCTCCCCCCAAATCCTTAAATCCAGCTTAAATGATGTGTCCAAGCAAAACCAGGATTCGTAATTATTGCATTCATTCAACAAATGACACTGTCTACAGGCTTCACTTGAAAAACTCATGTGACTATTATTGTGATAAAATTTTAAATTTGGCCACACAACATTCAAAGCCAGAACTAGTTAATGCAGCATACAAACTCAGTTGATAAGTCATCAATTAAATCAAAAGTGAATTTTATCATATTACTAATACCCAACTTATATAACATCAAAAATGGAAAAACCAAAGATTTCTTCACCCCAAAGTGCTATACCCCTACCAAGAAAAACTTGCCAAATTTGAATTTAGTTCAACACCTTTTTCCCTGTGTGGACTTGGTACGAGATCATCTGCCTTCATCTTTGAAGCCATTCGATCTCCGCCTTCATCTTTGAAGCCATTCATGGATAAAATCTATCCTAGCAAATAAAATTATACATCTAGAACTAATGAACAATCCAATCACGAACACGAGACATTCTATAAATCTGAATGAAGATGCAAATTAATCCCAAAAAAAAACGCATAGGATTGCAAATGGACATTCAGAGCCAAATAGTCATATTATGGCTAGCATAACCACATCACAAGTAATAATAACTCAAAACAATAAGCCAATGTAATGACAATCACAATGCTTCCATTACCGATCAATCAGATCTTGTGCTGCAGGGCTCATTTCGTCAGGTACCCGGGGCCAAGGTATATTACGGTTGAGAATATTATCAAAGATTGTCTACAAAAGAAAGGTAATTAAAAATTAAGAAAATGCAAAGTAAACTAAAGTAACAAAAACATTATCAACAACAATAAATCCACAATCAAAAACTTCTAGAAGAATCGAATGGTTTTGTACGATTTTGAAATCACATTGACAGGATTGTCAATTAGTGAACTTTTAAAAGATTCAAGTGATCTGTGATATATCTTATTATTGAAAAGAATTACTTTTTTCAAACCAACATATTTGACAGTTTTTTGCTCACAGATGTGGCAATGCTACCCTTTATTAGCAACTTAAGATTGCAATTTAGCTATATTAACGTCATCATACACAACTTCTAATTGTGACTAAGATTTGAACGTACATAATATCTAGTAGTAAATTGACCGTAGTTGGACAACCAGCTGTCAGCTTGGCAGGATCTCGTCACCCTCAAGGAAGGTGCCGGATTCAAGTCCCAGTCAGCACAAAAAAGCGTGAATACTAAGAAAAGAGGGAGAAAAAACGAGTTAAGATCTGCTGGTGTCGCAAAAATGGTTGTATTTGCCCCAAAATCATAATAGTGTATATACTTTTCAAGATTGATAGCTTTCCATTTGATTTGGAATGCTAGCTTTGGCAGTCAATTGCCTCGTAAAATCTAACACCAACTATACCCTAATGGCTAATTCAGAAGGTTGTGCATGCTTTAAATCTGGCTTCATGTGCTTAATCAAAGAGCAAAGAATATTTCTTTCACATTGCAGCAGAAATTCTTTGCTCCATTGAGTACTGCCAGTTTCTCTAAGGAATCTCAACTCAGTGCAAGAATCTCTTTTCGTTGCTTGAGCAAGAGTTGTGCTGCCAACAGTATGGATCACTTTGGACTGAATGAAAAGCTAATATTTTTCAAGGTCAATATTTAAGGAGAATCATAGAAGTGAGGTGCTCTTCAAGGACTTACTGAGTCTTAGGAACTAAGAAACATAAAGAGAGATCATGAATGATCATGAGGGATTAACTAGCTGTTGCCCTATGAGGAAGGTACTTGATAGCAGTTTTAAAGCCAGCTACAATGCCCTCCGAAATGATGACAGAGACCAGGAAACATGAACAAGATATACATTATGATAGCCCTCCATCAACAGTACCTAAAAATATTTAAGGTGTGGCATCCAAAGCTGACAAGTGTATATAACAGATCAACCTGAAGAAATTTGAAAGATTTTAGCAGAACATCCCGGGAGGGAAAAAAAACTGGCAAGTTTCAAAAGATTTATGTTGTGTTTGGTAAGAGAGATGGAAAATAGGAAGGATAGAAAAATAAGAGGGATGAGCTTTTCATCCATAGAGGAAGGAAATATTCTTATTCTTTCTCTCCTTTTTGTTTAGTACGATGGATGGAAAAGTGAAAGGACATATTTTTCATTGTTTGGTATTGGAGGAAAAACAAGTGGAAAGGGAAAAAATACAAATACAATTTACTATTATACCCTCTCATAAACAGTTTTTTCTTTACCAAGAGTACAAAAAGTTAAAAAAAAATACAGTGTGAACTGTTTCAAAGGATGGTCAATGTAGCTATTTGTCACAAAATTTGCCAAGTGGCGTGTTTCTAGAAAAATCTTGCTGATGTAGAGATAGCACCTTTTAAAGGGCATAAAAGTAATCACAGTACCCTCTACAATCTGCCCCCCTCTCCTGTCCCACTTTCCACCTGGTTTTGGACAGGAAAAAAATTGTGGGCATGATGGATTAACATTCCACCAACTTTTTCGTTCCATCCAATTTTTCTTTGGTACCGAACAGAGGAATCTCCTCCTTTCCTCCCCATTTTCCATCCTTCTTTTTCCATCCATCCTACTATCCTTCATACCAAACAAGCCATTCATCAAATCTATCGATCTCTACTATGATAAGCTTTTAGACATCTGATGCATACAATTAATGAAATTCAGCCAGGATTTGAATTTTTGAGCAAATGAATAAAGCAAATTAGGCCATATAACCAAGGAATACAATGAAGAAGAGAAAGGAAATGGACAAAAAAGCGAAAACAAAACTAGTAAGAAAGATGGAAACCTGAGGATGCTCTGCATTAAAAGGCGGAATGCCAACAATCAGCTCAAATAAAATAACACCCACAGACCACCAATCTGCGGTTGTGCCTGAAGAAACAAGAGTTTGATACAGTGAACTCTAATAATCAACCAAGAAAAAGTAACACTCTTGTCAAGTAAAGTGTAATCTTGGTAGATTCTAGTTATTTAGTGTCATTATATCTTAAGTCGCCAGAATGATCTTCCTTAAAAGCCAATTGACATATTATCAATGAAACTTTTGCATCCTTTTCAAAGTTTTAGGATGATGCTTTCCTGTGTTTTAACTTTCAAGGAAAATATTAACCTTTCAACACACCATATCCTAAAAATGTAACAAATAAATAAGCCATGTCCATAGTCCATGAAAAGAGAAATAGGATGTACAAACCATGTCCTGTTCCCAAAAGAATCTCAGGTGCCAAATAGTCAGGTGTACCCACAGCAGAACGTTTCTTGCGTCTTTCTCGCTGATGCTCAGATACAGAGGGTTGAAGTTCTTCTTCTCCCATTAGTGATGCCCCAATAACTGCTGGACCAGATAAATCATCGGTGCTGTTGATGAGACCAACCTTTGACAGCCCAAAATCTGTTAACTGCTCAAAAAATATGAAACAGAAAGTGAGTTTAACCGAAAAGATATCAATTAAATGACAACAAAAATAGATCACTTGGAATCAAAAAGCAAATTCGAAATTTTAATAATATCAACCATCAGACAGTTTCTTCTATTTCACACTTATGTGACTTGCTGATCCAAAAAAAAAAACTCATGTAACTTCAGTCCATCAATTACAGACACCCTAAAATGCTCAAGTCACTTTGACACAACTGCAAGGTAAGGAGTGTGAACAGAAAATTGGAAAAGTGCCAAACAGGCAAAACAACCGTATTACAATACTAGTGAGATGCCCCTGTGCAAGGCAATCTAGTTAGAAACCATTGTTTGTGATAGTGAACTTTTTACATCAAAGTGAACGGATTTGAATAGAAATTTGGAGATTATTTGAATGCAATAAGTTGGCGAATATTATAACGGCGACCTTGGGTGTGGTGTGACTTTTCTTTTATGAATACAAAATAAAAGCATTGAAAATAGTGAGTATTAAACCACCCCAGTAAGTGGGTGTAGATTAATCATATATGCATCAAACATAAAAAGAAAATGGTAAATGGTAAATTAGATATGGCTATCGGACTACATCATATACATTAAGTACAGGCATTCAAATGTTCTTTATTTCTTCATAAAGAAGATGGTTCTCTCTCAAGTACAGGAATGTTATATTTCCATGGCCCAACCTGTGTCAAGCCTCTTTTATTATTGTGTATAGAATGAGAAATTTTAAGTATTAACGAAAAGCAAAGATGAAAAAAATAAGGAAATGACAAGAAGTCTTTCGTCTTACCGATCGCATATCATCTTTAATTTGAAAACGCACAACAGCACATTGTATCAAAGAACAAGATGACAAAAGAACAAAGGAACTAGTAGGGAAGGTTGTCAAAGGTATATCGAAGCCTAGGATCCAGAAGGCAGCACCAGCCATACAGAGGCCCAATGGTGCCCGAAATGCTAGCTGAACCTAAGTACTAATGCAGGTTTCTAGTGTGAATAGTAAGCAAACCCAATCCAAAATAAGAAAGTTTTTTCCTCATTCATTTGTCCAATTGGAGCTGAAAATACTATGAGCAAATATGTAATAAGTCCAATGTGTAAGCTAGCAATCAATTCGTGACGCAAAGGCATGAATTGAATGCAAAGAAACTAACCTTGGGTCCAGTGAGACATGTTGGTGTTGCAGACACCATCAGAGGACGCACTAATATTTCTCAGAAAATAAATAAGAAACTGATGCCCAAATGTTATTGAAGGCTTCAAAAGTAGGGGTGCATCCACTAGCTACAAGAAAGTCGAATTCTGACCAAAGATGTAGCTAGTGGTAACCAGCAACAAGCAACCATCTCATGTACTTCCCAGTGCAAAAATCAGGAAAGACTGTTTTCCGCATTTGAAAACAACTAACTTTTTTTGTTGAGTTTTCTTTGTGGTTTCTCTTATCTCAATTACACTCATCTAATCAAATGAATGTACAGGACCACAATATCAATGCAACTAGGAGGCCAAAAAATCCAAAGAAAATGATAAACTCATGTGGATTACTAATCCACTAGATAATGTTCACATTCCAAATAAATGAGCAATCAGCACAATCTCTACTGACATCCATGAATGCAGGCAAAAAGGAGAAGTACTTACCTTGATGTGACCATCATGTGCGATCAACAGATTGTCAGGCTTCAAATCACGATGCACCACACGCAGAGAATGTAAATATTCCAAGGCAAGCACCTGGTCAAATTCTAAATTTCAGATCCAAAAGTTTCATTTAACAAACAAAAGATAATTCTTTCAAGGAACAAACTTACAACTTCTGCAACATATACACGAGCAACATCTTCATCTAAGCAGCCTAGATTTCTCAACAATGAATACAAATCTCCACCATTCAAGTACTCCATCACAAGATACAGATTTTCACGGCAAGTAAAGGAATAGAAGAAGCGAACCTGGCGGAATTTTAAAACTCAAAGTTAAAATGAGATAACCATTCCCTAAGGTAAGCTAATTTGCTTTGCAGGTAAGACCTGCTCACCACAAAAGGATTGCGCACTGATATCAAAATATCACGTTCTGCCAAGATACTCTCAACAGCATTCTTACGGATCATATCTGCCTTTTTCAAAACCTGTAACAGATGTAAATGATACGTGTATGATTAGAACAATGTGTAAACAAATTAAAGACAATGGATTACAAATAAAACAGCATACCATCTTTTTCTTTTTTCTTTTTAAAGGAGGTGGGCAGCAGATGTTCATATAAAATTATGCAATGTACCCAAAAGATCTTGATCAGTTGATTTTTGAGTGATGATGGTAGAAGCAGTTAAAATATTAAATCCTCTATTCTAATTCTTTGTTGTGTCCTAGAAATAAATAAATATATAGCGTGGAAGGATAAGATCCTCAAGGATTCCTTACTGATTTCACACAGTCAAGAACAACGGAAAAGGCAATGCTTCAATTAGTCCATTTCCATGAAACATTCTCTTAACTCACAAGTCAGATTGTAGTTCTGTGTGGCCCCACAAAAGGAAAAAGAAAAGAAAAAAAGTGGCACAAGAATTCAATAGTAGTGGTCACCATAATTTTCATCTTTTTCTTTATTAGCCTACCATAATCATGTTTAACATACTAACCATTAAGATCAACTAACAGTGCTGATCCTTTAAATATAACGATTTCATGCATGCAAATATTTTCTTAAATGATTTATGTCTCTTCTACTTAATTAATAAAAGAGTCCTGTTTCCTATGCCAAAAACAAAAGCTTAATTCCAGACAGTACAACAGGAAAGCTGACTTGGCTCAGTGAAGGGGCCACCTCAAATTGGATCTACTGAACCATTGCTTGATACCAAATTTAAGAGAAGTGCTATATTTTCTATCAACCAGTGTCCCACTGGACATCTCCGGAAAAATAGTTCAAGCAACTGAAGATTAAATTATATGGCTCTAACCATGTTAATACCCTTATTATGTATCTATCAAGTGATAGAAGGGAAGGGACACTTAAGCTTTTCAGTCATGATCTTCCAAATGCTGTGCAAGTGATGCCAAAAAGTTCACTTTGGTTAGCTAAGCAGGAATGTAGTACTGATTATCCTGTATACACTCTTGCTCTACCTGAAGCCTGAATACAGCATAAGCTACAGTAAAGTGTCTCATTCAGTTATGACAGAAGTGATGAAACACAGATAGCTTTCTTCTACTTGAGAATTCATTTGCTGCACTGCAAGTTACATACAGAGACAACTTGAGTGATTCTCTGCTTCTGGCACAATATTTTTACCGACCCTTGGTGAATATATAATCCACATCTTCATTCACAACATTAAATCAGTGTTGCCTGTTAAAAATATTTTTCTCATAATTCAGCCTAAAAATGTCCACAGTTTAGTAAGATGTGGGACTTCCAAGCAAGGGCATAGAGGGATCACATCCTTTGGAAGTTAACATTCACAGTGTTAACTGTTAGGTATGTAACGAAAGAATGCATGGTCTTCAGCTTTAACTGTGTAAAGGCATGCTTCAAGCATATGCATTGAAGGTTCCAAATAGGAATTCTCAGAACCTAAGGGCCTGTTTCGTTAGTGTTTGTAAAACAGTTTTTTGTTCTCAATTTTCTAAAAGCACTTGAAACCTATTTGTTTAGTTTTTTTGTTCTCCAAATTTTTAAAAATTTTGAGAATTGAGACTTGATTTTAGAGAACAATAAAATGGTGTTTTCTGAGTTTTCAGGGTAAAATAGAAAACAAGGGAAACAACCCCTTCTTCTTGATGAGGTCTACCCATCAAACCTCCTTAGCAACAAAATATATTTTTTTTATTGAAGTATAAAAGCCCTTCACTTCAACGACGCTGCAACGATCTGGGTTCAACCATCTCTTCTTTCTCTCTCTCTCTCTCTCTCTCTCTCTCTCTCTCTCTCTGTGTGCAACGATCTAGGTTCAAGATGTTGTGCAACGATCTGGGTTCAAGACGCTATGCAACGAAGCTGTGCAACGATCTCTCCACTTTGGCAAATCCAGGCGATCTGGGATCTGGGTTCAAGAACTCCGACGTCTTCTCCGGTCTCTGTCTGTGTGCTTAGTTTGCAGCTCTCTCTCTCTCTCTCAACGATGTTGTGTAGATCTGAAGCTTAGATCTAGATTCAAGACAGACACACAATCTGTGTGTATGTGTTTATGTTTGTGTGTGCGTGTGTGTGTGTGTGGGTTTTGCAGTGGTTGTTGGGTTGGTGTTGGTTGCGGTGTTGGGTTGATGGTGGTTCTCGGTTGTGGGTGTTGGGCGATACACAGTGAAAGAGAGAGAGAGACAGAGACGAATAGAGGTGGGAATTGAGATTATTGTTCAAACAAATTTTATAATTTTTGTTCTTTAAAACTATTTTCAAAAATAGATAATCAAACAAGTTTTCTAATCTAAATTTTTTTAAAAATACTTTCCTAAAACTCTTCTCAAAAACTGTTTTCAGATACTAATTTTTGAAACACAAACCAAATAGGCCCGAAGTTTTGTAATATAAAAATATCAAAAAATATTTTTCTAAAACTCTTTTCAAAAATTATTTTCAGATACTGTTTCCTGAGATGCAAACCAAACATGCCCTAATTTTTCTTTTTAGTTTCATTTTTCAAAAACTCTTTGAAAATCTGATGTTCCTAATTTCTTAACAATAATATATAAGTGAATATATTCATATGTGTGTGTGTGTGTGTATATATATATATATAGAGAGAGAGAGAGAAATAAAAAATAAAAATGAAGAAGTGAATATGTATGCAAATCTTTTTCCTCATTTAAAGGTGCATTAGGGGTGTCGCTCTAAATTGCATACGCTTATTTTTTTTTTCTAATGTTATATGATTGAGCTCATGTCAAGAATGAGACAGTTTGACAATTTTTGAAATGATATGGATAATTCAAAATCATCGAGCACATTACAATAGGTCAAAGAAACTTACCATACATGACACACATGCTCAATCGAAAAAATTAAACATGGAATGAGTATATTTTGAACTATAAACAGGCACCCAAACACATCCCAATGAACTGAATCAGACTCGGTATTCAGTCCAAGCATTTTCCAATCCTTGTTGAACAATACAACAGGTCACCACCACCATCATAAAGAATATCATACATGACACGAGCTCAATAGGAAAAATAGAATATGGACTGATTATATTTTAAACAATAAAGAGACACCCAAACACCTCCCAATGAACTGAATCAGATTCAGTACTCAGTCCAAGAATTTCCCAATCCTTGTTGAACAATATGACAGGTCACAAAAACCATCTTAAAGTAACATGCAGAGACACATACAGAGAGAGAGAACAGAGACAAACTAAAAATAAGGAGTAAAATCCAAACTTCTTTTGAGGAAGCAACGAGTGGCTCGGGTCTGACAGGAGGAATGAGTCCTCAAGGTACATAAATGAGCATGTAAAGATGATATACGGCAGTAACACCAATCAAAATCCGTCCATTCTATCTTGTACCAGAAAATTACAATAACTAATAATTGATCTTTCGAAATATGTACTATTGTAGGGAAAAATTTACAGCTGAATGAACTGTCTAGCACAATGGTACAAACTACTTGTCATTGAAGAATCCACCAGTAGGTGTTCCCATGGTGCAATGTCAGATGCTACAACAAGAATTACTGATATGTGAAAAGCACACAAACAAAGCACATGCATCGAGACCAAGCTATTGCATGCAAATTCCTTCTGTATAAAGATAAATATATATCTCAACAGGGGATGACAGTTTTGAAAACTCACAATTGGTGCAGCAGTTTAATATGACCAACATGGTCCAACTTCTCTTTTGTATATGTTGCAGCAAGACTAATTTATAACAATCAAGAACCAACCATTCGAAATTATGAACATAGGCCACTTAATACATTACAATGCATGTGCAATAAACCTAAATGAAAATTTAAAAAAAAATGTCCATAATGATCATCGGCCACTGAGTACCTTACAATGCATGTGTGATGACATGCATGAAGAAACATCAACTGGTATGATCAAGCAAAGAAAAGCATAAGATAATGCGAAACAAAAATAGGCTCAGGAAATGACAATTTATAACGTGTGCCACTAGCAATAAGACAGATAGGTACCTTTATCGCGAAAAAATCCCCGGTTGTGCGTTTTTTTGCCAAGAAAACCCGGCCAAATGCGCCGCGACTGATTGGTTTTATAATTTCAAAGTCATCTATAGAGGTGCGGTCTTTACTCTGATGTATAGGGCTCGTTCTCAAGCTCCGTATGACATCATCTTCCAGAGGCGCATCCTCGTCAATTACAGTACTTGATATGTCAATTTTGTCATCATCAACTAGCTCACAAAGCTGCAAATACTTCTCCCTGGAGAATCACAACTCCTTAAGTTGCAAGAACAAAAGTTATCTTTATTTTTAATTTTTCAATCTTGGTTAGCAAGGAGAAAAGGTTGCAATGAGCACCCCTTCCACTCAGCCAAAAAATCTCGGAAGTTTCAAGTGAACTTTACTACAAGAGTTTCAGACGAAAAAGGAAGATAAGACAAAATACACGCATGAGACCCCATGCGGTGAACAAACCACAGGGGGTGTATCGTGGTAGTGAGAAATTTTTATTCCAAAGTCTAAACACAAAAAATCAACTCCATTAACTGCAAGGAACTTACCGAATCAGCTTTTCTATGCGTGCTCCAAACGTCTCCACAGTAAGTGCATCCAACTTTCTGCGATCAGTCACAACCCTCAAGTCTTCAAGACAAGAGAGCAAATATGGCAAAGAGCGATCATCATCTAAGGGAGCATTTGCTACGCAACGGGCGATGTCAGCAAGTTCATTCATCTGCATCAAAGAGAAAGACTACAAATAACTTGAAACTGTCAACGGAGAAAATGTTAGGAGAAAGAACACAGTTGTGTTGAAGTAATGTACCAACACATACGTGTCAAAATGCTGTACATCCCTTGCCATAAAACTTTCAAGAAAATCTCTATTAATAATGAATGATTGCAGCCTTAAATCAGTTATTTAAGCTGTACTAACACATACATTCCAAGCCAATATATGACCTTTACTATCGAACATTCAAGAAAATCTCTACTGGTACTGAAGGTATCCAGCTTACTCAGTTATTTAGGCACAATGCCGGCAGGCTGCTCACATAACAAAATACTCCAAAGTCTAAATATTAAGGATATGGTAGCAACTGTGAATTTCCTACTCTGTCTGCCCACACTGACTGTCTTATTTGAAAAAACAATTTCTAAGAAAAGGCACTAATTCAATGGAGACCTCGTTGTTTACTCCAATTATGCCAAAATTGTACATTCTCCTAAGTGCCTCTAGTTTCCGTATGAGTGGAATACATTTCATAGTAAGGCACCGCATGGAATGAAAGCACCATAATGCTTTAACTTTCTTACATAGGGCATGTCTTATGCAATGCATAGAAATGGAAAGAGGGCCAGGATTGCAGAGGGAACAGCACGTTGAAATCAGCAAATGTGATGATGTTGTCAGTGGCATAAGTATACACAAACTATTGCCACAATGATCAGATACATGATTTTACCACCTTCTGTTTCATATCTATCAGAAATCCCTCTTCTGATAGCTATGTGTATATATTAAAAACTACTTTACCACTAGAAATTCCAGCCATGCAGTAATCTGAGTTAGACTGAGAGTTGCACAACACGGATCCAGATTTATTGCCAGAAAACATATAACATAGCTGAAAATCAACTAGAAAACCATAAAACCATTTCTCTCGCATAGCAAAACTGCAATAAAACCCCTAGTATACCTGTGCCCACATGAATATGGCATCAGATGCTCATTAAAAGATGTGGCAACCACTTACCAATGTAGAAAGTCCATGATAAATTGAAAACACATAGGGGGGCAAAGAAAAGACTTAGAACTGAAAATTGAGATTGAGATTCAAATGAAATAGATTGATACATCATGCATCCTGTAGATCCGGAGTAAAGTAGACCGTCATAAATTCCCATAGAAAAGACAAAGAAGAAGTGAGGCATTAGACAAGTCTCAGAATTACCTGCGGAAGATCATCATGCTCAGAGCAAGCACCCTTTCCTGCCAATAGCAGATCTATCTGGCTGCTCCTCGGCGTCAACAATGGGGACCTAGGTGTCATGCTGCCTGCAGATGACGTTGTCATTCCTTGATCAGACTTGGGACCAAAGCGTGTTTTACATGACATGGATGGCAAACCCTTAAGGTCATCCATGAAAACAGAATTATCAGCTTCAGGAAAACAATCAAGCATGTCCTCTGAACCTCTACGAGACCAGTCACTGAGTTTCGGGGAGAGAAGATCAGATTCTTCAGTAACACTCGAGTTTGATACTTTTGCCCCATCTGGGCTCCCCACAGCATGTGCAAAATCCTTCTGTGAAAACGACTCCATCAACTTCTCTAGAGTCTCGGCAATTTTAACCAGGCGCACATTCACATTCATCCCATTCTGATCACATCGATCTGCTATTGCACAAATTCTAGAGTGGTCTTCCACATGCAATGTGGGAACCTCCTCCTCACAAATGCGACATATTATTGAACTGTCATCAGAAATGTTTGGCTGATCTCCCCAGTAACCCCATGAGACTTTGTGTTGGTGCTTCGAAGGAATTGAACAATGGCCATGTGCATCTTTTGGAGGTAGCTCAGGAGGCCTAGCAGTCACCAAATCTGAATCAGACATTCCTCTCCGGTTGCTCAGTATCTTAGAAGTTTCCACCTTATTATCATTCTGCTGCTCCTTCACCGGCATAGCTTCCTTTGGGCTTTTACCAACAGGGGTGGGGAATTTCTTCCAAGAAGCCATCCGATCCCTACTTGCAGGAGAGTCTAAGTCTTTTGTGGTTTCAGCAGCTAACGGAGAATAAGAATTTCCAGGTTGCACAACAAGGTCTCTCTTCCAATCCAAACCATGCTGCTCCTCACTGTAAAATTTCCTTGTTGAGACTGGTTTTAAGGGCTTTGCAGCACTAGAATTTTTTCCATCTCTTCCCGTGCCTGAAGGAATACCTTTATCAGCAGAATGCAGGGATTGACGAAGTGGAAAAACATGTTCATCTTCAGCCAACCCACTTTCCTTGTGGAACTGTAACAATCTAGTACACCTCGTGAGAATGAAAAGCATTCGAGTATGAAGCTGTTTCAGCGTGCCCATGGGGAGTTCCTGACGCCTATCATCCAATTCTTGAACAATTCCTTCACACTGAAGCCAAAATTCTCCAGGGGATGTCATAGCACAGCTCCGAGCCAAAACCAGCAAGTCTTCAATAGTTTCCTGCCATTCTGGATGACTTTCAGCATTCTTTTCCAGAATTCCAAGCAGATCTACTGCAAAAATATGCAGATCAGAGTCCACTTCTTCCTTTGCTTTGTCAAATTTTGCCCTTATCATTTCTAAAACCTCCTGTACACAGCAACATAGGGATCAGAACACATGACATCAGAAAAATATATCACCACAGCAAAGAAAGATATTTAAGAAGGGAAATTAAATTACCTCCAAATTATTCAAACCTCGAGGCTTCCAAAATGGGAAAGGCCGTACACCTTTGGAATTCAGCTCGTGTGAGAAACTTTTGATATCACCAGGGAACCTTTTTCTAGGTGCACTTGTGACACGAAGTATAGCTTGAAAGCGCGGGGATTCAGACTCCTTTGGGTTTTCACAGTCATATGATGTCTACAAAAGCAAATAATCAGCTTGTCAACTACTGAACTACACTATAGTAATTGCAGAATTCAAGACACGCATGACGTAAGTAATTAACTGCATAGCCAGCAGTTAACCAATTACCTTTAACTCTGGAGTACACTCTTCTGAACTCCTTAAGCCTCCAGACTGACCCCATGATGAATTATGCCCTCCTGTTAAGATAATTCAGGTAATAAAAGGTCAGCAGAACAAATTTGTACAGTCAATTCCTTTAAAATCAGCTATGCATTGCCACAATATAAGCCAGAGGTGGAGCCAAAATTCCATCTAAGAGGGGGTAAAACATGAACAAGGAAAAATCAACAAATACGAAAAGTTGAGCAAATTACCAAAATGGACCCCGAACTATACCAATCGTTTCAATTCGGCCCTTATACTAAATTTTATCTCAATTTAGCTCTCCAGTTTCTTAATTTGCATCAATGTGCAACTTCTGTCCAATTTTATAACAAAAAATTAAACACGTGCATGTCACGTGATTTTATTCTCGTGGTATTTTAGATAAATCCTAACTACCCCATCTCTTCAACTATCCAAGCCCAACTTCCTCACCCACCAACCCACATGAGCAGTTGTTACTTCTTCCTCCTCTTCCCTTCCTTGTTTCACTAGAGGTTTTGTTCAATAAGAAACAACAATATTATTAATAATTGATATAAAAATTGGTACAATAATCAATCAAAAGTGGACAAGTCATCCAACTTACTGACTGGTAAAACATAAGGTAAAAACCAGAACACTAGAAACCAGTGAAAGAAAATAGACAAATTGAGGCCACATTGCTATCCACATGATGTTGTCCAGCTTGTCGTAATACTAAAGAGAGGAGTACTCTCAAAATCCTATCACAGATATCCAAAAAGAAGCCAAGACATAAACCCGCTCCCATAATCCCTCAACTTCCTCCCTTTATCTTCAAAAATTCTCGCATTTCTCTACATCCATAAAACCCAATTTTTTACAAAAAAAACCACAATGCCAAAGAGTCTTCCCTTTTCTACTTCCACCTAAACCCATAAAATCTAAACAAAAGATAGATAATATAGATCTCAAAGCCACCTAACAAAGGCCAACTAAATCAAACTACTTATTCCATAAAGATAAAACCACAGGTCAATGCAAGAATAGATGATCCACGCTCTCAACCACCCCTCGCACAACACACACCACCAAATGAAAGGCAAGTCATAAGTCTTCTCCTTTGAAGTACATTATTAGTATCAATATGAGCAATTATCCATTCACAAACTTTCACCTTTAGAGAAGCACTAGTATCCCAAATATTAGAAAATGGATAAAAGAAAGGAAGTGAAGGCTCAGCACTCAATGTAAATCCACCCGAAGTATCACTAGTCCAAACTCTCTCATTCAAAGAGTTTTGGGACAAAGAGACATCATGAAGGATTGAATATAAAATCAACAATTATAAATGTTTTCTATCATTAAGATTTTTACAAAAACCAAAATCCTAAGACACCGGAAAAGAATAAGATGTTACAAGATAGGCAATAAAATTCCCGTGATAGCAAAAAATACGATAAAGGCAATTTTTCCCTCTAAATATCCTCCCAAACATGAGCCCTCACTTCATCTCCCACAATGAAACTCACCTTCCAAGAAAAAAGCAAGATAATCCATGAGAAATGAACTTTTCATGTACTCTGGAAGGTCCCTCTCAACCCCTTTAGCATTTCATCCATTATCCTGTAATTTATATTTGTTTCAAATAACCGTATGCCACAGCGAATCATGCTCTAATAGAAATCTCCAAAGCCATTTTTCAACTAAAACCATATTCCTTTTAATCAAAATTTTCACTAGGGGTGTCAATCGTGTCGGGTTAAACGGTTACGTGTCGAGTTAAACATGTGACGGGTGAAAAACATATAAACCCGTACACATCACGTTTAATAAACGGTTGAAAAATCTTACCACGAATACAAACAATTTAATAAACGAATAACACGATACAACTCATTTAACCCACTTAATTTTTAAAAAATTATATCAACAAATTTTAGTACTGCACTTTTTTTACTGTCAGTTATAATTGTCTCAAAAAATAAGAACTTCTAGTCAAATCTCACTTGAAAGTCAACTCGAAGACTAAAGAAAAGGGGAAGAGGCCACTGCCTTTTATAGGCAAGTCAACCCTCCCCATCTCCCCTCATTTGTCAATGTGGGACAAAAACAAAAAGATATTGGCTTTGTCTTTGAACTAATCCTTTACTCTTTTTTTTGTATTAAATTTTTTACTTCTTTTTTTTGGCTAATTTTTTAAAATAATTATTAATTTATTATCATATTAATTTTATTTATTTAAATAGATAAAGGTATGATAATCGATTTGACAAGTCTCACCCGAACACGAGCCGTTTATTAAACGTGTTTGGCAGGTCAACCCGTTTACCACCTAAACCAGTTAAAATCTCACTCAAATCCGCTTAATTCGTGTCGGTTAATCGTGTCGTGTTGAATTTTGATAGGCCTAGTTGACTTACCTATAAAAGGCAATGGCCTCTTCCCCTTCTCTTCAGCCTTTAAGTGTGACTTTCAAGTGAGATTTGACTAAAAATTTCTCTTTTTTTTAGGCAAGTACAGCTGGCAATAAAAAAAGTGGAGTATTAAAATTTATTGATATAATATTTTTTAAATTAAACGCGTTAAACGAGTCATATCGTGTTATCCGTTTATTAAACGGTTCGTGTTTGTATTGAGCTTTTTATTTAAATAGATAAACGTGTGATAAACGGTTTGACAAGTGTCACCCGAACACGAGCCGTTTATTAAACTTGTCAAGAAAGGTCAACCCGTTTACCACCCAAACCAGTTAAAATCTCACTCAAATTCACTTAATTCGTGTCAGTTAATCGTGTCGTGTTGAATTTTGATAGGCCTAGTTGACTTACCTATAAAAGGCAATGGTCTATTCCCCTTTTCTTCAGCCTTTAAGTGACTTTCAAGTGAGATTTGGCTGAAAATTCCTCTTTTTTTTAGGCAAGTACTGACAGTAAAAAAAGTTGAGTATTAAAATTTGTTGATATAATTTTTTTAAAATTAAACGCGTTAAACGAGTCGTATCGTGTTATCCATTTATTAAACTGTTCGTGTTCGTGTTGAGATTTTTCACCCGTTTATTAAATGTGTTGTGTACAGGTGTACATGTTTGTCACCCGTTTAACTCGACACGTAACCGTTTAACCCGAGACGATTGACACCTCTACTCACAAACTTAATCTTCCTTTTATCTGACTCCACCTCCCGCGATGCTCATCACTCCCACCACTCTCTCTCCCTCTCTCTTTATGTGTCCCGCCTCCATCTGATGTTGTTTTAGAGAAAATCAACTACAGTGATGGGAGGAGAAAGAAGGAATAAATGCTCAGATGAGGCCTACAATGTCATCTTCCCAGAGGAACTCTGATGGAACTCCACAGTATCTATTATTGTAGCATCATGGCCTTAAACTAACACTTAGGTTAGATTTAAGCCCCTTTATTTACATATTGGTTGAAACCTATGCATTATTTGATGAAATTGGCAATAAATATAAATGAATTTGTTGATTGATTTTACAATTGATATGAAATTAAGTTGAAAAATTATTTGAGATTGAGCTCTTATTTAGTTGGATAACTTTTAGATCGAATGTCTGATTCTTAGTGGAATTGAATAAGGACAGCAAGCATTAAACCTGTCGAGTATAAAGGTCGAATTCATAAGAATATTTCCTTATTGCATTGAAATTAGGATCAATTAAGATTCGGTCCGAACACACGATTCGTTGACAAACCTACAATGAATACTCTTGAAACTAATGTCATAATTTGATCTATACTATTAATAGACAAAGATGAGAGGATTTATTGTCCACTACTAAAATGTCCATTATGCCCTATGTCTTCTCAAATACCTATTTTTTTAACTCTAGTTAACCACATCCATCCATGAAATATTAATATTTTCATTCATTTTTTTCCTAATAACCACCCAACTCTTTTTTTAACACTATTCAACTGTCTAATTCTTTACTCACAAGGACAACTACAAGTGCAAAATATCTAGTAGTTGAATAAATTGTCCAACTTAAGTAAAAGACACTTCGAGTTCTGTGTATGAAGTAAATTCATGGGCTCCCTTTGGTGCACCCCATAATCTTAATACTTTTATCCTGCTCTACGCGACTTAAACTACTGTGGGAACTTCATGCTGATCATCTTCCATTAAACAAAATCCATCATAAAGCAAATAAAAATCACTTTGTTTCACTACCAATCAGCACAACAAGGTCCCCTTAGTTTCCTATATTCAGAAGAAAATATGTAGGTTCTCGTGATAACTGAAAGTTGTGTCGTGTTTTCCAACAATGAGGGTCCATGAGTTTTATAAGCACCAAAAGTTTCATCAGTAGCATCTACTATCTTCTTCATTGACACGTGTAACCAGTGAAAACCATCAATTTCAATGCAAGACAATTTATTACTAGCACCAAAATTTAGCCAAAGCTTGACTTGGCTTGAGCCTAGAGCACGTACACCAAACCAAGACACTCATAATTGTTTCACAAAATTCTCCCCTTCATTTTACTTTGTATAGCCATATTGGCAAAAACCATTGACAGCACTTATATCCTGCCTACATGAAATTTGCAAGCCAATGGAGCATGACTTAATATTAACTACAAACTCTCTCAGCTCTCCCCAGTTTGTCTCCTTTCACGTCTCCCATGTGCATCAACATCGTGAGTGCATTATCTCTAGCATAATATAAGCCAAGCCTGGAAAAAATTCTAAATCACACCATAGTTAAAAAATATTGGAAAAAAAAACTATTGATACCCATCATTTGATTTGGTCTTTCGTCTCAGACACATAAATATAAGCACAAGAAAAAATTCGAACCAAAAATTTACATATGCGCATTATCAATCTATTGGCAAGATCTATAGAGGAATCATAAACATACCAGCTTCATAAGATGATTCACCGTTTTGTAGCCTCGACCGAGCCTGAACATGCGGACTCTGGTCTCTTGACGGCCCACTCTCCGTCGACATACTGTCCGAATTACTCCCATTCTCCACACAATTCCCAACACGTCCCATTTTTCTCTTCTCCTCACCCTCCTTCATCTTCACCCCCGACGCCAAACTCCCACCCACCCCACCGCCACTGCCACTGCCACTGCCATTGCCACCACCACCGCCGCCACAACCACCACCAAGTGGCTTCGACAAATTACTAGCACCAAGCGCCGGCCCCTTATTGTCTCTACCATTGTACCCAAAAAAGATCTCCTGCGGCAAAGGTCCCGATCGCGTCTTTATCCGATTCAAACCCAAAGAAGAGGCCAAAATCGGCGACACAGACGCCGGCGGCGGCACTTCCTTCACGTCCATACCTTTTTTCAACTTCGAACTTGTCCCCAAACTCGGCTTTCCCAAGTCAAAATTCCGAATTGGAGTCCGAGTTCGAGTCTGAGTCTGAATTTTTTCTTTGTCTTTTTCTTTTTCTTTTTCTTTCTTCTTCTGGGATTGAGATCTGAAGCTATCTTTGACTAAGGTTTGACTACTTGATTTGGGTTTCTTCTTATCCAATCGGATCGGAGAACTGGAGCCGAGGGATTGGGGGCTGTTGGTGGTGGAGGAAGAGCCGTCGGGGCTCGAAGTGTCAGATTTTTTGGAGGAGAAGAATCGGCCTTTGAACACCATTTTTACTTAATTTTCGTTTTTGGATTCTGAAATTTTCTAGGGTTCAGACAGCCCTAACACAGAGACATGCTGGGCTGTCGTGGAAGACTATACCATTGTGAAAGGAAGCAGTGATGGATACAGACTGGTTCGCCGCCACAGAGATTGTGTGTTTGTGTTTGTGTTTGTGTGTGTGTGTGTGTGAGAGAGAGAAAGAGAGAGAATTGAAGTGTTGGACTTGATGGATATAAACGAGGGACGGAGAGAGACGCGGGTTTGAATTGACGCTTCAGAAAGGGGAATGACTGTAGAAGAGTTGGATCAGGAATCTTTTACTGAGGCACGTTTGGTAACCACTAATTTTCTCGTTTTTTTTTTGTTTTTATTTTTATTTTTTGACCCAAAAAAAAATTAAAATATATTTAGTGAATGTTTTCATTTTTTTTTTACAACTCTATTTTGAAAACAATGGCAAAATATGAAAATATTTGAATTGGTGTTTTTGAAAACATCAAAAAAAAAAACGGACGCGTGAGAACTCAATGAGGTCTGAGATTCGATCTTTCTTAGCAACAAAAGTGAATTTTTTTGCTTGACTATAAAAGGCCACCCCTCTCTCTCCCCCTTTCACCCTTCTCTGTCGCCTCTCTCTCTCTCTCTCTCTCGATGGCGAAGACGAAGCCGAAATCCAAACGGACGCGAAGGATCCAGACAAGCCACGAAGACCATCTCTCTCTCTCTACCTTCTCTATTTTTTGTAGTTGTGATGGATTTTGGGGAGTG
>CM042202.1:16819642-16833164 GCA_023539305.1 Ilex asprella
GTATTGGAAATGGGTTGGCTGTTGGTGGTGGTGGATGTTGAATTTTTTTGTATAATACCAAACAAGTTTTTTATTTTTGTTTTTATAATTTTTTAAACATAAATGACTATCAAACATGTTTTATATTTTTAATTTTTATCACAAAAAAAAAAACAAAACTTTGTTCTGTTTTTTTAAAAAAAAACATAAAAACGAAAACATTACCAAACGCACTCTTAATTACCGATATACCGTTGTTTTAAACTTATTTACCAAAGTATTGTTGTTTTAAAAGCGAATTTGGCAAATCTGACTTCATAGGAAAAACGAATTTGTCAAATCCAACTTCATTTGAAAAGCGGATTTGACAAATCTGACTTCATGAGAAAAACGAATTTGACAAATCCGACTTCATAGAGAAAGCGGACATACCAAATCCGCTTTTATATGGAAAGTGGACATATCAAATTCGTTTTTATATGGAAAGCAGACTTATCAATCCAAGGTGCAAGCCAATTTGATTTATATATAATTGTGTTGATCACCAAAAGAGTATTTGGCTATTTATTGAATACGTTTGGTCTCTCTGATTTTATATTATTTGTGAATCAACTCACCTTTATTAGTCACTATACTAAATAGTAAATTTTTTATTTCTTTGTTTCTCTTTAATTACATCATTTAAAATTATTTTTTACATAATATTTTTTTAAAAATAGCATCAATTTTTTTTCAAAATGCATAACTCGATAATTTTTTTTTAACACTATACACTAATATATATATGGACAATGTATGAAATAAAGATTATATTAACTTATAAATTAAATAAATATTAAATAATTGAACGTATAATATAATTGAGTGATGTAATATTTTTTGGAGGAAAATATTTAAGAAATAAAAAATCAACTTCCTTCCTATCTTAATGTAGAGATGAATAAATAAATAATAAGATAAAAAAAATATGGACTTCCCTTCTTTAAGAGTAAGAAAAAAAATTTCCTGGGAAAATACCATAAGAATTGAGTTCTCTTATTGCTATAAAGTCGAATTTTTTAAATCTGTTTTCCAAATGAAGTCGGATTTGACAAATCTGCTTTCTCCATGAAGTCGAATTTGTCAAATCCGCTTTTCAAATGAAGTCGGATTTGGTAAATCCGCTTTCCTCATGAAGTCGGATTTGTCAAATTCGCTTTTAAAACAACGGTACTTTGGTAAATAAGTTTAAAACAGCTATATATTGGTAATTAAGTTTGAAAAGGACGATATTTTGGTAATAGACTCGTTGGATCAGATACCAGAGAGGATCTAGATACCGTCGATTTCAATCAGCCAAAGATACACTAAATTCCTATTTAATCCTTTGAATTTAGAAGTTTGGAGTAGGTTACTGTACCCGTACAATAATATCTTCACAAAATTTTAGTCATACTGCTTCTAATTTACCATATTTTTAAAAAAACACTCTCTATTTTTAAAATTTTTATTGACACCCCTATTAGATTAAAAAACTTTAATTAGAATATAATTTTACTAAATTAGCCAAGATATATTTTAGAAAAAACTTCATTCATATCTCCTCTAGATAGACATCTTCTATATAATAAAATAGAGCGGGGACTTCAACATCCAAAGGCCTCAAATCAATCTAGGCTTCAACATCCAATGGTCTCAAGTCAATCTAGGCTTCAACATCCAACAACATTCATCAAAGGCTTCAACAAGCCGATCCTACGGTCTCAAATTCATTCATCCAACGGTCAAAAATTTATAACTTTTTCTTTAATATTTTCTTTTAAAAAAAGTCAACAACTGCGGCTGAACTTCTAACACATCCTATGATCTCAAAGTCATTTATCAAACGGCCAAGAAATTATAATTTTTTTCCTTAATATTTCTCATTCCAAAAAGTCAACGATTACTACTGATCTTGAAATACATCCTATAGTTTCAAATTCATTCATCAAACGGTTAAGAAATTATAATTTTTTCCTCCCAACAGGTAAACAATTACTGTTAATCTTGGAATACATAATTTTCTCTAACATAATAATTAAATTGATCAAATTTTTCATTAATATCATCTATGTAGTGTAACATTTTGAATTTGTATAAGATACAATGAGATTAAAAAAAACTCATCAATTTAAGATGAAAAAAAAAATAAGAGCGCTGCTTAACACATTTATATTGAATATAATTAATTTTAATTTTTTTTATTTAATTAATTATATCAAACTAACATGTCTTACACACATCTTGAATAAAAAATTTAAGACTACTTTTTTTTATCTCTTAAGAAAACTCAACGCTAATATATTCTTATAAATTAATAATTTTGTAATAGCTTGTACTAATTAAAAAATAAAAATATTTTATAAATGATATTTGTAAATAATTTTTTGATATAAAATATTTTGGCGATATACTCTTTGATAAATTAAAATTTTAATTTCTATCAGATTTAACTCGATTTTAATTACATGTATATAAATTAATATGTTTTTAAGTCAGTTTGTAAAGTTTTAAGTCAGCTTATAAATTTTAACATATAGATTAATATGTTTTTAAGTCAGTTTATAAATTTTTAGTTTCTATCAGATTTAACTCGATTTTAATTACATGTATATAAATTACTATGATTTTAATTACATGATTATGAGTTTTGTAGACATGTTGAAATCTTTTTGCCCTCTTCTACTCAACATCACCCCCAGCACATAACACACAAATAAACCCAGCACACACAAATCACACACACACACACCAAGTGTTTGTTGGAATTACCGACAGAAATTTTGTGTACTCTACCAATGTTTTTTATTATTATCGAGTTTCTACATCCATTTTCTAGCAATGTGGGAGTTAGAGATCATGACTTCATCTTGCTGTGAGATATTCTTTCTCTATTTTGGGCCTTGGTTGTGAGATATTCTTTTTCTATTTCGGGCCTTGCTGTGAGATATGCTTAATGTGTACTGTGCTGAGAGGGTAGAGGGGAATTTGACATTTTGCTTTTGGGAAGATGTGGATTTTGCTTTGTCACATCTCAGCTTTGTTATATCTCAACTTTTCAAGGGCTCAATAATTCTCGAATCCTGTGGTTATTATGTCAACTCTGTTATTGGGTGATTATTAAGGCTCAGAAAGATTTTGTGTTACTTGCTTGGTTGAGTTCCTATAGTATGTCTGTACAATGCACTGCTGCACCTATGTATTCCAAGTTTCAGTAAGGGGATTTTTTTTTTGTTGATTCAGAATTTGGATGAAGTGAATGTTGTTCATAGAGTTTAGTTCAGCTGTATAAATGTGAAAATAATTTTGCGCTAGCAACTGTTTTGGTTACTTTATGATTTATAAATTGTATTATCCTATGGATTTGTCGGTTATCTCATTTATAAATTATAATATCCCATGCTTTGGTTACTTTACGATTGCTTTTGCTATTTGTGTATTCACTATTCTGTTGTTCATAATTATAGTTCATCCGTAGCAATTCTATTTACTGTCTCTCAGGCGGCGTACTCCTCTCCATCGAAGCTTTTTACTCATTCTATTGAGAATTGATTCAGCCTCAGAGTTATGAAAAAATTCCCTAATTTCAATTGTGAGTTGTGAATATTTTTTTGTTCCTTCTCTGGTGAATGTTTGTTTCCTGCAAAGACAAACTTTTGTATGTACCATCTCTGGTGTCTTTCTTTGTTTGTAGCAGTTACCATACCAATAACTTATGTTATGTTCTTATTTTTTGTGGACTATTTTATGATTTTAATTTGTCTTTCTCACTTGATTGTGAGTTAAGTTATGTATTTCTGGTTATGCTCATTGAATTATTTGTTTGATCTGTTGAATTTGTGGATGTTTGTATGTGTATGAGTTGGATTCTCATGAGCTTTTTGGAGATTCTATGTGATTATAGTTACATGAACAACTTTTGGTTGTTTTGTTCATGTTTCAGTTTTGTATGCTTGATTTTGGGGGATTGTAATGTTTGTTTTTAGTTATGTATACATGTTGACATTTCCATGGTTTCCTATTTTTAAAGGATATTTTGTCGAAATTTTACAAAAATAGCGGGTTATTATTAGATAGGTGTAACTTTCTTTAATTATTTTGCAAAAATAGCAGAAATTTTGTTTTTTCTTTTGCATTATAAGATTTGAACGATCATATGAAATTGATTATTGTTTTGGTTGTTTTATTTATCTTTCAGTTTTGTATACTCGTTTTCAAATTAATTGGTTGGTTTACATTGCACCGTACCTTCAGGCACGGGTTGCCCTTAGAGATTATATGACTCATTATTTTTATCTATTATCTTGAATCTCTAGAGCTCTATGATTCATTATACTTAAAGTGTGTCCACCCTAAATTATAGTTTTTGCTCCGCCACTGTTATTAGGAATCTTCACTCTTCACTTCTCCAAATTAATCGATTGATTTACATTGCACTGTGCCTTCAGGCATGGGTTATCCATAGTATCTTCAATAAGACCTCCTCTATTTTATAATTTTTTTACATATTAAAATTTGATTCGAGTAAATTAAAAATTATTTTTAATCGACTCGAATCAAATTTAATTAATTTGCATTGAATTTTAATCAACCCAAATTTTGATACGTAAAAAAATATAAATTTTAATTAATTCAAATTTTAATATGTAAAAAATAAATTTTAATCAACTTGAATCGAATTTTAATTGGCACAAATTTTAGTAAATATAAATATATAAATTTTAATCAGTTCAAATTTTAATATTTTAAAAAAATTAATCAGCTCGAATGAAATTTTAATCAACTCAAATTTTAATATGTAAAAAAAATAAATTTTAATTAGCTCAAATTTTAATATATAAAAAAAATAAATTTTAATTCGCTTGAGTTTTATGTAAAAATGTTGGATTTATGTAGGGTAATTTTGTAATTTATATATATATATATATATATTTTTTGTAGAAATGATGATTTAATGGCAAAAGGTGTTAATGATGTTTAAATATAAACTATAAGCGGTGTCGATGATATTTTGAATAATAAAAGAGATGTCCTTAAAAATATTATAAACTATAAGTTAGGTATGACTAAAATGATCTCTCATATCTTTTGGTATCGAATGCAAAATTTTTTTTCTTTTGTTTTAGTAAATTATGTATTTAACCCTCAAATTATTATTTTTGTATCAATTAAGTCCATAAATTTTTTGAATCAATTAAGCCCCTAAACAATTTAATTATTTCAATCAAGCCTTTCTGTTAGAGTTTCTAACAAAAGTATGTGGAGTGTTTTGGTCACGTGCCTTCAAGAGTGTTTTAGGCAACCCATTGAATAAATTATGCATTTAACCCTTAAATTATGACATTTGTGTTAATTAAGCTCCTAAATATTACAGATAATTAGCCATTTGTCTATGAATCTCAAAGAACAACTCTCAAACCAAAAACTTGAGGTGAGTACCTAAATATGTTTATGGTATGCAAGCTTACATACACCAACATAACTGGTCACATTGTCATACTCGATTAGGTTTGTGTTGCACAATTTTCTATTGAAACAATGATCTAAACTAGGGATGTTTTTCATATTGTGGTAACCTACTTACTAACAATCAACTACAAGTATTTAGCCAGTTCGATTAAAATACCTGGCGACAACACAATTACGTATGTCAAAATAAACCTTACGTTACTGTTATCACTGGGAAAAAAAATTCAACCACGGAAGTGTCCTATTTGAAGAAAAAGGACAATCAAATTAATAATAAAATAGGTTTTTTTTTGTGGGTATATTTTTTTTAGACTTATTTGAGATGAAGTGTTTGAATAAATTTTTTACTTTACTAAGTTCAATTTTAATAAAACATCTTGTGATTAAGTACAAAATTTAAATGACATTTGAATTTTTTTACTTACTTACCCTTCCTTAAATTATGTATAATTCTTATTATTTCACTCTCTTTTTCTTTCTTTCCTATTTATCACACCATTATTCTCCCTCTCTTTATCTCTCTTTCCATTATTCTCTCACTATTTCTCTCCTATTTTCTCTCTCTCTATCTCTCCTTTTTTTTTTAATCTCTCATTGATAATTTTTTTTTCAAATATGTAAAGATTTAATTTAATTTATTTATCTGTCTCTCTCTCCCTCACACTCTCCCTACTCCTATTTTTTCTCATCGTTACTCTCTTCTTATTCTCCCTCTTTTTATATCAATATTACAACAACACCATTACACTAATCAGTTACAATTTTTCAATAAATATACCAAACAATTACTCATGTATTCTGATAAACAAACATTTATACCAAATAATTACACAAAATTATGACACTAACCCAATTTGTCATTCAGCTGTTTATATAAACCAAAAGCTACATCAGTATCACAATATAGCTAAACCAAATTTGGTGTAATGATAGACTTTTTCATGTAATGATAAACCCAATTTGGGGTAAACTTTTTTTCGTAATGATATATAATTATTGTAATCAAGTCGTGATACTAAGTGGTATAACTTTTTAGTTTTATGTAAATAACAAAATGATAAATTAGGTTGGTATTGTAATTTTGTATAATTATTTGATGTAATTGTTTAGTTTATTAGAACGTATAAATAATTGTTTGATATATTATAGGATAATTGTAACTAATTGATGTAATTTTGTTGCTGTAATATTGATATAAGGAGAAAGAGAATAAAGAAAGAAAGAATAATGGTGAAAGAAATAGAGGGAGAGAAAGAGAAAATAGTAGAGAAAGATGAAAAAATTAAATCAAATATTTACATATTTGAAAAGAAATAAATTATCAATGGGGGGAAAGAGAGAAAAAAAATAGGAGATAGATAGATTATTGTCTCACTTTCATGTCGGATTAATGAGTCAAGTCATAATTTAACCAGTAATGCTATGCTGACAAAAATTAGGGTGCAAATAAAGAACCTAAATGACATAGCAGTTATTGATATGGCAAAATCTTTTCGTCTTCAACAAAATCTTTTCATATTCTCCAAATCAATGACAAATGGGGCAAAATCTTTTCGTCCTCTCCGCTTCCCTAACATGCACAGACAAAAAAAAAATAGAGAAAAAAAATGACATTGCAGTTAATCTTGGCATATCAGCAACTGCCATGTCATTTGGATTTTTTATTTGGTCCATAATTTTGGTCAGCACAACATTACTATATTTTAACACCCCTACCTAAACCTTAATTAATTGCTACTACCTGGGTCCCATTTGATTTAAGCATAGTTACAGTAAACAACCACAAGAACTTAGCGAGGGCCAGTGCAGCGGCACTTTGCTTTCATGGGTTCAACTACTCTTGCTATTAAGCTGGACAATCAGCTGTTCTTGTCCAAGAGAAGGGTTATATGATGTATACCTTATCCTAGATCCGATGCGGATGACTTGCCTTCGACTCGACTGAAAAGAGAATTAGTTGAGGTACACTTCTTAAACACCTTTTACCGTCGAACCAAAAAAAATAAAGTTGAATCTCTTTCATGGTGAAAATCCAGTTATATATAATAGATTTCACTTAAATTCAAGAGAAATTGATAGGAATATACATATCACAGAGAATCTAAATCTCATTGCACTATCTCTCACAATTGTGTGTCAAAATCAAGCCTTCTATGTGTTACAAAGATTTTAGTAGAATGCTACAATCAGATTTATGTAAAGCTTTGAGCAGGACTGTTGGCTGATACATTTGAATAAAAACATTTTACACACCGAAGACTGTCATTAAATGATAGTGATTACCCCATAAAATTGACAGGAGTTTCCAAGCTACCTACCAGAATCCCAAGATCAATGTCCTTGTCTTCAAATTTCTTGATGAATGAGTGATTCTGGAAACACAATGGAGGTCGAGAAGTCTGAGTTTCAAATTAATGTAACAGGCTATCAAAGATGTAATGAAAAAAAAAATACTAACCAAAAGGTCCAAAGATGACGATCTATCTCCAGGTTCCTTCTGTATGCTACACATGCATAAATCAGTCAGATCAATAACAAATCATTTGTGCATATATAAAAAGTTCCCAAATTAAGTGTATCAGTATGACCCTGAGGTTGATTAGAAAACAGAGGCTACACCCGCTTTGCTTGATGCATATATCAAGTAAAACACAAATAATATTGAAAAGCAGTAGTTGCCTTAGCCAATAAATAGGAGAAAGGGAAACTTTTTTGACATCCCCTGACATGGAGACCTCTTAAGATAAGTGTGTAACAAAATCTACTGCTATGCAATTCAATAACTATAAATACAAGCAGAATGTATTATTCATTTATTCTTATTACCAGGCGGAGATGAATGAACAGAACTCAGGGGAGAATTGATCTGGTGGAGCAGATGGTGGTGGATTTCCCACAATTGCCTCCAAAAGCTCATAAAAGCTTGGCGAACCTAGCTGATCTTCAGATTGTATGTAAGGAAAACGTCCTATAGCACACTCAAGTATCACCATGCCCAAACTCCAAATATCACTTTTATAGTCATAGCTGCTCCCACTGATTCTTTCAGGCTTAAAGAGAAAAAAGACAAAATAAAAAACAGCTTTCAATGCTTGCATAGTGTAGATAAAAAGTCCAGACTAATGGATCAAGTAGGAGAACAAAGGATATTCCAGCAAAAATAACTGGACCAGCTAATGTAGTGTTCAAATCTGAATACTGAGAGATGGTAACTCCACTCACCGCCATGTAATTGTAAGTCCCAACAAATGTATCCCGCTGGCCCATAGAGCTGGCGAGCATAGCACTCACGCCAAAGTCTGTAATTTTTACCTCCCCCTTGTGGTTTACTAGCAGGTTGGACGGCTTTATGTCCCTATGGATCACATGTCTATCATGATGCAAGTACACGAGACCCAGTAAAACCTGTAACAGAAGCATGATTTCAGCAAACTGCAAAAAATACTTCTCAAAACTGTTGAAAGGAGTGGAGCAACTCTCCAAACCTTGGATTCTTTAGAAAAAGAAGAGACACACCTGTTTACAAACAACTGCCAGATATGGTTCAAGAAGTGTCTTAACTTGTCTGATTACATCTGCCAGGGACCCACGGTCCATGTATTCAAACACAAGAGAGATAGCTCCATTATGATAGAAAGAGTGGTAGCAAACTACAACATTTGAACATTGTGATGCTTGATTTATTTTCAGCTCCTGCACAATTTGTTTACGGATATCCTCTTGTATATTCATCTGGATAACCTGTGGCACATCACTTATGAACTACTGAATTAGAAAATATCGACTGCATTCAATTAGAGGAAATCTTAGGGCATCAATCAACCAAAAAAGAAATCAGTGAGAGAAGGCCAATATCAAGACAAGTATCATGCCATGAAGCTCAAGTCTCATACTAAATGATCCAACATGGAGGAATTATGAGACAAAAATTTCTGCGATTGGGTATGTGAACTAGTATCCTAATATAAAATGATTCATCCAATCAGTAAGGAGAATTCACTTAGTCAAAATCTCGACCATCTAGATTGTTTTAAAAAACATTTTACTGTGGTTTAAGCATGTGTTACAACCATGAATCAGTTCACTCCTTTTCAAAACAAGAGCAGGAGCAGAGCATTCAGAATTGGCTAGTTCACATAAGATCTTTGAATTTCTCCGTGTGACACCACACTGTGCCTATGTAATAGTTAAAAAGAAATCTCAATGAAATTGGCCAATGGTAGATTAAGTAGCCAAGTTCAATATGCAAAAAAAAAAAAAATTGCAAATTGAATTGTTTGCGTACTGACCTTCAGGGCAAATGAAGTTCCAACCCATTTATGGCGAACTAGTTGAACTATACCACCACTGCCCTTTCCAATGACTTTGATCGTCTCAAGGTCTTCCAATGAGAATTGAAGATCAATCTCCTTACTTTCTACAGGCTGTCCAAGTAAACAAGAACAGCAAGTCTTGGTTTAGGGGATAAACTAAGAAAGTAAACAATAAACCTCAATGATGCAAACACATACATATCATTATAAGAATATTGAAACATAGATAACAAGTAAAAAACTATTATGTGATGAATTAGTGGTATGCCATGTTTCCCATAAGAAATTAAATACCATGTTGCCCACCTGAATAATGCTGTTTGGTGCCGAGTAAAAGTTCCTGACACATTGACCATCCCCATAAAGCCTAAGATTCTATTAGACTATTGCTTTATACAAAAGCATTCAATCAATAAGGCAAAGGGCCAGAATAACTATGTGATTTCACTTTTCTTGAAAGCCAATCTAATGTTCACAAAAAGCTATGGCCTACCATTTTTCACTAATCATGCTTACTGTGAACAGAACTATACAGGGGAGTATTTTTCCCATTAAAATCTAACAATGTAACTTTAAAAAGAAAAAAAAAGAACTTGAGGTTCGCAGACGAGTGAATCCCCTTCAGCAGATTATTCAGCCAAAAAGATTGCTTGATTTATGAATAAATGCTATCCATTGATTATTCTCGTCTGAAATTGGAAGCATACACAATTATACTGTTCAGCAATATATGAATGAATAAGATGTTTCATGATTTTAGCTGAACAAAATTTGCAATCACATGGTCCTTCTCTAATGCTCATTAGTGGCAGTGATGGAACAATGTTGATTTATTTGCCTTGACATTCAACAACCATAGCTACAATCACTCTAGTTTCTAACATACCAAATTGAGATGAATAAGGGCAAAGTTAAGTGATAAAACAATTTCTATACAATCAAATACGAAAAAATGAAATATCAGACCATAAATCACCCTGTAAAATGTAATCGCGACAGAATCTTACACGAGGTTTTTTCTCTTCAGAAATGAGCCGCAGACCTTTCTGGTTTAAAAGCAAATCCCCATCGTGAAATGTTCCACTAGCAGTCCTGTACATTAACAATGTGTTTAATTTAAAAAATCCTTATTGCCAGATACAGTTCAGAAATTCACACATCCATACAAACATGTATCCCTATATACACATAATACACCACTATCACAAAATCCAAGAAGATTACAAAGCTGAAAAAATAGGGATTGAAGAACCAATTGAAAGGTGAATTATTAAATCAGTTGCTAATTTATCATAAACTAAATCACCTATATACTGATGCACATATGACATTTTCACAAAATTCAAGAAGACTGCGATCTGAAAATTACGGACTAAACAAATAATTTCAATCTGATTTAATAATTAAATCGATAAACAGTATACAAATATAGATAGAGATAATTAGGAGATCAATTCCGTAATGGAAGTGGATATGAAAAGGACTGAACACTTACAAGAAACTGGAGATTGGAGTTTCTTGAGGTGGTACAGAGAGCTTGAGCTCCGTCAATGGTTTCTTCGTCTTCATGATTGTCTCGTACTTTTTCTAGGGTTCTAAATTGACGGCCTCAAGCTTCTAGGATATGAGAGAGAGAGAGTTTTGCCTTTGTGGAGGTGGACACAGACTCCGACCACCGACTAGGAAAACGGTAATAAATTCAAATGGGGATGACCGCGAAAAAAATTATTAATAAAAAATGCTAATTTCACTTTACAAAATTATAAAAATTATCTATAATATAAAAGAGCAAAAATTTTAATAACTCATCCGACAGTCTCAAATAGACTCGTTTAACTGCCACTAACATCGCTCTTAAAATCATTCATATTACATCGTGTCTTCATACACAATTATCCCTAATAAAATTATAAAATGGGGGCTGATTTTTTGACGGAAAAAATAACGAAAGTTAAAAAAAATCACATTGCAATACTTTTGATGCATTGAGGGTGCAATATAAAAGTTTTAATTTTTGAAGATACAAAATAAAAAACTTAAAATCTTTTAAGATACAAAGTTAAAAAGTCCAAATAAAAAATGCATACAATATTGGCCACAGCCTCATTTGCATATTTTGGTTGCTAAAATATGTTTAGATTAGGCATGGTAACAGATTGGCCGGGGCATGGCCCGTGGGCTTCCAAATTATTCCCTAGTGAAATTTGGAGACCGGTCCTCTTATATAGACTTATTTGAAATAAATCCATCAAGAAAACTTATTTTGTTTTAAGTCCGTTTTTTGTTAATTTTACTATTGTAACCCTTCCTGTAGGAATGTTGTAAACGACATTTATAGACACAATAATTAGTCATATACATCTCCTTCATAATCGCCTTCAAATCTGACTACAATCTTCGAAAGCCACAATGTTTCCTCCTCTGAAAAATAAGAAACCGATATTTTACCAAAAATCATTCATATTCAAATTTCAAATTCATTACATTCCATAAAAAAACAATTTCAATTTACTATTCCAGTTTACTTTGGACTTTATCGACAAAATATTAATATTTAAAAAATAATAATAGTGACATATTCAACAAAGACAGTAACATGGTCACTAAAAAAATAGTAACATGCTCACAAAAAAAAAAAACAGTAACATGGTTAAAAAATAATAACAATTAGGAATTTAATTATGTCAAAGTGGGCATTAACCTTGTAACCAAGATTCAAAAGAATTAATACATTAGTACTAAATTAAAGTGTTATAGATTTTAATTTTGTTGATTTTTTTGTTGCGCAAGACAATCAAGTATTCATTAGTTGCGTTACCGTGAAAAAAGTTCATTACTGTACGTGAATCGAAAAATGGAGTTCAGAATTTCGATGTCTAAATGTTCACAATTGGTGTTGAGTGTTGTAATTCAACTGTCGGTTGTGTTTTACTACTCATCATTTTGTAAATTTTTATTTTGTAAATCGTATTTTCACTAAAATCATTCTAAAATTGATGCTACTATAAAAAAACTATTGTCTTGTATTTTGTAAAATTACATGTGTTACTGAGCACAAAATTTTGATGTTATTGTGAATATTTATAATTGTATGTTAAAATTCACTATAGTAACATTAGTGTTAGTATAGTAACACGACTGTACTGGTAACACGACCCTAATTGTAACTTTAATCATATAGTAACGTGACTATTGATTCAGACCTAATATTTACAATTATTAGAGGAAAGATTGATCATTTTGGTATGAAAGTGTGATGATAATGTTAATTTATTAAAAGATTAATGTTATGAGAATTAAAGTGGAGTTGTGTTATTCTGCAGGCTTATAGTGCAAAATTGGGGCTAAGTGATGAGAAGAAATAAAGCATGACTCAAAGGGAGATCACACTGGATCACGCGTCCGGACGGAGGAAGATAGCGCATCCGGACGCAGTTGGCAGAAAGTTGAAGGAACGCAGACTGCACATTCTGGAGTTGGCGTCCGGACGGAATGAGATGTGCGTCTGGACGCGTGTAGAAGACTTGGTGCATCAGATTTAGAAGTCTAATGAAATTTGATCTTTTCTCCAAGATGATCATAAATAGATACTGAGGATTTTGCATATAAAACTTTGGACCGACGAATTTTCTTAAATTATTTTTGCATTCTTTTCTATTATGTCTGGCTAAAGAGCTCCGCTAGGGCTAGGGGAAAATCTCTCAACGGAGTACGGTATTTTTATTGACTTTTGTACTTAATGA
>CM042202.1:16843164-16895993 GCA_023539305.1 Ilex asprella
TGGAGTGGTCCGTACATTGTCAAGGAGGTATTCCCATATGGAACTGTGGAGATTGAAAATCCAAGTAATGAGAACATTTTTAAGGTTAATGGGCAAAGATTGAAACCATTCTTGGAAGAAGGTATTGTGGAAGTGGAATCCATTGAATTGGTGGATCCACACTATGAATGATCAGTCTCTAACCATGCTCTGTATATTTGTGTACATTAGAGTTCGTTTTCTTTGTTTTGTCATTTTTTTTTACAGATACAGGAGCACCTTTTTCCGAGCATCCAGTATGTCTTCGCGACCCTTAGTTAAACTGACATTGTGTGTTGTTACATTGAGGACAATACAAACTTTTGAGTGGGGGGGTGGAGCATACTTGTTTGATGAGCTAATTGATAAATTCTGTAATTGATAAATTCTGTATGCAAAAAAAAAAAAAAAAACTAAGTGCAGAACAAGCAACACTCTGGACCACGCGTCCGGACGCACACATTTTAGTTTAAAACTTACTGAAAATGGCGTCCGGACGGGAGCCTCTGAGGCTAAGTTCTCTGGATAACGCGTTCGGACGCGATATCCTCATGCGTCCGGACGGGAAACACAACCGTTGGAGAAAAGGATAACGCGTTCGGACGCTATATCCTCACGCGTCCGGACGCGAGTTCTTCAAGGTAAATTAATGAGGCAGGTGATTACGCGTTCGGACGCGATACCTTCACGCGTCCGGACGCAAGTGCGTTAGTATAAATAGAGACGTCCGGTTAAAGAATTTTTTCAGTCTCCATACCAACCCGACCCCCTCCGTTTTTTTCAAACATTTAGTCTCACTCTATGGCACCACCCAAGAGAGCCAGACCTAGCACTCTGGATGAGGATACCACCTTTGACCCTACCCGCTTCCAACTCTTGGAGGAACGGGTACGTTTTGATAAATTTTATGCCTCCAAGCCGTACGTTTGCGAGAGGAGGATTGAGATCGAGGACTTCACCCGACTGGGAGTCCGGGATATTATTCTTTCACGGGGATGGGAAAAATTTATGGGGCGAGATTGGCCCTGCATCCCCATTTTGGCCAAAGAATTCTACAGCAATGCCGAAGACCGGGGGAACGGTCAAATCCGTACCCATGTCCGAGGAAGGATCATTGATGTAGATGCCATCACCATCGCCCGTCTGACTGAATTAACCCAAGCCCGGGTGGCCATCCCTGAATATCCCCAAAATTTCGCTGGCAATGAGGTAGGAAAAGAGTTACTTGGAGACCAAGGGTTTGTTTGGACAGATAATCTGAGATACCTTCAGCAGGGTGACCTGACCAGTAAATACAAAATTTTGAATTTGATTTCAGTATCCAACATTTTTCCTCTACTGAGACATAACCACATCTACCCTGACAGAGCCCGACTCCTGTATGCCATAGGCACTGGTAAAACAATTGACCTCTCATCACTCATCTTCTCAGAGATGCGGAGGGCAATTGTTGACCCTAAAAAGCCATCCCTCCCATTTCCTGGACTGGCCACTGCATTCTGTAGAGAGTCGGGAGTAGTAATTGACGCCACGATGGAAAGGGCAAAGAAGGTTGTTGCCCTCACCTCCGGTTCTCTCATGAAGAGCCGAAGTGTGGCTAGACCAGTGGGGGGAAGAGATCGGCAGGAGGAGGCTGTAGATGAGGGTGATATACCTGGAGGGGAGGAGTGGGATCAGTTCTTCAGTTTCGCTGAAGAAGATTTGGAGGTGCCTGTGGATGAAGATACTGATCCCCGGACAGACAGACAGATTTTGTTTGAATTGGTGAGAGGTCAGAGGGAGATGAGGAAGGAGCAACAGGAGATGAGGAAAGATATGAGAGAGTTGAGGGCTGAGATGAGGAGGCTGGGGTGTCGTTCTCATGATCAGGCAGGCCCCTCATCTTAGAGTATTTCTTCTAGGTCCCAGCGGTAGAGAAACTTCTAGGTCCCGGTGTTCGACAATCTTTTCTTTTATTTTTAGTGTGTAGAAGTCAAAGCCTATTTTGGGATGACTTATGTTAGGCTTGACTTCTCTTATATGCATTGTACCGAAATTCTCAATGATACGAAATGCATATTTTAGTTTGGTATTACCAAATATCTAAATAACATTTTTATGCATAATTTGACATCACAATATAGAAATAATTTGCGTAGCTTTAAATTTGCAATTGTTTAAGCATCACATAGAACTTTATTATATATTTTTGTATCTCATATCATATTCTTATAAAAATTCATAAATTATACACTTTAGACTTTACCAAGTTGACAATTTGTTAGGTGTTTTACCTTGAGAACTTGAAACATATAGTAGAGATGCATAAAACCCTAGCGAGTTTTGATCCATTTTTTTTTTTTTTGGAGGGTTATTTACATTTACTCAATAAAGAATATTTTTATTCAGCTAATCTCTTTCAATAGTCTCATTATTTTTGTTTTGGTCAACACCAATACTTTGAATAATTGCTTGACTTTAAATTATTTGCATGAAAAGTGTGTTATCAAGAATTCTTGAGATATGATTTTAGGCCATCTTTGACATTATTTGAGCCTAAGCCTTATTCTTTGAATATTTTTATCCCTAGAAGCCATGATTGAGCCTTTGAAAAAAAAAAAATATTTCTTTTCTTATACCAAACAAATAATAACCAAGCCAATAAAAAAAAAAAATATCTTTTACCCTTAGTTATCCCGAGATTGAACTTTTATTGTCTATGTAATTTGGGAGATGTTGGTTGAGAAAATATGAAACAAAAAAAAAAAAAAAAAGAGACAATATGTCAAGCTGTGAAAAAAAAAAAAAAAAAAAATTAATAGCAAGCATGAGTTTTAAAAAAAAAAAAAATGTGTGATCAAGTGTTGTAAATTGTGCTTCTAAATGATAGAGAGTGAAAGGCTATGGGAAGAAGTTTGGGTGTACAATGTACATGTTCTCTCGGGATTGCCTTTTGAATTCCTGAATATCATTCGTTTCAAAACCCTAATCCCAAGGCCCCATTACAACCTTAAACAAAGTCCTATTTGATCTCAAGAGTGTATTGATGGATGCATGACTTGTGTGAATAACAAAAAGAATAGTGATTATTTATTTATTGTGTGTTGATTTCCTTTCATGAGACTATGTCAAATCATTCTCTTTCAAATGACGATTGTTTTAATAGACATGTGAGCATTATTTTGTCTTGATTTAAATATATTCTTCTCACATGTGATATTTGAGGGAATAGTCACTATAATATGAGAGAATTTGTTTATGAGTGAATTATCTAGTGAGATTTGACATTGAGACGAATAGTTGATAGTTGTAGAGGAGATTACCAGATAAATTATTAACTTGGTATTGTTAATTCACACTACACACGAGTTTCTATGAGAATGTGATAAGTGCATACATTTATATAACGTAGAGTTCTATATTTTGCTTTGCATGTGCTTATAAAAGGCTTGTATCTTAGAATTTTTATATTGTGGTAACAATTTATGTTATAAAATTATTATTCAGATATTTGATCACAAGGTGATGTTTGTGGGTATCATCTCTGGAAACCCTCACGAGACTATACTCGTCCACTAGGGGGAACCTAGGGGTTTAAAGGCTTGTTGCATACGCTAAATGCAATCGTGAATCCTACGAAAGTGGTTCTGTTCTATTCTGTTTTGTTTTTACTTTTAGTTAGTGCTATCTTTTAGCTTGCCTTACTAGGGACTAGCAAGGTCTTAGTGGGGGGGGTGTGATTCAGACCTAATATTTACAATTATTAGAGGAAAGATTGATCATTTTGGTATGAAAGTGTGATGATAATGTTAATTTATTAAAAGATTAATGTTATGAGAATTAAAGTGGAGTTGTGTTATTCTGCAGGCTTATAGTGCAAAATTGGGGCTAAGTGATGAGAAGAAATAAAGCATGACTCAAAGGGAGATCACACTGGATCACGCGTCCGGACGGAGGAAGATAGCGCGTCCGGACGCAGTTGGCAGAAAGTTGAAGGAACGCAGACTGCACATTCTAGAGTTGGCGTCCGGACGGAATGAGATGTGCGTCCGGACGCGTGTGGAAGACTTGGTGCATCAGATTTAGAAGTCTAATGAAATTTGATCTTTTCTCCAAGATGATCATAAATAGATACTGAGGATTTTGCATATAAAACTTTGGACCGACGAATTTTCTTATATTATTTTTGCATTCTTTTCTATTATGTCTGGCTAAAGAGCTCCGTTAGGGCTAGGGGAAAATCTCTCAACGGAGTACGGTATTTTTATTGACTTTTGTACTTAATGACTTATGTTATTGTGTTAATTTAATTCCTAATATTTTAGCAAAGTGTTTATGCTGTAAAAACTCCTGAGTTGTTGTGCCACGTACATCGATTGCTTGAGTTTCCTTGCGTATAAATCACTGGTTATTCCATGCTGGTAGAATTAATATGATTTCATAAAATAATATGATTGAATGGTTATTCAGGTTCCTGGTAGTCTTTTGATTATAACTTTTGGATTGACCACTTGATTTGTTAATTGGGTTAACCGATATTTAATTCCTATTTCAAGTCAAGTCTTTGAGTCTTTAATTATTACTATACGAAGTTGAGAGGGAGTACCTGATGCTCTAGTATTTTCTTTATTGTTTCAATACCAAAATCAATTGTTCTTAATCAACCAATTCTCAACTCAATCTTTTCCTTTAAATTGCTGTTAGTTTTTGTGTGATTGCTTCTTTGTTACAATTCCTCGTGGGATCGACCTCGGACTTTCCGAGAATATATTACTTTGCTCAACCTGCGCTTGGGTTTACACTTTTAAAGTTGAAGCAACTATATATTAACATTCGTGGTACTAAACTTTGTTGACGTTGTTCAACCTTTCTATATTATGCATTATTGTTGTTAAGGAATTTTTGTGATATGATTTTGACTTAATAGACCAACAATTTATTCGTATATTTAGCTTCTCATATATAACTATCATAATATATAACTTTCATATAAAACTTCCGTTAATTATCATAATATTTAATAAACGGTTTTCATTTTTAACTCAACCAAAGATTTCCATATATATCTCAATGATCTAACAAATGAGACTTTTCATAACTGGACAAAACTAACACCGTTATGAGTAATTTTAAGATTTAAAAAATAAGTAAACTTAAATGCCTACATATAAGTTTAAACATGAACTTACCCTCAAATAAGTTTTCTTCTAAGACTCAAGTCATTATAAGTTTATATAGGAAGACTCACCCTCAAATTTCAGTATTCCCCCTAAAAATTAACCATAGCATTCAAACAGGCTTTGTCAATTATAGAATTAAAAGTTTTTAAATTTAATTTTAGAGGTTTGGGTAATAAATAAAGGATTTTTTGGCGGTGGGTACATTTTTTTAGACTTATTTGAGGAAAAATGTATTAACAAGTTATTTATTGTATTAAGTTTAATTTTAATAAAATATATTGTGTTTAGGTACAAAATTCAAATAAAATCAAAACTATTTTACCTAAATACCCTCCCTTAAATTATGCATTCTTGATTGACAGTTATATATCTAATTAAATATGTAAAGATTTCATTAGACTCTCTCAGAATCTTTCCCTTATTTTCTCCCTATCTCTCTCTACTCCATTACTTTCCCCATCTCTCTCATATTTTCTCTCTATATCTATTATTGATTAAAAAAAAGTTCAAATATGTAAATATTTGATTTATTTTTTCATCTCTCTCCCTTATTTTCTCTTTCTCCCCATATTTTTTCTCACCATTTATCTGTCTCCCTATTTTCTCTTTTTATTTATATCAACATTACAACAAACACAGTTACATTAATCAGTTACAAGTGTCTTTGTAATACACAAAATAATTATTCATGCATTCTAATAAACCAAACATTTACACCAAATAATTATACAAATTTATAACACCAACCTAATTTGTAATTCAATTGTTTATATAAACTAAATAGTTGTACTATTTAGTATCGTGACATCGTTACACCAATCATATATATCAAATTTAGTATAATGGTAAATTTTTTTGTGTAATAATAAACCCAATTTGGTGCATATAACTGGTGTAACCATGTCGTAATATTAAATGACGTAACTTTTTGATTTATGTAAATAACAAAATGACAAATTGGGTTGGTGTTGTAATTTCGTATAATTGTTTAATGTAACTGTTTGATTTATTATAATACATGATTAACTATTTAGTGTATTATAGGATAATTATAACTAATTGGTATAACTAATTAGTGTAATTGTGTTGTGTAATGTTGATATAAGGAGAGAGAAAAGGGAAGAGAATAAAGAAATAAGGGGAAAGGGAGTGAAAGAGAAAAAAAATAGGGGGAGAAGTGAAAAAATTAAATCAAATCTTTACAAATTTTAAAAAAAATATCAATATAAGAGAGAGAGAGAGAGAAATAGATTGAGATAAAATAGGAAAGAGAGAGTGAAAGAGTAATAGAGAGAGAAGGAGAGAGAGTAATAGAGTAATAAATACCCTTTTAGTTAAAAAAAAATGCACTTAGGACCAAGTAAGGTTTCTTAATGTAATTTAGCTCAAACAAATCTAATTTTTTATAACGGCTTCCAAATTACCCATAAATAAATGAATAAATAAGATCCATCAAGTAAGCAAGTTGACACAAACTCAACTAAACACAACTTTTATATATATATATATATATGTATAAGCAATTGTCTGTGCCTAAAGGGACTACGTAACAAATAAAAAATCATAAAATTCACAGTCATAAATTCTCAATATCAACACAATCCAATTTCAAAACTCGAAACCTCAATCTTTCCTAGAAAACGTAAGAACAACAAACTAACTATTAAGAAAAAACATTTTAGATACGAATCATACGTGAGGTAGATTGATTGTAGACTGAAAACACCACAGGAATTTATTATAAAAAATATATATAAATAGAATCAAGTAGAACCAACTATTCGACTCTAATGTGCCGCTCTCAAGAAATGAGCAAAGCTAATCGACAAACCCTCTGCCACCTAAACTACAACTTAGAAATCAAAACCATAATATTTGCATTTATCTAAAAATTAGTACTCGGTGTCTTTTAAGATAGAGGTCACTACTCTATAATTCGAGCATTATACCAGGGTTGATACATTCCAATACAAAACCACCACAAGAAATAAAAGATTCATGACTAAAAAAAATAATTGCAATAGGGATCTAGAAACAAATAGAGAGTTATCGAGACAAAATTTAAAACTAGTCCCAGGCAGTCGTGAGTGCAAATGCCAAGTAAACTCTTTAGTATAAAGAGTAGTTTCTCTAGAGCAAACTTATAATGTCTAAACTTCTCCAAAAAGATCAAATTAGAATGACAATTTAGTTTCACTTCAAGTCCAACATTATACCAACTTCATCCAAATGCATATAAAATTAAGAAAACCATAAAAAAAAACCAAAAAGAAATACCAAATACCCATCAAACCTAGTAAGTTTCTAGTATTAACTTCTCAATAGCTCAACTTAATTGTATGCACGACTGTTGTTTGTTTTCAGGACTTACAGATATAAGAGACTGCTGGCTTCACTCCTCTTAAGCAAGATCCACGATCGTCAAAACCACACTCAGTTGAACCTAACTGCAACCAGAATCAATTTGTCGGATCAGAGGTCAAGACAAATAATAAAAAATGTAGAATATTAAAATGCAGAGGCTTAAACAAAGCCCTTACCATTTACGTTTTTTATTGCTTTCGACATTTTAGCATATTGAGAAGTTCATCATTTCATTTGGGAGAATTATGTTTGTCTTTAGGTGGTGTATATGTTTTTCTCTCTTCTTTGTGCTTTTAGAATACAGCTGCTAATAGAGCATTGATTTTGGGCATCCAACTGTTATAATAATTCATAGTAAATTATTTTCTCTCTTTTTCTTATTTTCCACTTCCTTGCCTAGTCCAAATTGCTTCAAAATATATCATGATCGGGCATATAAAAACAAGAGCATACCCATATCATGAGACGCCCGCCATTATGGGTTTGAAAGGCTAGTTTTACGACAGAAATCTGTGACCTCCATGTCACAATGGAGCAACCTTAAAATTTAAAATTACGCCAATGCCGCCCTCCCCAAACCCTGCATATCACCCTTGTGTAATCTGGAATTTATATTCAGGTTAAAGTGTCTAAAATAAAGCCTTAAAATGAAGGTCATCCATGAAAATAATTGGCGGCGTAGTATGTATTAAAAGAAGATAATACACAGACAGTAGTGCTCTAAGGGAAAAAGGTCCTGAGTTGTACTGGCATGATTGTTGAAAACGTTTACAAAACCTGGTGTATGGATGGTCAATGCAATATGCATGGGTAAATGTTGTCTTTTCCAGCATGCATTAGTGAACATTGTGTTCAAAATGTTGTTTTTATAGGTTTGTGTTGAGATTATCCTGATTTAGTTTCGGTTATTTACAGGGCAAGTTATTGGGATTCCTTCGGTTAACAATTGGAGATAAAGTTGAATGCTGCTACGTGGACATCTCGCCTGGTGGGATAGTATATTCTGTTTCATTTCTCCTCTTTATACAAGCTTGGTTGGGAATTACCCAAAAGTTGTGTTCTTGAAAGTTGAAATTGACGAGGCAAGGGATCTGGCTGCACGGAGGAATATTAGCAGCGTTCCAACCTTCCATTTTTCTGAAAAATGGAAAGGAGGTTGACAAGGTAGTTGCAGGCTTGCAGCTGACAGAAGTTCACTAGAAAGCAAGATTGCCCAATTTGCTTGCCAATTATGATCCATAGTTAAATTTACAAGGTTTGACTTTGCCGGCTTTGCTCTGTGGATCTCTGCTCTTTGTGTACTTTTTTAGTGATCACTTCTGTGGCACAGGGGCGGTGCCACTCGGGCAATTGCCATCACTCAATTTCATTTTGGAACAAAATTTTTCATATAGATTTCTATATAGTATAGATTTGCGCCCACAAACAAACTCATTCATTTAAATCTATTTTGTAATTTCTCACATTTAGAATAGATTTCTTTACTCTCAATCAAGTGAACTTAAATAATGTTTAGTTATTTCAACTCCTCAACATGTATTTAAGAAACTATTATGAGTCTCGTGGTTCTTTCTCCCTGTAGCTAGTCTCTAGATCTATGAATTAAGTATATGTAGTAATTTTGTTGCTAAAATTTGCCCCCACTATGAGAAATTTTTGGCTCCACCCCTGGTGACACAACAGTTTTTCGTCTTCGAATTCTGCTCACACTTTTGGAATTCTCTTAATCGGATCTTTCTTTGGTTATTTGTAGAAATCTTTAATGATTTATGCCTTATTTTGTATGTGGACACTATCCTAGACATTTTGTTGGTTTCTGAAAAAAATTGTCTTTCCATTGTCGCTTCTCCCTGGAAATCCTGTATTCTATGCTTCTTTGCCTGAGGTGGGAAATTTAGCTTTGTTTAGTTTGATGGCAATGGGCTGTTGCTTTAATGATTCTGTAAGTTACCACCCTTGATCGAGCACATGGTGTGTTTCTTGAGCTTTGCATGCCGACCAGGGCTCATTAGATCTTGAAAACCTATGTTCATCTACTCAAAAAAAGAATACTTATCTTCACTGCATCATTTCAATTTCGACCTCGCCTTAGGGAAAATTGGATGAGACCTTGCTATTAAACTCAATCAAAAAGGGTGAAGACAACTGGATCCACTGTCTGTTCCGTCTGAGTATTGGGAGCAAACCATCTCCAGCTTAAAATCGAAGAAAATAAAGTCTGCTGCTTAAAATTGATCTAAACTGCATGAGAAAAGAAATGGGGAAAATGAAGATGTTCCAGTGATGAAGTCATTCTGGATGCCATTTCTGGACTGTCCCTTGCTGGCAGGAAATTTTTTAAGTCTTTACACTTACATTATTATGTGGTTTATGCAAAGTTATTAGCTGGTGTGACCCTCAGATTATTGTGGTACAAATATGCAGTAGATTTGGTCAGGTGGGAACTGCCTGTACCTCTATATTTGTGGACTTAGATTGAGGTTTGACATGTTCCAATAATTAGGAAGAGGGCGGTAAAGGTTTGTGTTGTCCTTTAATCCGGTACTAAAGAAGAACTGGACCATCATCATTCTATGCTTCTCTTTGTGTTGTAGTATTTGCAGTTATTCTTATAAACAGTCATTTGGATGTTGAACTTATAATCAAAAAGATTGTGATTGCCTGGTCAATATTGAAGGTACTGATAGTTTTAAGGAGATTTTTTATGGAGGAACCATATCTACTTTTACTCAACTAGGGATTACTTTCGTTGATACTACCTAGCTTAGCTGCATCATCAACCTAAGCGCAAAGGACTATGTTAGGTTTTGGAAAACTAAAGCAGGTAGATTTTTTAACTCATGTTTTGTAACGAAATGAATTATGTATTGCTTTCAGTATGAATTATGTTATAACAATCTGAAAGATAAGGGACAGAAATGGAATCAAAATAAACACCATAGCATCCAGAGTCCAGACCCTTTTTTATTTCCTCACGTTCTTGGAATAAAACCTGAGAACCACATACAAGAAGAGTCGATATAGAACTCCCCAAGCTAGCAATATGGCAATGTCATACCAGATGTTCTCCATTTTAATATCCATAGAGAATAGAACATCCTCTCCAATCAACATGCACTGAGGATGGGACCGCTGCAGCTCTGCCAAGGAGTCGTTGTGCAGTTTGCTGATCTTCAGTTCTCCTAGAGGACCAGGTGAGAGGTCCGAGAAATTGCCGTTGTAGCAATGTTTCTTGCCTTTGAACTCAGTTATTAGCAATGCCTCAAATGGATATTTAATTGCAGAAATATAATGGAGCCACTTCCAGTAAATGGGAATATGAGATGCTTTCAAGAAGAACCCGCAAGTTAGGAAGAAGAGAGCAGTTGTGGCGATCACGATGGCATAACCAGTGATGTAACTTGGAACAAGTGCACTAACTAGCATCACATAAGCATTAGTAGTTATGAGCGAGGCATAAAGAATCAGCCAGAAGGTAATTAGACTACTTCTGAGCTTAAGTATGAAGTGGGTGATTGCTGCAAATGTGAAACCTTGAATGGCAAAAAATGGCAGGTAAACAATGAGGGAGGAGATGACATAAGAAGAAGCTCGGTAAGCATTGTGAGAGGTCTCTCGAATGAAGATGAAGCGTTCTTGGATAAAAGTAGGGACAGCATCATTGGATGAAAAGAAGACGAGGCAAACTGTAAAGATATAGAAATTAAGAAGCCGACTGATGTTTTTAAAGTCAAGAGCATCTAGTTTTTTAAAGAGAGAGGATAGAATGAGACCCATCACGGTTAAAACGATCTCACGAGAGAGGAACAGTTCTGGAGTGCGGACCACATTGAGTGCATTGCGCCATGATAGGACTGCAACCTCACGCAGCCATGGATTGGCATATTTGGGTCCATGTGCTGGCCCATCAAGCACTTCCATTTCAAAATCTTCATAAGAAGCAGCATATGAATCTGGTTCTGGGCTGAAGACTACTGGGGTCTTTGTGCGAGCAGGGGTTTGGGCAGGGGTTTGTTGAGGTGTCGGATATCTACTTGAAACTTGACTTCTTGCTCCTGAAACAGGTGTCTTTCCAGGTGTCCTTCCCGGAGTTCTGGCTGGTGTCCATGATGGTGGACGATGAGGAGTTCGCTTGACACCATGGTAGAGCCAAACCGAGAAATCTTTGTAGAAGTGAGAAGCCAACCGCTGATTATAGATACCACTGTTCATATTCATAGGTGTATGAACAGGTCTACGTTCTAGGGAGTTATCAAAATTGTCATCGTCATCATCATCAGCATACCCAAATGGTCCAGAATCTGTTCGAGGTGTCATATTTCCTGCCGAGAATTGATGGCTGCGAAGGCTAATGTGCTTAGGCCCTGGGTTCTTGCCATGAGGAGTTTGAGGAGTTTTTAGCGGTTTGGGAATAGGGGTCATGGCCACTTGATCAGGTTTGATGCCATCACGTTGGTACAGCACCAGCGGATCAAGTCCGACTGTCGATTCATCATACTCTTTGATCACATCTAGGAGATACTCTAGGTTGTTTTCACCATCAGGAACTGGCCTTCCAAATCCAGAGAGGTGAGCAGAAAGAGCAGTTGGGCTTCCCAAATAGACCAGTCTGCCTCTGTAGTCACAAAGTATTAATCAGAATATAGTCAAATTGGGAGCATTTTATGCACCAAGATCTGAATTTATAGGGTCTTTAATTCATAAAAGTGTATTATCCATCATCGTTTTTGCCCTATATCCATAAGGTAGTTTATAATCTAGCTTTGGATCTGCAAATTTGGAAGCGGGGTTGGGTTTTGGTACCTTGCGAGGACTGTAATGCGGTCCAGGAGCATTTGTATTCTGAAGGCAGGCTGGTGGATTGTCATGAGGACAATGCTACCTCCTCGAGCAATGTCCTTCACTTTTTCCACAACACTGAAAGCACTTGATGAATCAAGACCTGAGGTAGGTTCGTCAAGGAACAGCAGTGAAGGTTTATGGATTATGTCTACCCCTATTGACACCCTCCGTCGCTCTCCTCCTGACACTCCACGCCTTTCCTCGTCACCAATATAGGTATGTGTTGCACTCTGCATAACCATAACAAAGTCAAACTTCTGTTTTAACTGCACACAAGCAAAGCCACACACACACAGAGTAGGTACCGTTAATCCCAGCTGCTCAAGAAGCTCATTGACTCTTTTCTTCTTCTCAGACCTGGAAATAGAGGGCGGAAGCCTAACCTCAGCTGCAAACATGAAAGTCTCAAGGACTGTTAACATAGGGAAGAGTTGATCATCTTGCATCACATAAGACGAAACCATCTTCATGTAGCTCGTTGTCACCTACATCAACCATGTTTTGTCTCAGAATTGATAAAACCAACCATGTTTTAAGAGCAGCTTACATGATTGTGCTTGTGTGTGTCTGTGTTTTTGAGAGAGAGAGAGAGAGAAACTAACTGGCTTTCCATCAATTTTGACAGATCCTTCAAGACTCCCTTGAGCAATCCGGCCAGCCAAGGCATCAAGAAACGTGGACTTCCCGGCACCACTAGGTCCCATGATGGCCATGATTTCACCTCTCATTGCCTGGCCAGAGATATCATTGAGAAGGTAAACTTCTTTGGTGATCCACTCACCATCCTTCTTCTGCTTCTTCATGACACTATATGACAGGTTCTTAAATTCAAGGCCTTGACCTGGAATCACCTTGCGTGTTACCTGCCTGACCACATTTTGCTTCACCCGTACAGATTTGTCCATGTCCAGCAGGCTCTCGAGGCTTCTATTCGTGGTGGTCCGGTTGTACCTTGCCATTGCACCTGTGACCGATAACTATTACCTTTGCTTCCCGGTTCTTCTCTTAGCCAGTGGCCTGTTCCCACTGTTTTTCTATAGGTGAAGTGAGGAATCCAAGCATATAAATGGAGGTAGGAGAGGGGTTGGAGAATGGACAAGCTATGACGGAGAAAATAAAAGAAAGGGTAAATTACACTTTGGCCCATCTCAATTATGTTTTTGTCTCACATTGTTTTCTCAACTATCATGTTCCTTATATTGCACCCCCGAATATAGTAATTGGTTTCTCGTTCTCCCGAATGTAGATGGCCATTACATATTTGATGACAAGATTGTATCATTTTGTTTCCTGAACTATATATTAATTTCGCTTTGTCCACAAAACTAACGGCACACAATGGCCGTTTGGTTTTAGGACAACCTGAAACTAATTCAACTGGTTTAAGCGAATGACCAATTTGAGAAACTTAATAATTAGGGTTGGTGATGTGAGATCGGAATCATAGTTTAAGGATTCAAAATGTAGTTTTGTCCTAAAAGAAAATGGATTTGGAAACGTTGTAAAGGCAGTAGACAAAGATGGAAGAAAAGAGGGGATTGGGCGGCAAGGCTTGACAGGAAGATTTGTTTTGCTAATTTCTACCGAGTAATGCTAGATGGACTTAAAAATTAGACTTAAAAAATTGACTTGATAATCTCAACCATTGAATAGGTAGAAGGTCCCAATAAATGCTAGGACCTACAGTAAAATCAATGGTTGAGATTATCAAGTCAATTTTTTAAGTCTAGTTTTTAAGTTTATGTAGTATTGCTCATTTCTACCTCTCTACTTTGGGCTTGTCGTAGGTTTGCTTTGATTGTCCCGGAAGTAGATTTTGATTTTGTTTCATATATGCAACAGAAACATCTTCTTGTTTGTTTCTTTCATTATAGTATTGGGATTGTTCTATGTTGGATGGTGATACCCATAAAGAACAGCAAATTTATCTCCCTGCTTGCCAACCTTATGGCTAATGGACAGTACCCAAATACCAACATTTTTAGTTGGTTTGTGTTATTCTAAGGAGTTTTCAAATATTTTAAACGTGTCTTTTCAGGTGTGTAGGTATTGGCTTAATGTTTTTTCTTAAAGTTTTATGTTTTTCAGTAAGTTAAAGAATGTTACCTAATAATCTTTCATTAGGGATAGGGCCGTTCACCCGAGTCGATGGATAGAAAATAGTGCATTCCATCTTCCGAGTCAATGAATTGGAAAGATTAATTTCTTGGCCGACACTACCTGATAAAGGGTAATGTTCTTAGTTGAATTCCATCCAAAAAATGGGCTCCAAAGTCGGGTAGAAATGTGAAATATCTCACATATTTTCAGTTTTTAAGTTATTAATTTTTGGATCATTTTAACAATTCAGTTGTCAAATCTTTGGGCCATTTTTACAATTGGGCTATTAAAATATAATATAAGAATATGTAAATCAATACAATAAACTAATAATACTAAAGAAAAAACAATAAATTTGATAATATAAGTTCATAAGCATATAAAATGATGTAGTTTTATACTAAATATATTATTTTTTTAAAAAAATTTAATTATGTGTGGGTCAGTTAGAAAAACAGAATTTAGGGGTGTCCATGGGTTGCGGTGGCTCATGGGTTTTGTTATTCGGCCCTAAAAAATTGGCCCGCTTGAGCCCGAGTTCAAGCCCTATATCTTTCAAGAGAAAGTTTGACTTGCTATCAAACTCATTACCCGACCTATGAGTCCGCCCGTAAAAAATTGGTTAAAACTCAGCTCAGGAGTCCGCCCTGCTCGCTTGCCAAGCTCGTTTGTCCTTTCACCCAATTATTTGAAAAAAAAATTGATCATTGAAACTTTGAAAATTTGGAGGTAATATAAGTCTCTAAAAAAAAAGAGTTAGATTCCTCTCCTATTCAGAAATAAAATTGTTAATTATTTACCTTTTATCTATTTTGACTTTATTTTTAATTCAAAAATATAATTTACAAAAATATTAAGTTAAAAACTTTTTAAATGAAATTGTATATATACATATATAAAAGGCCCATCCAAAGAGTGGCGGGTTGGGCTACGTGTAGCTCACTTCTACTTGAAGCCCGGTTCGGTCAATAAGTAATTCGAATAAGAACTTGGGCTTACCTTTCTCAGGCCATGCCCAAAAAAAATTCACGGGCCTAGCTTGACCTATAGACACCCTTAAAAAATTGTTCAAGCTCGACTCATTCTCGAGTCGAGCCCAAAACATGTTGAGTTCGAGTAACTTGACTATTTTACATATAAACGAATTGAGTTATACTAGCTCGAGCTGAGTCTTTTTAAACTCGTTTTTTTAAACAAGCCTAAAAAATTGTTGAAGTTTTCTGCTCATTTAAAATACGAATCAAACTCGAATCGAGTCTTACACAAATCAAATCCAAGCTGAACCTGAATAGTTCAAAACGATTATCAACCCTACCTCGAGCACAATTTAAATGAGATCGTTTGATTAAAATATATCTGAGTTCAAGCTTTAGTCGAGTTGGTTAAATGAACCAAGGTCATTCTTGCCTTCGAGCTTAAACTAGATTGTAGACTGGTTGGTATTCAAGACCATACTCAACCCCTTTGGACTGATATATGTTTAATGGATGAGCTCAATTTCTTCAGGAGCCTAACAAGCAAAACAACATATTATTTAAGGTTGTCTTGTTTAGTAAAGGAGCTACCAATGACTAGTTACAACTAATTAAATCAATTATGGTGTTTATCCAAACTTATTGTGCCTAACCTGTTCCTATTAAAATTCAACATTCAATCAATGGGTCTTTGACTCATTTTTGTAAAAATTTTATGAAGATTTTGTCTTCTTGAAATTTTCCGACCAAATTCTTAAAAACAAATAGGTTTGATTTTAGATTTCTTAAATTGAAATATAATATTTGTACTTGAAAAATTATTGATATTTGCTCAATTAGTCTAGGAAAATTGATGTTGATGAATTAGTCTCCTTTCCAATTTTTTAATAATTGGGAATCCTCCAATTTATTTTTCTTAATAATGAATGATGAAGATCTATCCATCCATGTTAACAAATTTGATTTGTTTTGAATACTCAAAATTCAAGTTCTTTTAGAATAAAGTAAAATTTGTTTTGATTTTTTGGTAAGTAAATAAAATTAAATTTGTTGAGGTGGATACATTTCAATCATTTTAAAATGATGGAGGATCTTCTAACTATTTAGAAATTAGAGAAAAACCAAATTTGATTTTGATAAAATCCACATTAAGGTATTGTTTGATAAAACTGAAAATTAAGTATTGAAAATTGAATGCTGAATTTTAAGTACTAAATGTTGAATATTTTTAATTTGCAAATTGTTCGATATCCACTGAAATTTAAGTATTGAATTGAATAAACTACCTGACAAATGCAAGGAACTGAAATTTAAAAATCATTATTATTCTAATTTCACCTTTCACTTTTATCATATTGCTGTAATACCGTATTCCTACCACTATTATCACTACCATCACAATCACCACCACTACACCCACACACATCATTGTCACACCCTACCACTCATCACCACCGCCTTCATTGTTTTTTACAAATCATCAAACTACTACCCCTTCCAACCTACCATCTCCATATGACCATCGTTTACCACCACCTTGATGGTTGGGGGTAAGGTAGTAGTGGTTAGATTGATGGTGATAATGATAAGGGAAAAGTTGGTGGGAATGAGAAGTGGTGGAATATTGACAACATTGAAGAATGATAATGGAGTATGATGGTGTCAATAATAGTGGTGGTTGGTGGCTTGGTGGGGGTGGTGAAGTGGTATATAGACATACTGAAGACAATGGTGTTGGTGGTGAGGTAGGGTGGTGATGATGGGGGCGAAGGTGGGAGGTGGTGGTAGCATGGTAGTATTGGCAACAATACTAGCTATGGGTGGTGGTGGTTGATGGTGACATATATGATGCAATTATGGTGGTGGTCTTAGTGGGGGCAAATGTAGGTGGTGGCGGTGATTGTGGCAATAGTAGCAGCGATGGTGATAGCATTGGCGATATGGATGGTGACGGCAATGGGGGTTGTGGTGGCGATAGGGTGGCATTAGTAGTGATATTGGTGGTGGAAGTGATGACAACAATGGGGGTGGTGGCAATTATGTTAGAGTCCTTATAAATTGCCCCTTACTGTGTGACTCTATTAGAATTGAAAGAGTTATGAAAGCAATTGGACAAATTGTTTGCCATTGGGTTCATATGTCTGAGTACTTCACCTTGGAGCACACTCGTCCTCTTTGTGAAGAAGGGTGATGAGGCACTTAGTCTGTGTACAAATTATAAGAAACCAAATTAAATCACAGTGAAGAACAAATACCCTTTACCTAGCTTCAACGACATCTTTGATCATTTGAGGGGTCTGAAGTATTACTTCAAGATTGATTTTTGTATCAGGTATTATTAAATTTTTATGACTTTTTTTTTTGGGGGGGACAAAGAGACTTGAACCCTTGACCTGAACAAGACAAAACATTCATAAGGTAAAGAGTACCATTGGACCAAAGACCCGTTTGTACCAGGTATTATCAATTGAGAATCAAGGAGGAGAATATTTCTAAGACGACTTTTCGTATGGTCACTTTGAATATGTAGTGATGCCTTTTGGACTCATAAATGCTCTCAAAACATTTAATAATTTGATGTACCGGGTATTTAGACCTTATCTGGATCAATTTGTTATTATCGTTATTGATGATATTTTAATCTAATCTAAGACACATTAGGAGCATGCATAACATATTCGGTTGGTGTTACAAACATTAGGGGAACATAACTTATATGCCAATAAGATCAATTGTGAATTTTGGATGAATGAGGTGAAGTCTCTGGGTATATTGTATTGGAGAAGGGACCAGGCCAAAATTGAGGCAATTATGAAATGAAAACGACCCCAGAATGTGATTGAGATCAGTTTCCTAGGGTTGGTTGGTTACTACCGAAGATTTATGGAAGAATTTTCTTGCTTAGCCATGCCTATGACCCGTTTTACAAAGAAGAGAGAAAGTTTATATGAAATGAAGATTGTGAACAAGTCTTCACTATCTTGAAGGAAAAACTGGCCACAACACCAATGTTTATTATTCTTGATAGTGGTAAGAGTTATAAGGTATATAGATTCTTCCTTATGGGGATTGGAGCTTGTATTGATGCAAAAAAAGGGGATGTAGTTGTTTATGGCTCAGGCAATTTGATGATCCACAAGTAGAATTACTCCGCTCATGACTTAGAGCTTAAAACTACGGTATTTGCTCTAAAATTTTGGCGATGTTATCTATATGGAGAGAAATTTAGGTTTATTTAGATCACAAGAGCCTTAAGTATATTTTCATCCCAAAAAATTCAAAGACGTTAGATGAAGTATTTGGAGGATTATGACTTCACTTTACAGTATTATCCGAGAAAGGGTATTGTCGTAGCGAATGCACTTAGTAGGCAGTCAAATGTACTATAAATAGCATGGCAGTGAATAAGTGAATTTTTTTGATGTACTTGGAGACTTTGATCTCTTGGTAGGAGAGAATGAAGACGGCTTACGATTATCCAATCTAGTGGCTCAATCCATCCTTCAACAGAGGATTGTTGAGTTACAATATAGAGATCCTCCATTGGAATCCATTCGAACCCTATTGGAGAGCGGAGAGAGAGTGGAGGAATGGTCCATACAAAATGAAAAGTTATAGTATTGAGGAAAGTTGTGCTTATCGAATGATGCTCAATTGAAAACGGAGATTTTGGGGCAAGGTCATCGTACTAAATTTTCTATTCATCTAGGTTGTATCAAGATATACAGGAATATGAAACGTTAGTATTGATGGAAAGAAATGAAGAAGAATATGTCACACTTGTTTTATTATAAGAAGTTTATAAAATCTTTTTTGACTAGCATTTTTAGTATTAAATGACAAGTAAGTGACTTGTTATTTAAAATTTTATCCTATTTTCACGATGTACTTTAAACTTTTCAATGGTATGTGTTTTGATTATCAAACACACTTAATTAAAAAAGTGTGAAATGTCTTCAATTTTAAATTCTAAATACGATTATCAAATACGACCTTAATGAGGTTAGCAGTTGACTTAATGACTATCACTCTCACTGTTGGACCATAAGATTGTGAGTTATCATCATCCTCTCCACCGGCCCCCTAGATCTGTGATTGCCTACGTAAAAACAAATCTTCATACCCACCAATCCCTACTTTAATTTGTACTATTCAGATAGCCAGTAGCCAATTCTCAGCAGCCATGCAAGCTGTTCTTTCACTTCCACCATCCCTTTTCTAGCGGTGAGATATTGTTATTAAGTCTTTGTTTTCTCAGTAAGGCCGGCAGTGCCTGGAGAACTTCGCAAGGAGTTTCTAGGAACAAACACATTTGCTTTGTAGTACTCTCCATGTCTTATTAACCTAGAAACCGTGTTCTTATTTTCTCACCATTTGGATCACAAACACACCACCACAAAAAGCTATAAAAATTGAAGTATCAAAGAGTATATGTTCACTAAACCACCTAATTCAATTCTCCATCAATCCATGTCGAGGCACAACCGCCCGAGATATTGTTGCGGTTCAACCTCACCGTTACATCGAGGAATTACTCGATTCTATGGTTTGATTGAGCCGCGCCAATATCGCGTGCTTCATGGCATAGTTTTTTTTTCTTCTTTTTTTCTCACTCTCTCTTCTTTTTTCTTTCTATTTAGTATGACTGTTTGAGATAATATAGAGAAGTTTGGGCCGACAAGTTGATTAAAATGTAAGAATCACTTCATAAATTCTATAAGAACTTTTTTTTTTTCAAATCTCGGGTACGCATGCCTCCACTGTCATTGTTTATGGATTTTTTAGGTATTTGGGGATGAGTATTCATATTTGTTGCATATATGGGTGATTTGCTGCAATGATAGATTAATTTGGGTAGGTTTTGAGTTTTCTTCTATGACTAGAGTCAAATGGCTTTTGCCCTTACATTTTTGTTCATTTTTATCGTTCTCCCTCTCTCTCTTTTGGTTACAGAGTGTTTAGGCTTGTATTGACTACTCTTTGGAATTCTGAGATCGCTCACTATAGCTTTAACTAGTTTAAAAATATGTCTCACGAGAAACAATAGTTAATTTTTAGAAGGTATAAAAAACGTCGAACTTGAGACTTCTTACTTACAAGAGGACAAATTTGATCCATTGTACCACTACTAAGAATTATTTTACTTCATCGTTTATTTTTTATTTTTGGAGTGAGACCTCATTAATTGGAGTGAGACCCTTTTAATACTTTTTTTCCATAAGATTGGTAATGTAAAATTGATTGAAAAATAAAATATTGAAGTTAGCTTTAAATTTGGACCAAATGGAATAAAAATCCGTTTTAAATTTTGATTAGGTACTTTGGTTTGAAAATTTTGCTTGGTCAATAGTACCATTGGAACTGACAATAAATAATATGGTATTAGATTCATATCTTGTTTAAGTCGTATGATATTAATATTTACTCAATTAAATTTGACCCATGTTTATTCGTGTATAGCTAAGATTATTCCATATTTGATTTGTGTCGCGTGTAAACTTATCATATTTAGCGAGTTTATTTCGTATTTTGTCAGATTTGTGACAACCCATTTAGTTGACTAGTCTAATGGGTCTTTCGTTTTATCATTTGAACTTGCTCATACTAAACCCATGCTCATAAATTTTCTATTAATTGTATGCCGAGCTTATGAGATCTTGTTTACTATTACCAATCTTAGCCACCATATCAAACCCTACATTGTTTTTTTTAGATAAAATATACAAAAATATACATATATAAGCGGTATACAAAAAGAGTCAATAAAAACCTTATAAGTACCGGTGTAAAATTATTTGCACATAGCTCCTCTTAAGTTGTGAGAGAATTTTGTAATATCTTTAATACATTAAGTTTGGTCAAATTACGTTTTTTTAGGAGTTAGACTCCGGGCCACCCTATTAAAGTGCAAAAACTTTATTATGTCTAGTTATATTGTAATATCTTGTTATTCGAAATGAATTTAGTTTTACTTATAGAAAAATACAGCAAATTTATTTACAAGACCTAACAAAAAAATCTTTGTACCAAAATAGATAAGTGTTAAACATAATAATATATCATTGAATCTTTTACAAATAAATTATAAGGACCATAAATAAATAAAATAAAGTTTTTTTTTATTCAACCTAGAAAATTTTAATATTTTACTACTAAATCCGAATTTTGATTTTTAATTTTTAATTTTTATTTTTGATCAGATATATATGTTGAATTAAACTGTTCAATTTCTAATCTGGCTCTTTCTCCCTCTCCGTTTTCCGAGTAAATATTGAATATAACTGTAATACCATGTCACAATTGATGACATGGTATCACCAACTAATAATAAAACCTTAAATAAAAAAGGTGAACCCTACTTGGACTTACATGGCAGGAGGGTAGGAAATTATTTGCTTACATGGAAGGTTAGTTATTAATTTTTGTGGGTCTATATATTTATTTGTTTTAATATTATTAATTGGTGATACCACGTCACCTTGTCACGTAATATCACCGTTGTAATGAATATTTTTTCCCGTTTTCCACCCCTGCAACCTTTTTCACACACGTCACAAACACACACAGTAGACAATAGACACGCACACATCATAGCACAGTTGGCACGCCCACGCCCATGCACAGCACACACAACTCACCAAACACCTAAGGACTCAAAATCGATGAACTCCCTATGCAGGACCGGTTCAATTTAGAGATGATTAGGCAAATTTTGCCCTGAATCGATCGTCGTCGTTTTATTACGACTCCAGTTCGAATTAGAGATAGATGTTTTCTCTCTTTTCCTGATACCGTAAGTTCTCTCTTTCTCCCTCTCTCCATTTTCCACCCCTGCAACCCCTTTCACACACTCACGCACGTCGCAAACACACACAGCACACATAGAGCACAGTAGACACACACACACACACATCATAGCACAGTTGGCACGCCCACGCACAACACACACAACTCATAAAACGCCTAAGTACACGAAATAGTTTTTTTTTCCAACGACATCTGCTAAAAAAATTCCCTCCCTCTTCCTTTAGGCACACACACCACCTGTTCGACAAAATTTTTCACTTAAACAAACTTTTTTTTCCCATTATTAGAAGTTCTTTAAGATGAGTTTTGCTGGGAATGTTGACTACATATTTTTTTTCCGATGTCGGATCTCTAGCAGTTGAAAATTTAGGTTGTATTTTCTCCTCTTTATATCTCTATTTGTGTGTATTTTTAATTGTTCTTTTTTGATAATGTTTAAGATGAACACTTCTACCTTTATATTGGGTTTTCCGTTATTTAACAGGAATATTTGTTTTCGTGAAATCTGGATTTTTTGAATGTTATGAATTGGGTGTTCTCTGTGCGTTTATATTTTCAATGTGGTTTTTTGCCTCTCGCTTTCTTTGTATCTCTGTGTGGTTGTGTAGGGGATGATTCATTACAAAATAGACCTCACATAATTTTGCTCTAGAGCTATTGCCCTAATTGCCTCACTAAATCACACGTTCTCTAGAAAGAAAGTGGAATGGTAATTTTGTTGGATTGAGTTTGTGAAGTTTTTAATAATGATTTGTGGGGTTTTATATTGAGTCTTCGAGCATATAATGATTTTTTTTGGGTGATTTAGGAATATGTTTGGAATCTATTCTTAAATGTGACTTTCTGAAATTTCTTGGAAACTATTGGACCCAAATTTTTTATACACTGCCTTTAGGCACGAACATTTTCTAACTTGCTACAAAATTTATTCTCTGCATCTACTTTATTCGATGCGTTTGAATCTCTTAATTTGGTGACATTCATTGAATCGATGTTGGGAGTGTCGTTGAAGGAGCAGTGATTTGAGATGATGTTGTTTGCTTTAATTATTGGCTTATTAGTATTGGTCCAAATAACAAATCAAAGCTTGTGGTTGTTTTGAGAAAATGTCTGATGGAGCGTCACAAAGAGGAGGTAAAAGATCAAAGGTTAATTTAATTAAATTTGGTTTGATAGTTGAGTTAGTTTACCTATTTGAATGGTTGCGTTTTTTTTTTTGGATTTTTGAATTCAGTTTTGAATATACTTATTGATTACGGATCATAAATATTGTACTTATTGGTTTGGGGTTGTTTTTACTTTTTACTTGATTGTAGTTTATTAATATGCTGGGAACCGAGTGTCAATAAAAACTGTTGATGATGACAACAATTGTTTTATGGCCAAATAGATACTGGACTTGAAAAGGTTAGATCGGATGTATACATTTTTTTTTTTGGAGTTTATTTTCTGACCAGTTACCCAATGCTTGAACTATTCGATCTGGTTTTGATTACTATAGACTCAAACTATTGAACCAGTAACTCATTGACCCAGTCTTTTGTTGGGTTGAGGTCCTAGCCGATTTTAATAACTATAGGCCTCAATGCCTCTCCAATCTCTTCTCTGTATCTCTAATCTCATCCTCGTCTATTGTACTCACAGTCACCGGTGCCGGAGTCCAAACTCCTGTGACAGGAGTTCAGTCCAATCTTTACTATTTTGTTTCAGATTCTTCGATAAATCTCAAGTCACATCCTTATCAGACCCTAATATGCAATCTAATTGTTGACTCTCTTCACAATTTATGTAATCTCAGTTCATCTCTCCTTCGTAGTCACAATAGATAAGTTTCTCTCATCTCTGTCATGGTCTCGCTTTTATCTTTCTCATTTTTGTTACTGATGAGACACTTATGAGAAGGGATTGGATTCTGACACGTGCCCTCGGCACTGAGGGCATATTCTTCTTTTTTATATTGCCTCGTATCCTCGACACCAAGGGGAACTTACTACTCAGGTATTACCACGTATCCTCGGCACCAAGGGCACCTCCTCTGTGGAACAACACATGTCCTTGGCACCAAGGGCATCTCCTGTTCTCTGTTCCAACTGCACATTCCCTGCGTGGTTAGATTCTGATGACTTGTTTTGGCCACGTCGCCTCGGCTCCTGGAGGGGTCACTGACTAACATAACCAATTAGTCTCAAAGCTAGACTAGGAATCATTGGATAACTCTCCCAACGAAGTCAGAATGATAGAAAGGACAAGACCAGTAGCCAAAGAGAGTGAGACACGTGGCATAATGAACAAGGTTGAGGTTAAAAAGACGAATGCATCCCTTCTGACTTGTAGTCATCCCAGAGAAACATTAATGACCCCTCAGAAGGATGAGACATCTACAATGACTTGGGAAGCTGATAAGGAGCAGTGTCCTAGGACCCGAGCATTTAATGCCTCTACATTGAAGAAAGAGCAGCCAATTAATGATGGGGACTCCCCCATGCAAAATGGGAAAGTGCACTGACCAATAACTGTGTTATACCTACTGTCTCACCTATTAACAATGATGAGTTTTTGAAGGTATAAATAGGGGCAAAAACCTAAAGGCAAAGGTACGCAATTTCATTTCTTAAGAACACCAAACAATGTTTTTGTCGTTTCCTCTCTCAAAGAATTGACTTGATCGTCGGAGGGGATATGCCGGAATCACTTCAACACCCTTCTAACCCTCCTTTTGAGTGTCAGGATACGCCGAAAAACATCTCAGACCGTCTACGATCCACCAGAATCGATCGGACAGTCCTAAGAACAATTCATTACCACTTCTTAGGCCGTCTTTGACCCTCATTTGCCACGAAATCGTCGACTTTCGAGGTAACTATGAGTTCTCCAAGAGAAAGAATTGTTTTTTTATACGTTGGGCGAAAATCACTGCGCATAGTTACATTACAGGATTTGAAATTATGAGTTTTATGATTATTTTTTTTTCATTTGGATTTGTTTGTTATGTGGCTGAAATCAATCGGGCTTTTTTTTATTATTATTCTTGCAATCTGTGTTGTTTCATTCTCAATTTTGGTATACGATTTTTTTTTTCCGTTGAAAATTGAAACCTTGGATGCAGATTGCAGGGTTTTGTTCTTCATTCATTTAAGTGTGATTGACCAGTGCTAGTGGGTTTTAACTGTTCAACCATCCTTCAAGTGTTTAGCAATGTGATTTTGAATACTCATATTTAATCTGTTTTGTTTTGTGGGGTTCTATTATATATAAAATATGTTAATAACACTGGTTAAGAATTATTTTTTATTTTTTATTATATGACCGGTTCAACTGATAACCTAACCGTTGAGCCAATAACCAATCGATCCAAGCCGACTTTAAAATAACTACGCACCTCACCACTTCCACCAAACCACAACACTGTGTTATCCAAATTCAATCGGTTGGACCGTGAACCAGACCTAAATCGATCCAGTTCTTGAGTTGGACCGTAGATACAATAGAACCGGAAGAAAACCGCTAAATCGACTGGGTTTTTTTATTTGGATAAAACCGGTGAACGGATTTCAAATCATATTTATAAAAAAAAATCATATTTTCTTACTTCAATATTTGCTCCCAGTCGACGAAAAGTCCGACGACCAGCTCCAGGCGATGAACAACTCAGGCGACGAATGACGAACCGTTCTGGAGTCTGGACCACTTGACTTTCTGTTGGATCTGGTTGATTCTCGTTCTCCTCCTCTGTTCTAGATCAAGCAGTCAATCTAAGTCTCCTCTCACTCAGTCGATCTGAGTCTCCTAATCCTCCCTTCTCCTTGCTTTTGTACTGGTAAGTGCTTCTTGGAGCCCCCCTTCTCTCTCACACACACACACGCAGATTCTCACTCTGTTTTTGCATGTTCGAATTCCTTAGAAAATGCATGTAATAAATAATTCTACAACTAAATTGAATCTTGTGTATCTAATTAGTTATACATTCTTACATCTGGGAATAAAAGTGATTCTTCTGTCACAGAAGTTCTATGAACCGTCCAACTTAAAATGTGGCTTTTATCTTGGATATGAATTTGACACTACCTAAAACTAAGTTTCATCTTTGAGCAATTATATTTCACTTTTCTTCATGTTTTAAGCATTATTAACTGATATAATGTTTGATTTCATTCAAAATATTAAGAATTAAGATCGTGAATTGAGTTGTGATTGTGGGATTGTGAATTGTGATTGTGGATTGTGAATTGAGATTTCGCTTTAGCTAAAATATTATATTTTATAATTTTTTTATTTTTTTTATAATATGACCGGTCCGACCAGATGATCTATTGGTTGTACCGTGAACCATTTATCCGGTCCCTTTATCAGCTTGATAGCTGGTCCGGTTTTGACGACATTGCCACAGCCTCCACACCTCTACCCTCCCCCTTCACACTCCCACGAACCATAGAACCATCACCACATCACCACCCAAATTCGTGAACTGGTATATTTAGTCCATCGGCACCACCATAGTGGTCTATTGGCTGCAACCATCAACCTCCTTGGTACTGAGTTATAACTTTCCCAGTTGATATCTATTTTAATCTATTTGTTGCCCAATGAATGTTATTTTATTTTGATTGTTTTCAAGATTTGAAAATTTGTGGATTTTATTGTATAGTAGGACTTGGGGATTTCTTAACTGGAATGAAGCTATCCTTTTGAAACATATGGATGCAACGTCGCACTTGAGGAGGGACCAAAAATATAATTTTTTCTATTTGTTTTTTCCCCCTGAATTCCTTGATGTTATACTATAGCTAAAGAGAATGGATTTGAATAATTTTTTTAAAGGATTGATGTTCTTTTGGTTGAGTTATCCATCTACAAGTGCCCAATTATATTGCAATAAGAGATCTTAAATTTTAATAACCAAAACCTAGTTGTCTGGTTTTTCTTCTTTTGCTGTTATTATTATTTTTTTTTTTTGTGACAGGTGCATAATATCAAGACTAAACTACCCAATTAATTACAGGATGGGTGAACTAGCAGTTGAAAAGCATGTTAAGTACGTTTTATCAGTTGAAAAGGTAGACATCCCTTTCATCTATTCTGATTATGTTTTTTAAGTTTTATTTTGAAAAAGGAAATATCCATATAACTTTGTGCGTTTTGTCAGAGGAAGGATGATTTTGAATCTGTGGTGATGGAGCATTTAAGAATAAATGGGGCATATTGGGGACTGACCACTCTTGACATGTTAGGGGAGCTTGAAATGGTGGACAGAGATGAAATTGTTTCATGGGTCATGCAGTGCCAACATGAATCTGGTTTATGACTGTTATACTTTGTTTCATCTCATTCCAAACACCGTTCTTTGCTTGTGTATATATTAGTGTGGGTAAACTCAGTGACAGTGATGTTCATCTATATTTTTGTGTTTCTCTGAAGACTGATTTCTGCAGTGGACTATATTGAGTTGAAAATCAAGCTATTACTCATTGAGATGCTTATGAATTGGATCGTGTTAGGATATATTTGTTCTGTGTTTTGATTCGGATATATATGTTCGTACAGGTGGATTTGGTGGAAACATAGGACATGATCCTCATATATTGTATACCATCAGTGCGGTCCAAATTTTAGCACTATTTGACAAGATAGATGTCCTTGACATTGATAAGGTGTCAAACTGTATCCTTCAGCGTGCAATTTGGGGCTTCGACATTATTTTAGCTTTTCATTTATTTTTACTTTATCTCGTTGCTTTGACATTGTGGTATAAACTACTTAGATATTTGGGAATGAAATGGGTGATTTTGGCTTCATCAACATCTTTGTCTGTGGAAGATTTGAAAGGCCTTGGTAGTTATGGTAAAGATAAAACTTTTTGTAATTGGGCTATAATAGCTACTTTTTGGGTCATTTGGAAGGAAAGATTGCAAGAATCATCAAGGATTGAGAAGATTGCTTTGAAGGATTATGGGTTCGCATTTACTTCTTATCGTCTTTTTGGACCTCAGTCACGAAGGAGTTTAAAGGGATTCCAATTTTTTCTATTCAAATGGGATGGAGAGAATCTTTTGTTTTATTACCCTTCTTTGATGTTTTTGTTGCAATAAAGAAGGTTTGTTTCTTAGAAAAAAAAAAAATATTGTTTTAGCTTTTCAACCTTTTGTTTGATCTTTTATGTTTCAATGTGTGTAGATATCAATTCCAAATGATAGATCTCTCACTTTGTCAACTTGCAGAACCATTCTTTGTTTGGAAGTGGTTACTACCTTAATACTTGCAAACTTCTTGTTGTGAACAAGGCATAAAAATAAACACAAAAAGGGTTTTTCGTAAGGAGTTGCTAAGCTAATTAGATTGCTGCGTGAAAGGTCTATTTTCACATCAGAAATTTGTGCCTCAAGTTGGTTATTGTTAAACTTGATCTTTGAGCTAGATATAAGTTGCCTGCAGAATGAAGATGGATCCTTCTCAGGGGACATGTGGGGTGAAGTTGACACAAGGTATCCCTCCACTCTCCCTTCTGATCTGTTACTATGACTGTGTCCTGTGTTTTGTATCGGTTTATATACTTATTTGTTTTGTGAACTTATCATCTCTCTTAAAGAAGCATTACAACTATACCATTATGATTCTACGAATTCTTTCTTCAGGTTCTCTTATATTGCAATTTGTTCTCTCGCACTATTGCATCGTTTGGATAAAATCGATGTGGAAAAGGCTGTAAAATACATTATAAGTTGCAAGAATGTAGATGGTGGATTTGGGTCCATACCTGGTGCAGAATCTCATGCAGGGCAAAGTATGTTGCACATATCGCATATTTTATTTTGTTACTAAATTCGTGTTGCTAATTATTGGCCAAGTAGTCAAGCATACATATTACTCCCAATTGTGAACCCTTTATTAACAGTTGAGCTTAGAAAATTCTCTGATGATCCTGGTTGATTCTTTATTATTCCTTAGATATGTTGCTATTCTTGTATATAACTGGTTACAGCTGTTACATAGGAAGCTTGTTTTTTGTTGTAAGAATCTATTATAATAGGTATTTGAGCCTTGAGGTCAGGGGGTTAAGCTAAAAAGAATTAACTCCGGTTTTATTTAGGATGAAAGGCGCATCCAGGCCCCAGGTTCTCGTGGAGCTTAGGTGTAACACAAGGTGCAAAATTCATTGAAGCGAACCCATGGTGTAAATGTGATGTAAAAATTATGAATTACACCACAAGTACAACTAAAAGCAATAAATTTCAGGCAAATACAAGAAATACACATCGCAGCAGCATAGAGCAAATTCTAGCATGGAGCTTTCAACATCTAATTTGTGCAAATTACATTAGATATTATCAATATTATGCCAAATAAAGCTAATTCCTGGAAAACAAGACAGATACAATCTCAATCTTTTCAGCAACATAGAGCAAATCTTTGCCATATTATCAACTTTCAGCAGATTACGTACAAATCAATAATATTCAAAAAAAAATATTATTTGATCTGTTTGATCAAAAAAAATAATATTCAAAATATTGCTAATTATAGATTTTTTAGAATCTTTCATCAATTTTCACATGAGATCTCAGTAAAAGGCTGTGAGAAATTCCCAGACAAAGCTAGAGAGAGGAGGAGGAGAGAGAGGAGAGTTGAACTGAGCCCTTATTTCTTCGAATCAAAAGCTAATTTCATAGTATAAAGGGCTATTGAACAAAAAAAGGAGGTTTATTGTTTGACAATAGAGATTGGTTTTAGTAAATCAGGGGTCGAATTTACTAAAAAATGGAAGAAAGAAAAAATGAGAGGGCAAGAGAAGGAGAAATCAGAGAGATTCAAGAGAGAGGAAGAAAAGAATGAGAGACCTAGGAAAAGAGAGAAGATGTAGATGAAATAGACAAGGTAAAAGATCATGATCCAGAATAGGTATTTATACTAGTGGATTAGACTGGATCTATGAGATTCCCTTGTAGGGTTTACCATTAAAATTAGATATTTATAGTTGGTGTCCTAATATGATGATAATGCAAAATGTCTCACCAGGAAATACAAGTACTCTGCTTCATGTAGTCATGTGTCCCTGGGCTTAAGCCTGTGGCGCACGCCTTCGCGAAGTTGTGTTGTCTTAGGCCCGTTGAGGAACTTGAACCTCCAACAAGACCCAGCTGAAAATATGTTTTTGTTGTGCTTTCTTCTGCATTTAAAACAAAACCCAACTGAAAGCAATGCAATCACTCTGCTATGAAATTGATTGGCTATGCAATGTTGCGGAAGTAAGCCGAAGCATCTTTAATGTGGTGAAGATATTGTACCACACTGTCAGGAGGTTCTTCAGTCACTAAATAACCAGCTTGATCTTTTGCTTTTGTGTGAATGTCTGTCTTCTTTACTGACCATATATCCATTATGAGCGCAGTTTTCTGTTGTGTGGGGGCTCTTGCCATAACTGGATCTCTACATCATGTTGATAAGGACCTCCTTGGCTGGTGGTTGTGTGAACGACAAGTTAAATCTGGAGGTCTAAATGGGCGTCCTGAGAAACTCCCTGATGTGGGTTGTTCTTCCCTAAGCTGGGGACTAATGAAATATTTGTGTGATGCTCCTCACTAATGGTCCTTTTGTGTTGTTTCAGGTCTGCTATTCATGGTGGGTTCTATCAAGCTTGATAATGATTGATCGAGCTCATTGGATTGACAAGGAAAAACTTGTCAGGTTTATATTGGACTGTCAGGTCAATTTTGAACTCAAGTCACTTTCATTTTGAAATTTACTTTAGTAAAATCTAAGATGATAGCACTGTTTCTTTTCATCTAGAGCTTGAAGTTCAGAATCATTTGTGATGTTCTTTAAAAAAATGTAGGATAAGGAGAATGGAGGAATTTCAGATAGGCCTGATGACGCTGTTGATGTCTATCATACCTATTTTGGAGTTGCTGGTAAGAGTTGATTCATTTTCACCCTCCAGGGCATCTGACATGTGATGGGTGATCCTATTAAGATAAATGTTCATGTAACGCTGCGATGGCAGGTGATGGTGTATGTTCATGTCAGAATGTCGATCGGGAACTACATATCTGTATTCCTTTTGATAAGTTTAAAGCCTTTGGAGGAGACTTTTGTGGCTGCTGATCTGAAATCTGTCCAGAACTAGCAATTCTTTAGCTTGCCATTAGACTATATTGTTTTTGTTTAGTGGTATAGATCGTGGCTTCTGCTTTTTTATTCCTTCATCTTTTCTACATCCCTTTCTCCCCTTTAAAGCTATCACCCCATCGTTTTATTGCTAGGTGGCTTTTTTGTCATCTAATGTTATTTGGTTTTGATGCCCCCTTTCCGCCGAGGTGGCATCATAGAGTTGGCAAACCATCGTTTTTCTTTTCCTGGAAATTGGCAACCTTTCATTGAAACCTTCATTCTGATGTGTTAGTTTTTGTTGTCAACTTCTCAAATGTTATAAATTTAACCAAACTTTTTGTTTTTCGTGTATATGCAGGCCTTTCACTTCTTGAATATCCAGGATTGAAACCCATAGATCCGGCTTATGCGTTGCCCGTGGACGTTGTAAATAGGATTTTCTTTGGCAAATAAGTTGGTCGGTCGGTCCTTACAAGATTTCTTTTGTTATCAGTGAGAGTATTCGAAACCTTTTATCATTTCCTATAATTTATTTGGCCTTGTAAAATGGTTAAACATCTTATTAAAAAGTGAGATTGGTCGTTTTTCCAGGTAGCTCTTTGTTTCTTTTATGCCTACTGGTCTGTGTTACTTGTTGGGTATTTTGTGGAGCTTAGTTTTGTGATGATTTGAATGGTGACCCGACCCAAAATAATGTTGCGTGGTTTTTAATAAAAAATCTTATGATACTTAATCCATGGAGCGAAGACTTGTGTCGATAGGCCCAAGTCATAATGCTCATGGACAAATCTCGTGGGAATTGGGAAAAATTTTTGATTCTGTTTTGTAGCATAGTGCACAGAACATATAAAATTCGTTATTTTGGTAATTAGAATTTGTGGTGGGTTGTACAACCGCTCTTATAACTCTTCCTCTCTATAGTGAAATTTCTGCAACTTTATAAATGTAAGCAAATTGTTAAACTACGTAAAATTTTTGTATCTTATTCTTTCTTGTTTTTCATTTTTTTATGTTTTTTATTTATTCTTTAATTGTGTGTGTTTGTCCGTGAATTTAAAGCGTATTAAATCACAACATTACTGTTTAATCAAGTTGTGCAGTTCTTTGAATTCCTTAATGGTTGAAATCAATATATGGCCGCCAGTGAAGGTGTCATATGGCTGGATGCATATTGGATATAGCTGGAATAAGTCTATTTTTCAATTTTGGACATGTTTAGTACATAATAAGCAACCAATCTATAATTCATTTAAGATAGGGCAAGGATGTTTTTTTTTTTTAATTCAACGGTTAGAAGTGTACAAACTAACTTACACATATATACAAAAATATTTAACCTTTAAAATATTTTGGGGTAAATATATTTAACTTTAATTCTTTAAAATAGGCTATCAAATAAGGAAAAACCATTTTTTAAACAAATATGGGAGCTTGTGTAAGAAAAAATATATTTTTACCTCTAAAAGGTTGCATATATTCAGTAAATATATTTTTACCGCTAAAAAGTTGCATATATTCAGCTTTATTATTGAATTAGACTCCTCTCATGAGAAAAACTCCGAGGCTGCTCGAAATTCAGCCCTTTTAGCTATTTTGGTGAGCAAAATTACAAAATTGATGCCCCAACCCACTAGCCAACCTCCTCGTTAAAATAACTGGAGGTCGTCATCCTAAACCAGATCTGGAGAGGCGATTGCTCTCCCTCCCTTTAGTCGCTCTGCCTCCTTCCGTTCTAAGTATGTCTTCCTTCCTCCATTTCTACACAACGACACACACTGTAGGCAAAGTTGCTCTCCCTTCAGTCGCTCTGCATCCTTTGATGAATTGTGGTTTTTTGGCTTAGGTCCGAGAACCAAAAAAAATAAAAGGTCTGAGAACCAACAAAAAAACAAAATAGGTCTGAGATAAAATTAGGCATTTTTGAATTATATTATTGAAATTAGTTGAAGTAATTAACTAAAATAAAGAATGTTGTTAAAGTGACTAATCAAAATAAAAAATTTGATATTTAAATATATTTTAAGTAACTATTTTGGTAAATAAGGTTAGAGTTGCTCTAACATGCCATTATATTCTCATATTTAAGGTTTTAGTCATCTAGACGTGAAAGCAAGAGACTGATTTGAACATTTTATTACAATTTGCTAAATATTTGATATTTTTTTAATGAGTTTTTCATTGAAATACCTCATGAAATTTCTTCACTACTTTTGGTCCATTACGATTTGGTATTGTGTAATATTAGCTCTGCTTTCAATATATAATAGGTTAATTTACATTAATATTATTTACCTTCAAATACACATTCATGAAGGATATTGTTGGATGTATATAGTACTTGTTGATCTCAATCAAGACCAATAGATCTGCCTTTTGAAAAAGAAAGTAATAAAGAAAGGAAACAAAAGAAAAACAAAGAGATGAAAGAAGTGGCAGCGGAGGGAAATAGAAGTGGTACGGCGTTTCTCTCAGACAAATGCCTCGATTTGTCGTCAGTATCTACAAGAATGGAATGTGATCGGACTCGTCATCGAATAGTTCATCACCGAGAAACATAATACCAATTCAATAATCACAAATTCTACAAAAAAAATAACTAATAAAAGAACTCCATGGAAAGAGCTACCAAAATAAGAGAGAGAGAGCTATGAACTTTAAAATGAGGAAAAAAAAGGACGAAGAACTGAAAATTTTAGAAATGTACGAGCATATTAGTGCACGAGCCGTATACAGAAACGACGAATGCAAGCATATACCACTCAGACACATATCGGCAATTAAAAGGGCTGAGAATGCGCTAATCTCACCGAAATTCCGGCGAAACGCACCAGCGACGCATAGGATTGCCTTGTAAGCTTCTCTCACCACAAATCTGCACTGTGTTGCGCGTGTGTTTGTGCGTTGCGTGTGTGTGAGAGTGTGTGTGTGAGAGTGTGTGTGTGAGAGAGAGAGAGAGACAGAGAGAGAGAGAGATCCGAGGTCGTCCGATAGTATATGGGAGAATGAAAGCGAGGAAGATAATTCTGAGTATATATAGAGGGGTATATAGAGCCCTAGATTGGATAGCTTTAGTCCGAATACTATTAAACCAGCAGTGTCAGCAAGCCAAGTGGGTGGGCCTTGGGTTGGGTTGGGTTGGTAGATAGGTAAATGGGTGTAGGACTTTCCCCTGTTTTGGGGAAGTCGATCGATTCATCCTTAATTCTCTCGATTTCTAGTTTTGTCAATTTTGATCAAGTTATTTATGTGTCACTCACATAACTCAAAACAATTCAATGTTTTGAATTGAGTTTTGTTGTAGGTAAACGGGCCGACTTGAGGATGCTCGAGAGAAGTCGATCGATTAATCTGAATTCTCTCAATTTTAAACTTTGTCAATTTTACTCTAATTACTTATTTTATTAACATAACTCAAAACTATCACCAACCTATTAGATAATAACCAATGCCCTTTTTAAAATTGTACTTGAAGTTCTTATGTACAACAATGGAGAGGAGGGATTCGAACTTTGATTGTTTGGATCGTTCGAGGTGAAACTTTGTTAATAAGATAAAATAACAGTACTCCAAAAATTAGCAATTATGATACTGCTTTCATTGAATTATTTTGTCGATAAAATATAAAAAAATGCCTAATTTTTTTTCATCACGTCTTTTGTTTTGAGATTGGCGGGTTTACACACATCACCTCCTCTTGATCATTTCTGTGTCAAAAACAAATCGATCCTGCCACACCACATGGATCCTACCCCCGTATAATAAATTCCACTTAAATTCATAACAGATAATATACAATAGAAAAAAAATTAAGACAAATTGAAAGCACAATTCTAGTACCACACACGGGAAAGTATTTTTACAAATTTATTGGTCTAACAATTTTTTTTTGCTTCTTGAAAGTATTTTTTAAATAATATTTGTTCTTATTTTTTTTTTCAGTAAGTAATAATATTTGTTCTTGTATATGCACTTTGACCCGAGCGTGGTCTTTCCATTGACAACAAGTGTTCTTTATCAAGAACCGGGAACATACTTCTTTACCCAAAGTTTTGGCCTCCATAATCCTATTTTCTTGGTCTCCGAAGGGATTAACTAAAAAGCTCAAGGGCTGAACCAGCATATGGTGCTGAAGAGTTTCCTATCTGAGCAATGTAGAATAGAACCCCTTTTTTCCGGACAGAACCAAACATGTTGTCTTTTAGAAAAATTGAAAACAAAGTCGAAAGCAAACTAAATTGAAATCTGAACATAAACAATATGTTACCAAACGCTATCTAACATATAATTTTGGTGTTCTATACTGTACACTTTATACAAAGAAGGTGAACTCTCAGTAGCAAACAAATCAAAGAATACAAACCAAGCTAGCTAAGGACTTTACCAAACTTGCAGAGGAAAACAACCCACATGGTATAGATGCCCAGATCAAAGAATTAAATGAATATGAAACAAACGAAAACAGAAATTGACTGATTTGCACAATATAAATCAAAACAGAAATTGACTGCTTTTTTCTGATCTATAACTTGCAAGAAAAGGAGAGGTTGTTGCTGCAATGCCACAAATTTGAAGAGGGTTTCTTCACAAAATCACTTGAAACTTCCACTTTAGTTGATCTGAAGCTGGTTTTTCTTCTCTGGGTGCTTCAATGACCTGATATGAACTTCATTTGCTTTAGTACATGTAAATACAGATATATACACCAGCCCTTCAAAATTACCCACCAAAATTTAAATTTAATGAAAAAACTATGCACATATAGATTTATTTCCGTGTGTACTAAGATTTTAACCTCTACACCAAAACAACACCATAACATCCACCATATTAAATATATAGTTAATTTTGAAGGTAATTATAGACTATGTTTATGAAATCATGAACAACAGGATTGAACTGAATCTATCACATCTATATTTAGCATACACGAAGAGATGGAAATAAATAAATGAAAGGCTATTACCCAATTTATCATAAGGGTGCTGGGAGTGGTGAACTAGTTACAGATCTAACCACTGGTGTTATTTATCCATTGACAAAAACTGCACTCACATTCAAAGCCACAACCTCACGGTCATTAGCCCAAAGTTAACAAAAAGGGAAAAATGAAAAGAAAAAGAGTAACTTAAGAATGATTTATTCGACAAAAGTCAACAATGGTAGACAATAAGGACAAAATGTTGATATACTCCCGTTATACATTACCCAACTAGATTGTATCTCCATTCAGGACAGAAAATCAGAATTTTATGCAGATAATTAACAAAGACATTTAATTTCTGCTATAACCACAGGGCCAATAATGCAAGAATGTTTCCAGCAGGCATCCATAAAAAAATTAATTACTATAAAAACACAGAAAAAATCACCTTTCTCTGCACCTTTGCCCCTCAAGCATCCCTGAACTCTAAAATCTGCAACATTTGAATTGATGTAATTCTCATTAAAATCATCTGCTTTCTGAGACGATGATTTTGCTCCAGAAAGAATTTCCACCATTGGAAGTAAGTGATGTTGTAATTGCACTTTCCAAGTAAATCTTTGACAAAACAAACTTCCACAAACCACTACCTTGAAAACCATATTTTCTTCGTTCAGCTTCTACAGCATCTCTCCAAATCTCTAGACTGCCGTATAACTCCTGTGATTATTCTGTTTCCTCATTTGCATTATTCTCCTCCAATATTGAAATAACTCTTCTTTTAGGTTTCCTCTTGCTTTTTTTCTTCTCAAACCAGTCGGCCTCCTGCTCTACAAAATGTACAATTTCACCGTCGAGCACACCAGCAGGAAAACTATTTCCAGACAATTGCAGGGAGCTGTCTGGCTTTCTAAGTCCCATTGTATCAGAGTTTCCTTGAGCACAGGAATTCAATAAATGCATGCCATTTTCTGTTAACTGTGAAACCTCATGCCTATTGTCAATGTATGGATCATCAGAATGAAGTAAAGGCAAGTTGCCATCCACACTCCTCTCGGTAAACTTGTCAATCATTGATTGATCAACCTGAGGAATGAATGGTCCAAAGTCAGCAGAATCTTCTTCATTACAGCTAGTATCACTATCAGAAGATGCCGCTGAATAGGATTCTGCAGATAGCTGCAGAAATTCTTCCTCCAAGTTTTGGCGACGATGCAGGATTTCCTCTTGATAATGTGGAGGTGATCCAGGGCAAGGTGAAGATGTATGAGAATCCATAATATCATCAATAGCAGTCAAAGGTGTGCCGCTGTTTGGTGCACCTATCCTATAACCTTCCGGGACTGCAAAGGAGTTTCTCACTTTCAGACGTTGATCCTGTCCAGTATTGTAAGATTTTGTATGCTCGTGATTCAGAACAATTCTTTCAGTGTCAGACACAGAGTCCCCACCACTATGCCCCATGAAGAACTTTGATGCCACTTCACCAATTCGATCAGAGTATTGTTGAGCATTGAAACTAATAGACATATCTGAAAAGGAATTATCAGATTCTAGAACGTTTGTACTACTCTCACCTCCAGAAGCTTGAACCACGTCAGAACTATATCTTGATGTCTTGCCAAGATGCATACAGTTCATCTTGTTTTTCAGATTGCTTTCCCCATTAGTATTCAATATGGCACCACTATATCTACTAATATCAGCAAGGTTATCAGATGCTTGATTCATCCAATCTTTAACCTCGTGCAACCATAGAAGGGAATGCTCCTTTTTCATAAATTCAATTCTATTCATCAGGCCAACTATTTCAGCTTCCGAATCTGAAACTACGTTCTCCACTCTAGTATGAATCTCATTGTCACATGACACTGATTCTTCATCAGAACATATACACGTGCTCTGCTCTTCGCTCTCAATACTAGCGAGACGACACGGTTTTTTCTACAAAAATGCAAACACAAAATTTCTTGAGTAAATTCAGTACAGGAAGAACTTTCCGCCATAGAAACCATAGACAATGTTCGAGAAGAGCACCAAAAAATGATATTGAAGCACATAACCTCTCAATAGACTTGAAGAATCACCTACCCTCTTTGTATTGATACTCCACGCTAAGGTGGCATCACCTTTTGCTGGTGAATAGAACCCAAAGGTAACAGGTCGTTTCTGCCTGCTGGCAACAACAATTTCTCGCTTCCAAACCTCTGACGTGCAGATGTGCTTGTCATCTAATTTCAGCTGACCACACAATAGGAAAGAAAGCAAAGTAAATTTAAGAATATGAAGCCTGAAAAAACAATAAGGGAGGTAATTCAATTGTAACTCTGGCGAAGACAACTTCATAGGACAAATTAAATAAAAGTTGAAGACATGCATCTACCACAACTTACTTTATCTGGATGTGGAAAAAAACTGAACACTTGTGCTCGGTACCATCGTGCGCAACACAATGGATTTCCTTCCAACCACAAGCCCAGCAGAGATGGCAGGCCTGCAAGGATCTCCATCTCTGAAAAATTGGAAATTATATTGTAGGAAAGATCCAGCCCCTCTAGTGACTTCAGATTCTCAATGCCACATAACGTAGTTAGAGCATTGTTCCTCAAAACAAGGTTAACAATTTGACAGGAGACCTGCACCAACAAATTCCATGTATGGGTCCAAAGCAAATTCTTAAATAAAAAATTCAGAGCAGAAACCAATCATGTTTCTGGAACATAATTAAAAAAAATCTCAACTCAAAATATATTTATGGTCACAAAAATAGCTCAGTATAAGGGATACTAATTAACAAAATATGAGCCAATGAACAAGTTGTCAATCTGATGCCTAATGCATGTTTACTTCTTGGTTGACTTCATATTATCCACCCTTAAATTGTCCTCTGCATCTACCTGGTTAAAGCTAAGCTTTGTGGTGTGATCCCAACAGTTATACTGCTATCTTTTGTTCTAAGCCCAAGCAGCTGTTGGGTCCTGGGTGCTCATCTACACAGAGAGGAAGCCTAGCCAATTGTCTACTCAACACCAGTATAAGTCCACTGATAACCTTTGCATCATTTTGACTGAATAAATTTCATTTCTTATAAAGAAAAAAAGTAACCTTGCATCATTAACCTTCACTTGCACTACAGACTACATCAATTCTTTTCAAGCTTAAGATGAGAGGGGTTCCAACTCAGCCTGAGGAGATCACATCAACCATCACAGATAGCTGAATTCTAGACTGGGTAGGGCACAATCTTCCATTTATGACATAAATTATGCCATTTGCTCATATTCTTGAATTGACTTTAAAAAAACTTGTGCCATTTCAATCTAAAGATGTATGGATTAGAGTTTAATTTTTAGTAAACACTTAAACTGTCATTTTTTAATCTTACGGAGACTGAAGCAAATGTTTTGCTTAACATCTCCTAAGCCTCAACAATGCATCCATAACACTTTACGAGACTCCAAGATATATTTTCCGTATAAAATTCTGAATGTTATTCCTTCTATGCCCCATAAATTGATCAATCATAAAAGGCTCCCTTAGAATTAGCTTTTGCTTGAATTGTCATAATTAAACCCACCAATTCAAAAAAAAATTTGAATTGATAATAATTGGATCCATTTATTTCATGAAAGTAGTAGTTCTTGTCTAATCAGTAAAACCTCCCAACTTTGGTGAGTTTAGGGACTTGATCCCAGAGATGGGATGCTTAAGAGTAAAGAACTATATTCTAATTTATAAGTACACAACCATCAGACAATATTCACAAGGGGTATGAAAATAATCTTCAATGACAAACTTTGACTGCAGGGAAGTTCTCTCTGTTAAATGGTCATCAGTCAGTTTTCATAAGAAGTACGAAAAGATTCTTCAACGAAAAACTATGATTGCAGGGAAACTCACTAGGACTTCATCAGATTCTCGCTAAAGGGTCTCTTGCTTCAAGGACTATCAATATCAAGCATTATTTAAAACTACCATATTATTCAAAATTTCAAACAGGTATTCTTTTTGGCAGACCTTCTTGATATACTCGTTTGAATTATAATTAAAATTACATACGGCAGCACATGGGAAGACATAAAATAGATTGTTGAAGTGTTATAAAGTTATAGTCAAACTGATCTCCTTCATTCTCAAGTTAAGACCATGGTCGCTCCACCTACAGGCTAAATTGTTGACTCCTATATTCAACTTCAAAAATTTACTGTCTGCCAGGACTTTCAATTATTGTTGAAGCCACCAATTGTGGACCAATGTGATATACAGTATTGACTGGTAAGATTCTTGGTTTCCTAAATTTCAACATCAGTATGTAGACTAACTAGGACTTGTACAAGCAATAAGTAACAAAATAAATTTAAAAGTGTTTAGGACTACTCTAAGCATCCTTTTTTGTTTGATAGATGTTTGAGGAATGTGCCATGCATCTTTCAAGTATCCCAAGCATTCAAGCAACAAATTCACGACCATGGAGAACAGATATAATCAGGAGTCTAAATAGTTTTAATTTACCTCACCAAATGATGAAATTGTTCTCAGGTGATTGAAACCAATATCCAGGTGCTTCAATTTTGTACACTTCCGAAGATTATCCACCTTTGCGAACTTGTTTCTACTCAGATCAAGGGTTTCGACAACAGGAAGAAGTTGCAAAGATTCGTCCATGAGAACCAATCCATTACAAGCACAAGAAACAAATGCTAGCCGGTTCCATTGAGGACAGTTCCTTATCTCTGCAATTCTACTCGCAAACACATGCCTTAGTGCATCCTGAATCAACACAAAGAAAAACCAACAGAACATCAAATGTTCCGACCTTCAGTAGCTGATTATGGATCATCTACAATATAAACATAAATTGCATAAAGCAACAGCATAACTTGAAAACTTGTCTAGAAATAAATAATTTGTGAACCCCTTCAAAACCATTTATAATGTGACAGTGAGCAATTGCAATCGAACACCATCAAAGGAAATTTGGAATTAAATTAAGCAATCTATTGCATTTAGTATCTATGAAATAGAAGTCCATGGAAAAATCAATAACTTGTAACTAAGAATTTCTATTCTATCACAATTCACAAGCAAAGACCTCCACTTATTCAATGGAAAAATCAATAACTTGTAACTAAGATTTTCTATTCTAACACAAACAAAGACCTGCACTTAGTTGTGTATAGTACTAATATTAGGGTTATATATTCTAAAATTTTCAATTATTTCCAAATCAACCAAAGCAAACTCAAAGCACAACATAGTCATTTTCTATGTTCTCCTCCAATTTGATCACCATCCATCAGAAATTAAACCACATCCAAATATCATTTTCACATTTATTACACAGTTGGAAACAAATATCTCCAGTTAATTGTGTGCAATTGAGTTGTTTACGTTACTAAATATAGAATTTACTATAATCTTCCCAAAACAACGCAAAGTTGTGTTTTGAAAAGCATGCATAAGTGCTCCCATGGGCTCAAGACAAGATGAGGTGCACCGAAACACCTTAATGAGCCTTAGGTGCAAGAGACGCTTGCCTACGACATAAACCCAAAGTGCACAAGGAGTGGATTTTTTTTCTTCCTTCAGTGATATATTTAAGATTATTGACATATCAACTTCAACTGGAATATTTTTGATATGCATAACACCAAATTAGAAAACCAATTATAAATATTGGATTCTAACCTTAAACACTACCGAACTTTGTAGTCCACGTATACGTATTTGTTTTGGGCCATTGACTTCTACCATTTCCTTTTTCATTCCGTTGTGTCTCCCATTTTTCTTTCTTTTTTTAAAAATAGCTTCTCATTTCATGAAATAAACCTTTTTTTTTAAATAAAAAAACCTCCTTTTTTGGTTTAATAAGCCTCTAAGCTTGTGAAATTAGCCTTTGGCGGCCTTCTCTCTTATCCCTATCCTTCTTCACTCTGACTCTGTTTGGGAATCTTTTTACAGTTTCTACCGAAATATGGTGTTGAATTTGGTTGAGGATGCTAATTATTTTTATATAGGTGATATTTATTGCATTTGGTGAAATCTAGTGCTAAAAGTTGATTAATTTTGCTGATAATCTCCCTGTTATTTTTCCATGCTGCTGAAATTAGGTAAAAGAATTTGTATAGGTTATACTTGCTTGCAATTAATTGGCCTAACAAAAAATATGCAAGTATAAGCTTCGAATTCTCGATTTTCTCATCAACCAAACAGTAATTAAACCACAAATTTATAAAGAGAACTCACAGTAGAATCGTGACATATCAACTTCTCCAAGGTATGCCTCAGCTCCAGCAATCCTCTGGCGGCCGACGTCGACAAATCACACCCTCTAATCTCCAAAACCCTCAACCGCCCAAACGGCAGCAACGACAACGGCGTGGGATCCCTCGCCGGCGGTGGCAAAACTGAGATCACCTTCAATGACGTCAGCAACCTCAAAATCCGCCGGAGCTGCTCCAAAGCTCGGTGGTCGCCGAGGTCTGAAACGTAAGCACGCAGATAATCCACCGGAGCGCCGGCCAGAAGGCTTTCGAGCTCCGCCAAGGCTTCGAGCCTCGAGTGCACGTAGTGGAGGCCCACAGGGTTCAACTTCAGCACTAGGGTTCCTTCAATTAACGGTCCCGCTTGGTTTTCGACGAATTTCACTAGGGATTCGAGGTATCTGTCCCCAGTAACGATCGCCATAAGGCTGAAAATTCCGGTTTTCTCAGAGGGAGAGAGAGAAAATCATGAAAATTGACATGGAACTAGAGAGACAGAATCAAGAAATAAGAATTCACGGTGATATAACCACGCGCGTATGTGGAGAGAGGGGGAATCTTAGAGAGAGAAAGGGGGTTTGGGGGGGATGGAGGGGAGAGAAACGGCCATGGCTGAGAAGAGAGAAAGCCAGGTGGTGGTTTAATGATTGGATTAAGGGGTGCGTAATGATTGGGTTAGAGTCTTGAGAGATATGGTGACACGTAGACTAACGTGCACACCCCTGAAATGGGACCCGGACACGTTTTTGGACTATTTAGTAATTGCACCGTCCGGTCGTCCTCGATGGTTTTGGATAAATATGGATCATGTGGTTTTCACTATAGTCGAATTGAATTCGAGTCGAATGGAATTCAACTTAAAAAATTTGTTTTTAAATCAAGTTTGAATAATTGTTTAAATTTTATTTGTTTATTTAAAAAATGAGTTGAGTCGGAGCAAGTTAAAAATAAGTCAAGTCTGAATATTTATATATAAACGAATCAAATTTGTTTAGTTTGTAGGAACTTAATTTTTAAATGAGTCTAAAAATTTGTTTAAATTTAGACTCATTTCAAAAACGAATCTAATCTGATCGAGCCAAACCCGAACAAATGAAATTCGAGTAGCTCAATTTAATTAACAATCCTAATTTTAATCATTTTTGATATGGGTCCGAGTATTTTGATAATTGAGTTCAATCATACATGTAGTTTATAATTCTTTACCATAGCTCTCAATAGTCCTCTTAAATTTATGTCGTTTCTAAATTGTTTTATATTAAATTTATTTAATTTAAAATTGTAATTTCTGAGAATAAAAAAAAGAAATTTTTTAAAATTTTCAGCACAGAAAGTGGGAAAAGCTGAAGATAAAATTTTAAGAATGAATTATGATATTTATCATATTATTTTTCGTAATAATGAAAAAGGTCCAAAAATATCTAAATGGATAACAGCCAGAGAGATACTGTTGGAGGCCAAAGGTCTTGAGCCACTCACACTCTCTTCTCTTCACAGGAGAAACGATCTCTCAGAGATACATCTCAGGTAGTTCACATTTCCAAACTTTTCTCTTTCTTACTGTTCATACAACACCGCTAATTCAACTTTCGCATGCTTTTTTTTTTTTCTTATTTCAATCTTTCGTATGTACAGTTCAGAGTGTAGAAGAAACGACTACAATTAATGGCCTCTGTGAATATAAATGGCAGCATTTTATGCAAAAGAAGAACGATTCCTTTGGTGGGTAATTCATCTCTTCCGTTTTTGCAATCGAGGTCCAGAGATATTCAAAGTTCCATGAATGGTTGGTTGGCTAATTTCTTGTTTCCAAGTGTCTTTTTAAATTATAATCAATTTATTGTGGATTATAAATTACAATAAGCTGCTTTCTTCATCAGATTATGAATTTATTTTAGTGGATTGTGACCTTTTTTGTTGAAATATTTGTTTTTTGGTAGAGTAATCAAAATTTGCAATAGTGATCTTCAATTCACATTTTTTTCCACCAAGAACGTCTTATAAAACTTTTTGGCCCCTGTATTTGAAGGATCCGCAATACGCTGGATTCAACAAGCAATCGATATTTCAAGATCAAGGGTGTAATACTCTTTGTATTAACGGTTTTTATATATCATATTAACAATCTAAAGATTGTCGAAAGGAAAAATCTCAAAAAAGTAGTAGTGATGGAGATGAAAAAGACTAATTATAACCCTTTACAAAAAATTGGATTAATCGAGTCTGTTTACAACTGATCCTATTAGTTTTCATTTTTAAAATTGTTGCATCATAACTTTATTTTAATGTCATTGAAATACATTTCTCTATAGACATAGTTATTAGATGATGAGCCTAATCTTTATATAGTACCAAAATCTTCTCATAATTTTCTTTTTAATTTACAAGATGACCTCAATATGTTCAAAACTCATTCTAAAGAGTTGGAAACTTGTCCAAAAATTAGTAGCTAAATACGTATGAATGTAATAATCGGTACAAATAGGGTGGGCATAACTAATATTACTTACAAATTTACGAAAAGTATAGTTTAAAAATGTTAAGGGAAAAGGGTCCTTTACTCTCTCCGCCAGTGGCTGCATGGAAAATAGAGTTGAGGCCAATAGGGTTGCTTTTTGAATTAATTTTCTCATATCTGGGCATCATAGGATCAACATTTTAATAGTATTATTAAGACTATACATATGTTACAACAGTTTTTAGAATGTTAAAGTATATATTTATGTTGTACCCCATCATAAAAGAACTTAAGGAGTTGGTGACTCCACTTCATTTGATACACCACACAATCATCAGAGATGGAATTTGAAAGACATGATTTCAATGGTTCCAACTCTCTGGTTAAGAGGAAATAGGAGGAGGAGAATTCGTTAAACAATATCTCGGCCAAAAGTAGCATGTTAAAGCATCTAACTAAAAATCAAGTGGTAATTGGTGGAGGGGATTAGATGCTCATATACTAGTTTGAGAGTTGTCAGTAAACCAATTTGCACATATGACCCAACTTACTCCTGGAGAGGTAGACAAAAGGCCAAAGAATATGATCAGAATATAATAAGGTAAACTTTTGAAAGGAATAAAGGAGGAATTAATGATCAAAAAATCAAAAATATTGCTCAAAAGCCTCTAGTGGCCTGGCTTAGGTATCAAGCACATATATTTATGTTACACCCTCTGTATCAATTTGAAATTATAAGTTGGTAGCTAAACATTGTATCAAAGTAGGAGGTCTTGTGTTCAAATTTTGCCGCTACTTCGATTATTATGAGACTTACACATGCTTGGCCCAAAATTTGTCGATATCAAATGGTGTGTAACAACATCATCTAAGGTAGGCCACTTGAGAGGAGAGGATTGATAAATACTTATGTTTTATCCTTTTACAAGTTTTTAGAGCAGTTAGTGTTTAACAAGTACCATTGTGTTATTCATGGCTTTTGTCCCACGACTTCCACAACAGTTGGTGTTCAACAAGTTTTGTTGATAGTCTCCTTACGTACGACTTGGGGAAAATTTTTGGGGCCCCCCTCATCCATGGATAACAAATTTCTATGAAATAATTGAAGAAGTTCAATCCAGGATTCCTGATGGAGAGCAAGTCTCTTTCCATGGCTGGCAGTTTGCCCTGATTAACTGTATGTCTGGAATTCATTCACACCATAAAAACATGAAAGCTTCCCTTTCTTTCTTTGTTTTTTTCTTTTTGATTTTTCCAGTTTACACATGGGCTTTCCGGTAGTCACTTGAGAGAGACTCGTGACCAACTTAATAGACAATTTCGTGGGGTGAGTATGATAATAAGAAGAAAATTGATTCCACTTGAGGGTATACTAATACCATATATCAACCCCAGTCATTTAGTGGTTTGTGTGTAAAAGCCTTAAAGCATTTTAGTCATGCTATTCCACCTAAAGTAGTTTTTTTTTGCTAAGTATAAATTGAGATCAATGAAAAAAAGGATTACAAAGAGAGCTAATCAAGCACAAGGCTTGGTACACAGCCCGAAGGCCATACAGAGTAATTAACCAACTAGTCTAAAAAGCTTAAAAACATCTCATGGAGACTAGGTAGACTCAGACGCAAAGGAAAAGAGGAATTCATCCCACAATCCATGTTGCAAGATACTCAAAATACCAGTCAGTGGTCACATCAAAGTAGGTTGAAGACTGCAGAAATCATTTTAGTCCAAATTAGAGTTGCAGATTTACTTATTATCTTTGGGGAAGAAATTTGTGTGCATATTGGCTAGCTTTGATGTGCAATGATGTTCCTATTGGAATTGAGATCCACCAGCCTGCATTGGGGGGGGGGGGGGGTTGCTGTTCCTCATGCTTTGCTTTTGTTTTTCCTTTCCTTGGCACCAAAAAAGAAAATTATTATGTAAATACATTATGTGACTTGCATCATTAATGTACTAGTACATCGAAGCATTCTTGATAATGCTGATACACGTCAATTTCACATATAGAAGAGTAAAAGAGATATTATTCTTTATGTCATAATAGTGCGACTTTTTAGTTCATAATTATAGGGTTAACAACATTAGGAAATTCATGAGATTTTGCACAAAGACACTTCTATTGTCGTGTAGAAGGACTTCTAATGCAAGTCTTCTTTGTTTGTTTGTCATTTGAAGACGATGCCTTTCTAAAGTTGCTTAACATTTTCTTTGTTTCTTCTTCTTCTTCTCTTCCTTCGGTGGCCGACTATTTAATTTTTCTTTGAACTTGCTATACTACAGAGAGATTTATCCGTCAAAGCTTATTTAGAAAGGAAACCACTCCGTTTCCAAGGAATGCATCTCACAACATGAGAGCCAAGAAAGAGATCGTTACAGTCCCCAGGAGCAGGCCTTCAAACTCCACTGGCAGCACAGAAGAATCTTCTGACCAGATCAAGGCAGGTGTAGGCAATTCCTGATGAATAAATAAGTAATAATTTCTTTCTTCTGCCCCCTGCTGCATATGGAGTCTGCCTACTACCTTCTTCTGTCATTGGCTGGAAGTAATGTTGATTTAAGATTTTTACTATGGAACTGATATGTAAAACTTATGAACAAACATTTTGCGTTGTAGTCCAATATGGACTGGCTTTAAATTTAAAATGTTGCCTTTTAAACTTGTAAATTACTGTACACCAAAATATTGAGTACTGCTCTCGCTCTTTTAAAAGGGGCTCCTCGCACCGCCTCCCCCCTCCCCCCCCCCCCCCCCCGGGGGGGGGGGGCTGTGTGGGATTAGTGATCATATTATGGGTATGAGGTGATCCCGCATTGGTACTTATAGTTTCCATTTTCACTGAAATTTCTGGAGATTACCTGCCACTTGTTTACTCTGCACAAAAGAATTATGTTTTATGGTCGATCAAATCAGAAATCGATTTTTACCATTTTGCCTTGCTTGACTAGGTGATACTTTTGAGTTTCATGAATTTGGTATATTTGGCAGTTTTTATGTCTTCTTTTTTTTTTATCTTTTATGTTTGCCTAAAACGCTGACTGCCAAATAGCATTTCTTTTGTGCTCTGCAGCATTATTTGCACGATGTGTAATGCCATTGAATTTCAGATGGTTCTAACAACAATATTTGATCATAACAAGTACTCAACCAAAAACCATATTATAATGAAGAAGTGATTACCCCAGTAACTTTATCAAACCTGTGTGTCATAATATCCCCAAAAAGACAAGTTTACTTGCTCTAGTCTTGTATTGGTATGGAATTAACTGAAGCTTCACCTTTTTTAGTTAAAAGTTCCCTAGTTGCCCATATATAGACTAAAGCTGTCATCAATTATGGGTTGTAGACTGTAGTCTTACTGACCTGGATATATCAAGTTATATCTTTTGACATGTTTTGGCAGGTACCATTTGGATACTCAAGGAAGGATGTTCTATTGATTGGACTTGGAGTGACTGTTGCTGGCTATGGCCTAAAAACAGGACTGGAGGTATTCTGTGTGTGTGTTCACTGCATTCTTGCTCTGTACTTTGTTCATGTGGAAAAATAGTCGAATTCAGTTTGATTTTTGTGTTGGGTTGATTTTCTGGGTTTTATACTGTAGTCCGTAAGTTTTTCTTTCTTTTGTTCTCATCGTCAGAATGAAGAACGTATTTTTTATTGCCTATTACACATCAATCTTTATCTACAATATTATCAAAGTTGTGCCCACTTAAAAGTAGATTATGATCATTAATGCGTATGAACTCAATACTATCTGTGGATTAGATACACTGCCTCAAGATTTTTGACTGTGTTGTTACATTTTGATGGCTTGTGCAGTTCATTGGAGTTGATCCCTTACAGGCTGGGAATGTTGTTCAGTTGGTCCTAGTCTTGGGTCTAACAGTGGGATGGATTTCCACATACATCTTTAGAGTATCAAACAAGGAAATGACATATGCTCAGCAATTACGTGACTATGAAGACAAAGTCATGCAGGTGTAGTCATTTGAATTGAAAATCGATGAAAATTTGTGTTGCTTGAAAAGTAGTGCATATTATATTCTTTGCTTATTCAGTAAAATAAAAAATTCTCAATTCATTCAGGTGCCTGAAATTGAAGCAGAACTCGTTTCATTTATTTTGTGCAATGATTACAATGACAGTACATTGATTTTGGTGGGAACCTGGATTGGCTATTTGTGATGTATTGACTGCAAAAAAGGGAAGGGAAAAAAAAAAGAATTTCTTTGTCTAATGCTTTGTTCTCAGCATTTATCGTTCTTATTCATGACCTGTTTGGTCTGGGCTTAGAATAGACCTTCATGGGGCTTAGGCTTTAGGTTTGGACAATATCATAGATATGTACAATATATGGAGTCTTCCTTATGGGTGGGGCCGAAATTCATTGATTTATTGATGTTATGCTATAACCAAGTTGTGGACCCTTCAAAGATTGAACAATTTCAGGGTGCAATGTAAAAGTTAGTCTTTGAGTGAGTGAAATGAAAATTTGAAAAGAAATTCAGGGCATAAATACCATTCAGCCTTTGTCTTGACTAATCTTTGCATTTAATTCTTTTACCTTTTGCCGCCTTCTTTTTAAGCTATTGTATTTCCTTCACCCTGTGTATTGCCTGCGAGTTTTTAGTAACATTTCCTGGATATAGTTTTCTGTGACGCGTGATTGAGCCTAATTCAAATATTTTTTCTGATTTTGTAGAAGCGTTTGGAGGGCTTAACAGAGGCAGAGTTGGAAGCATTGCTTGAACAAGTCGAGGAAGAAAAGAGACGCGTGACTAGTGGTGAGCAAATTAACTAAAGCTCACATGTCCTGTCCTTTGTCCACTTAAATACTCCTTCAGTAATAGAAGCAGAAATCTCTATGTATATATTACATTACTACTTGTACACAAAGTACCACAGTGCTTGCCCCATCTGAAGTTGCCCAAGGAAAAAGGGGCATAATGCCAAATCTTTGCTATTTTTGATGAGCCTTCTGTAAAGTATATCAAGTTGTTAACAAAGAACTTCTTTATTTTGCTTTGGTAAAGCAATGTTCAAAGGGTTACTAATTGTCATGAATTCAGTGAAAGGTGCATTGGTCTGTACTTTTTGTAGTTAATCTTTAAATTCCCAAATTTTTTATATCATCTAACGTAATTACCTTTAAATCTTTTTGAAATTTATAATTGAGACCCATGTATTTTTCAAAATAAAATAATTACCCTTGTATCTTTTTTAAAAAAATTAGTGGGGGCAAATCTCTAATAAATTCTAAATTTTTTAAAATTAAACTTACTCCCAAATTGTTTTTAAAATTTCATTTGGGACAGTTGCCCTCACTGTGGATCCGCCACTGCATATAGCGGCACATTAAATAGAAGGACATCTCTCACAACTCGAGTGTCTAGATAGATACGATATAACATAAACTCAGATACATATCTCCATACATTTCAATTGATTTGTTCTTCATTATTTTGGGTAAGAAATTTAGAAGTATTTCTATGCACTATCCAAACATACCCATTATTTTTTTTTCGTGAATCTCTCATTTGTGATATCGTTGAAGCTTTAGGTGGAGACATTACTGGTATTCAAAAAGTCTCAAACTATGTATCCTTAGATTATGTCAAGCCTCTTGCCAGCAATATAACAAACAACATGGGGCCTTCAATTTCTTTCCTTTTAATCTAAATTAATAAACAAAAACCATTCTTTAAGTTGTAATGATTGAATTAGTCTAAGATTCCTCATTGACAATAATCCTATCAATCCAATGATTAACAGCAACCAACCAATATGCTGCAAGAATTTCTTAGAGTAAGTTTTGAGTTAAACCTAATCAATTAATAATGGTTAATTACACTTTACCCACTTACACTTTCACTTTGTGTCATTAACTACTGAATAAACACATTACACCCACAAGTATTCAAATTCATGATATTTTCGACAAAACGATTTGATTTTGGGAAGAAAATAGACACCATAGACTAAGGTTTAAAAAAAAAATAATACTAAGTGTAGTAATATGAATAGTTAAGGGTGCAATGTGTTCAAATCAATAGTTTAGAAGGTGAAATGATATAAAATACATAGAATACGAGATAGATAATGTTCTATATAATTAAGACGCATTGTTAAGCAGAGTTACCCTTTCTTATAGGTTTAAACTTGCACAATCTTTTTGGATGAAAATTACTGACGAGTTAGAGAAAAATGAAAAAATTACATAATTTGGGGGGCAAAATGAAATAAATTTTCATTAAATATATAACAAATGTTAATAATTAGGGTAATGTGAAACTAGTCACATAATTGAGGGTGCAATATGAGAAATCTGGTAGTTGAGGGAGCAAAGTAAAAAAATAGGCGATAGTTTGAGGGATGTAATTGTAATTTACCCTAGAAAATTATCTAGCTTGGATTGTTATTTGTCTGAATAGGCAATGGCCAGTAAGGGCTTTGCCCAATGATTAGAGTATATGAACTTTAAAGTAATCTGTAAAATAGATTATGGAAAATTAGAGTTTGATCCACTTAACTATGACCCCCATCTCGCATTGTCTCCTCAATTATCATGTTCCTCACAGTGCACTTTTAACTATAGTTTTTAGCTCTATATTGTCTCCAATAATTAAAATCCTTACAATTTTGACGAAAAATTATTTCAATTAGTCCCGAATGATGCAATTTTTTTTTACTTTTCCTTGAAACATGGACAATTTTTGTTAAAAATATATGGATTGGCAATATGAAAAATTAAAATTTTCATGGGATAAAGTGAGATTGAGGTGATTGTTGAGGGTGTCAAAATATAATTTACCCCAATTAATGATATAACTATGACAAGGATTGTGGAATATTTAGCAAGCTAGCATAAGGGGGTGTGACCCCCACAGCTAGCCAGAATATGATACTCCAATATTGCCTGAACAGCTACTCCTCTCAGATACTATATTTTCATTGCAGCTCTCTCTCTCTCTCTCTCTCTCTCTCTCTATGTGTGTGTGTGTGTGTGTGTGTGTGTGAAGTGAAGTGTTAGGTGAGCAGCTGAATATAGTATCAATATCAATTAAAGAAATTGCTTGTTACCATGTCATATCATTAGTTTGGTGGTGTCCTTATGTGAGTCTTCTACATTGCTCAAGTCTTGGGACATGCCTCAACCATGTGCTCACCCAAATAAACAAATTGGAAGGTATGTGTGTGTATACACTAGGATGACCTATGTGTGCATTGAATCTCCATGCAATTTACTCAAAAGCTAAGTGAAAAATACTATTGTGATTTTGAGACAAAAACAACTTCTATGCATTTTTACACATTAATCATGTCAATAAATTGAATTTGGATCATTCCAAAATTTGAATCAATTAGAATATCTCACGGCTATTACCATTTCTTATAATCTAGCTACTCGGATACGAAGGAAAAGAACGGATAAAACATTCATATCTGAATCTTTTATGTTCAAAAATCAAATTCAAAATGAACAACTTAATTAGAGTCAAATTTTTCCAGTTTACATGAGAATTTAAACTCACTATTGTCAAATTATTACTGAATTGGATTTTTTATATATATTTTTAAAAAATACTTAGATAAAATCGTAATCAAATAGAACAGAATATTAGTATATATAAATATGAATCAGTGAATTATTATAACATAACAAATTCAAATTTAATTTAAATAATTAGTTAAAAATATCAATTTAAATCGGACTAATTAAATTTGAATTATAATCCGATTCATTTACTAACCTAGTGCCCATTAATCTATGCTTCAAAGTTGTGTGCAACTTCATCTCATTAAATGTTCTTTGCCCC
>CM042202.1:16900993-16911741 GCA_023539305.1 Ilex asprella
ATATATAAATAAATAAAATATATAATTTTATGGCAGATGAATTGTGTAAAATAGTACATCCAATTAACACATTTATATTTTGATCAAAAAATTAACACATTTACATGACATTATCTGATAAAAATGTCATTGACATTTGAAATAATAAAAAGGATAGCTATACAATAAATCAATTTACAGGCGTATCATTCAAATTTATCCAAAAATATATTGGAATGCATATAGTTGGCAACACAATAATGGTCACTCACCCCCAATTTTTTTTCATATTTATCACTTAATTATTTAGACTCAAAAATTTTAAAATATTAGGGAGAATTATACCTGAAATTTGTCACTTAATCACTCAAACTCCTTAACATTTGAAATATTATATACAGATCCTCTGAAGTTTGTATGCGCGCGACACTTAGACACTTACTTTCAATGTCCGTTAGTAAATTATACTTAGATTTTCTGAAGTTTGTAAGCGTATAATACTTAGACCTTTCAACTTTAAAATGTTATACTCAGACAAAAAATACTCGAATTAAATATAGAATATTAAATATTTTAAATTGTATTACCAAAATTCATATTCTATTTTGTCATTTATTGAAATAAAATTAAAATTTAAAAATTATTTTTTTCTTAAAAAATTGTAATTAGTATACAATTATACTATCTATTAGAATAAAACTAAAAAATCAAATAAGAGGTCTAAGTCATTCATAATAAAACAAAAATTTTATAACTAAAATTCATGTTCTATTATGTCATTTATTGAAATAAAATCAAAAATAAAAATTTATTTTTTCTTAAAAAAATATAATTAATATACAATTATACTATCTATTGGATTAAAACTAATAAATAAACAATAGGTCAAACTATAATGAACATAATATATTTTAATTTTAATTGAGGTAATTTGGTCGTTTAAACGACCAAATTAAATTCTAATAAATAGTATAATAGTATACTAATTATACTTTTTAAGAAAAAATATATTTTTATTTCAATAAATGTCATTAAATTTTGGTTGTAAAATTTAAAATATTTGATATTCTATCTTTGTTTAGTGTATTTTTTTGTCTAAATAAAATATTTTAAACTTGAGAGATCTAAATATTACACGTCTATAAAATTTAGGGGGTCTAGATATAATTTACTAATAGATATATTAACAGCAGAGTCTGAATGTTACGTGCGTACAAATCTCAAAAGGTTTGTGTGTAATATTTCAAATGTCAAAAGTATGAATGATTAAGTGACAAATTTTACGAGGTCTTAGTTTAATTCTCCCAAAATATTATGCACAAATCCTTAATATATGTACATGCATAACACTTAAATTCTTATCATCAATGTTAATCTATTAGTAAATTATACTTAGACCCTTAGTGGCTGTTTGGTTGGTTTTTTTTTTTTTGAGGGGTTTGAATTGATTTGTCTAAATACCTCTAAACCCCAAGATAAGATTTAATATTCAATATCGTTCACACTCATGTTTTGTATGTACACGAATATATGACTATTATGATAATATATTTATACATAATTGACTATTATGCTCCTTAACTAATTTAATCCAACCCATGTTTGTTTATGTATATGAGATATATGATGGTATAAATGTCATTTGCTAACTTAAACCTATTAACCCACATATGTAACCCATGAACTTAGGTTTAATTCTCGTGTCTAGTGCGGGCTGAGTTTCAAACCCTGGGTTAACTATGCATTCATTTACCAAATATGGGGTTATTGAGTTTTATTCTCCAACTCATGTTCCAAAATTTTCCTCAAACCCACATACCAAACAAGCTCTTAAAGTTTATAAGTATGTAATACTTAAATTCTCAAGTTTAAAATATTATTTTAAATTTTAAACTTGAGAGATATAAGTATTATATATTTTAAATTTTAATGATCTAAATATAATTTACTAAAAATATTATATTTATAATTTTTTAAATATTAGGGGATATAGGTGATTAAATTACAAACTCATGGGTTGTGGGTGTAATTTTTCCTTCTTATGTCTAAACGTAGCCCAAAACGATTACGTCACTCTGATCCGGAGTCCAATTCCATTGAAACACCAACTCTCTCTCTCTCTCTCGACATTCTATTTTATCTGATAGCACTATCAGTTCGTCAATCTTTCTCGTAACGCAGTTCTCTAATGGCAGATAACCAGAAAGCAGAGGTCTTCGAACTCAACAATGGGACCATGCGAGTCAAGGTCTCAAACTTTGGTTGCACGATCACCTCCTTGTACGTACCAGACAAGAATGGTATACTCTTTTTTCCCCATTCCTTCAATTTTATTTTGATGTAGAAAACTTCAATTTTTTCAATTTAGGATTGTTATTGATGATTGGTTTTTATGGGTTTTGAAGGACAATTAGCTGACGTTGTTCTTGGATTTGACTCTCTGGAACCATATCTGGTGGGTTCTATAGCATATTTAGTTATTTACCCTTTTGATATCTCCTCATATGCTTGAGTTCCCATGAAGAAATTGGTTCGGTGTGTGTGTTTTTTTGCATAAAATTGGCTTTGATGAGAGAAAACAAAAGTACCCATTTGATTTTTTTATTGGATTGTAGTGTTAAAGATTGTGTTTTTGTGATGATAAATATGGTTTTGAGATTTTATTTATTTCTATATTCTGTAATTTTTTAATTGATCCATGTCTGACCAGAAAGGTGCTGCACCTTACTTTGGCTGCATTGTGGGTCGCGTAGCAAACAGGATCAAAGATGGGAAATTTACGCTCAATGGGATTGAATACTCTCTGCCCATCAACAAACCTCCAAACAGTCTTCATGGTATGGTATAGTTGCTTTCCTGAATAGCAAAGCTACTCTTGATTGATTTCATTTAGGCAGTGTAGTGTTGTGTCCCACCAATTGACCCAATCCTAGAATCAATGAAATGGAACAAAAAAATAAATAAAAATTGCATTCAACATTTTGAAAAGAAACAAAAATGATGGGATTGGTGTTTGTTTTACGTATAACTGCGTTATTTGATTGTCTACATGGTCTAGATTTTTTTTTTTTTTGGTAAGGGGACGGGCTCGGTTTTGTTGTTTGTTATGTTGGTCCATGTTTTTTTATTAGATTTTTTTTTTGGAGAGGGGGAGGGGGAGGGGGTATGTTTTTTTATTAGAAATTTGGCATACAGTACTTAACTGATATGCATTGTGATTTGAAGAACACTGTGACTGCTAAATTTTAAGATTAATGTAGAGTAACAGCCAGGTTAAGGACCTCTGAATTTATGGAGCGATATAGATCAATCCATAAATTCGACTTGTGGTAGAGATCCATTATATCAATATCTGACTGCAACATTACTACTTGTACTGAAACCTAGAATGTTCTAGTTTCGAAGTTATATCAGTAGGCATACATTGAGCAGGTAAACCGATAATTTTCCTTTTGAGTTGCGTGCTTCTTTCCTATAAATTTACAGGCCTGAATTTATAAGGTTGAATTTCAACAGAATTTTTTTTTTACTTACACATTTGTGACAAATTTTCCATGTTGTGGAGTAATTCCTTATAATATGAATATTGTTTTAGTAATGAAAACTTCATTGCAATGGTACTCTTTGCCTGAATTAGGAAATATTATGCTAATCTTGCTTTTCTACTGGAAACCACAATGGGGGATCGTCTCCAACTTCCCTTTGGTATATGTTTGATTTAGTTAAAAACCTAATTGAATATAGCATGCTTTTTGCTGGAGAGAAATGAGTGTTTTTTTAATATCTGTGTCTTCCCTCAGGCCCCCTCTCCTTGCCCCCTCCCCTGGTGTGGATGCTTAAAATATGACCAAACAGAGAATGAAGTTTCACATTTATGTGATCATCAAAAAAAATTCCCATGTTTCTGCTTTGTCTCGGCAGGAAATTCTGGTATGGGGGGGGTTCTGTTATATATCAGTGTGTGGCTACAATGTTTGTGGTACACTGATTGTCTGAAATCAAGGTTTTCTGCTAGTATTTTGCCTATTAAAAGTTGTGTTACGACAAATTGGGTTTTATTGTTCTTGGCAAAGTGGCAAAGTGGCAAACTTGAAACTTGAAATTCAAAGCTTCTACTATATTCACTTTGAAATCTTCTGAACTTCTTTTTGAAGGTGGACACAAAGGTTTTGACAAGGTGGTTTGGGAAGTTGCTGAACATAAACAGGGCGAAAATCCATCCATAACCTTCAAATATCATTGTCATGATGGGGAGGAAGGTACTCCTCATCCTCGTACTCTCTCTCTCTCTCTCAACTAATTCTTCTATTGGTCTTGTACCAGGTTATCCTGGAGATGTTTCAGTAACTGCAACTTATACACTTACTTCAAGCACAACAATGAGGCTCGACATGGAAGCAGTGCCTGAAAATAAGGCTACTCCAATCAGTTTAGCTCAGCACACCTACTGGAATTTAGCTGGTCACAACTCTGGGAACATTCTTGATCATTCAATTCAGATATGGGCAAGGCACATTACTCCTGTGGATGAGAACACAATCCCAACTGGCGAAATCATGCCAGTTAAAGGCACCCCTTTTGACTTCACCACTGTGAAGAAGATTGGTAGCTCTATCCATGAAGTTCCTGGCTTGGGATATGACCACAATTATGTGCTTGACTGTGGGGATGAGAAACTGGACTTGAAACATGCTGCGAAATTGAAGGACCCATCAAGCTCAAGGGTTCTCAACTTGTGGACCAATGCTCCTGGGATGCAGTTTTACACAGCAAACTATGTCAATGGAGTTGTGGGTAAAGGTGGGGCTATCCACGAAAAGCACGCTGGGGTCTGTTTGGAGACGCAGGGGTTTCCCAATGCCATTAACGAACCAAACTTTCCGTCAGTTGTTGTTCAACCTGGTGAGAAGTACAAACACAGCATGTTGTTCGAGTTTTCTCTTGAGTAAGGTACAGAAAATAAGTAAACGCAGGAATAATGTCTTCCTTTGTGTTTGTTCTTATGGATTCACATTTTCTCTGAACTTGTTTGATGATTCAATTGTACTGTCTCAGGATTGCTGTTTTCGTAGGTGCTTTTGCTATATTCGAGGCATTTTTAAGCAAAAATCTTTGAACGAAATTAGAAAGTTAATAGATCCCAAAAAAAATTGGCAAAAACACAAAATGGATGTTGAGAGTTCAAATTCTATATCAAGTTTTGAAGAATTAACAAAATATAGGCTGTTAGTTTCTGGGTGACTGTGGTGGTCTTTGCATGAACTATTTCCCCTTACATAATACATGTGTGAGTATTTGTTTTCTAATGAATCCTATTTAAGTTCATTTTCTACATGAAGAATGTTGCTGATTAGCTTTTTGAATATGCTAAAAACTCATTAGCTTTAGAATTTTCTATATTTATTCGGATTTCGTTACAACATGATGCATACTACATTTTTTGGAAATATCATGGGCAGATTTGACCCTCCAAGAGTACTATACTTCTTACACTAAAGTAAAGATGTTCATTGGCCGCGTTGGACTAGGTGCGCTAATTTTTTTTGGGGTCGGACTTGGATAATGTAAGTCCAAGTCCTTATTTAAGTGAGTTATTGAGCGGGTCGGGTTGGACTTTAAGTAGGAGGTAGGCTACTTGCGAGCCTATTGGGCCAACTTGTTTGGCGGGCCTGCTGGCGGGCTTTTTAACATACAACTTCATTTAAAAATAATAAATATTTTTGTAACTTAAAATTTGTGTAAATTGTATTTTTGAATCAAAAGTAGAGTCAAAATGGATAAAAATAAAATAAGGAATAATTTTATTTTTAATTAGGGGTTGAACTATATTCAATATAATAAATACATCTCAACTAGGTTGACACCTAGTCACTTATCTATTATTTGCATTACTCTACCCTTTAAAACTTGTATGTTTAATACATGGAGAATAAAATAATACATTATTTATAGTATCTAAATTTTTAAAATTTTAAATTTCGACATTGGAAGACTTATTTCAAAGTTTTCAAATTTAATTTAATGGTCTAAGATTTTTTTTTTTTCAAATGAAGGGTGGGCAGGCTCTTGGGCCAGGTTTTAACTAGTTTGTTTGGGCCGGGCTTTTGTCCATTTAATGGGTTTGGGGGTAAACTCAAGCCCTCTTTTTAAAGATATTGGGCTCGGGCTTAGACGGGCCAACTATTGGACCTATCGAGTTTTAGGCCTAATTTTTTCAAACTGAGTAACGATATCTGTAGATAACTCAGCCCATGAACACCCCTACACTGGAGGCGTCTTGAAAGCCAGTAAAATCTTTTGTGGCCAAGGTTGCTGCTTGCCATTTGAGGATGCTTAGTTTTATTTGTTGTTTTGAGAAGACCTATAAACCCATATTAAGAGCTATGTACCTATTATGGGCCTGCTTGTTTTGGGGGTTTGGGGGATTTGTATCTAGGATTTGTGTTAAAAATTCAATTCTTAGTTTTCAAACTTGGCCTGAATAATAAACTCATGATCATGGATTTTGTCAAACTTAGGGGGATGGGTTTGGAAAGATGGGTCAAGGGGTTAAGGATGCAAAAGACAGTTGTACTCCTTAACATGGTATGAATTAGATTGATCAAGGGGCAAAATAGTCATTTATAAGACAAATAATTGCTAATAATTTTGATATATTTGTGGGTCTTACATGTGTATGTGTTACATACTAAATATGAGTATAGATTTGATTTAATGTTGAATATCATTTTTGTAAAGAGAGGTTTGAGTTTGGAAGGATTTGGGAAAGTCAATTCAAACCCTCCCTAAAAACCCATCCAAATAAACCCTATAGGTAATTGCCACACTAAAAGCTTGATAAGAAAAATTCCACTTTTTTTAGCATTTTTACCTATTTGTTAGAGTTTGTGTCCACACTTTGATGAATCATAATGCTTATCATGAGTAAATATTGAGTATAATAGTGACATCACACTACCCTCGTTATGTGATGTCACTATTCAATAATTTATAAGTGGGTAAAATGAACCTCACTTATATAGGGTAGCTAGTACGGTACTATCCATACATATATGATGAGAAATCATTAAACTAAACATCTAAAGCTAATATAATGAAAGATATTAAGTCATGAAGCCCTCAATTAAGGTGATGTTTGATAAAATTAAAGACAAATGAATGTTAAATTTTTTTATCCACAAATTGCTTGGTATTTAATGAAATTTAAAATATTAAATTGAATTAAATTGTTTGACAAATACAAGGAGTTGAAGTCTAAAAGTTATTATTATTATAATTTTGTCATTTTCTTTTATAATCTCGCAACAACTACTTTATTCATATCACCATCACTGTCTTACAAACACCATTGCCGCTACTGACATCACCCCACCATCACTTTCTCTACCATTCCATCGTTGCCGTCGCCGCCGCCACCACAACGACCATTGATGTTGTTTCTACCTCCTCTAACACAACTGCCCTCATCACTCCTTACCACATACTTTGCCATCGTCATCGCCACCACCATCTTATCACTTAACCACAACAACCATGATTACTACTCTAACAATCTATCACCTCCATGTAATCATCATTACCGCTAGGGGTGGTTGGGGGTGGGGTAGTAGTGGTCAAATTGGTAATGATGGTGGCAAGGGCAAAGCTAGTGGCAACAGTGGTGGGAGTGGGGAGTGGTGGTAGCGGTGGCGGTAGTGAAATATTGACAACGATGAAGGATAATAGAAGATGGCAGTGGCAATAATTGTAGTGGTTGGTTGGTGGTGATGGCGAGGGTGGTGAAGTGGTATGTATGCATACTGAAAACAATTTAGGAGGTGGGTAGGTGATGAGGTACAGTGGTAGTGATAATTGGGCGCAAAGCGGGATGTGGTGGCAATACTAGCGATGGGTGATGGTTATAGGGCTGGTGGGGGATATGGTGAAGTAATAATGATGATTTGTGGCCGTGGTGATTAAAATTTTAAGTAGTGTGAGTTTTGATTATCAAACACATTTAATTGAGAAAGTGTTGAATGTCTTTAGTTTTTAGTGTTGAATTTGGTTATCAAATACCACCATATGTCCGTGATTTGGGTAATGTGGTATATCTTTATCGTTTATGCCCCAAATCATCAGAATAAGTAATTTTATTGAACAATGTTATGTTTATTAAATTATTTACCAAATTTTATATTACAAATTAATGTGGGTAGTTGAATCAGTGAGATCCACTAACTTTAACAAAATATTTAATATTTAGGATTTTGACACATCATTTAAAATATAATATTTAGTAAATATATTTGAGAAATATAATTTTATCTAATTTTATTTCATATCCAATTCTTCTAGGTCTACAAATGGGTACCCCTATGATATGGCAAGGCTCCATCTCCAAGGGGTAGGATTTGAATTCCTCTCAATTTCAAAGTGCATCAATTTTCATCAACTTTAATTGTTGATCCTAACTATTCATTGGAATTCATAAAAACCCACGAACATAACTCATTAACCCAACCAAGGTATTATCCTAACTATTTAAAATCGACTACATGAAACTAATTTCATCATTGTGCTTTATTGAACGTCATATCTATGTAATAAAGTACAATACAATTCAAATTTCAAAAAGATAAACAAAATAATTTTTGATTTTTCGCAATTGAGATTTTTTAAAATTTTATTTAAAGTTAATCCAACGACTAATATTAAAACTTCAAATTTAATAGGTAATAAATGCTCTTAAAGGTACGTTTTTATGACTTTTAAAAATGTTTTTATGACTTATAACTTCTCATAAGTACTTTAAAAAAAATAGTATTTGAAATCGCCTCACCTCCGCCACCACCACCATAACTACCTTACCACTATCACCACGATCACCACTACCACCACCATCACCACTACCCCTACCCCCACCTCCCCACCATCGTTGTTGCCACCCTATCACCACCACGACCACCATCGTCCTCCTCCACCAGCATTACTGTCGTTACCCTATCACCACCACCACCACCACCACCATCCTCACTACCATCACCACCACATCATCCCCCATCACCACTGTCATTATCCCACCATCACCATTACCATCATAATCACTACCCCCAACCAACCATCACCACCACGCCACCCCTCGACCACCACCACCCTTATCGTCACTCACCACCGATTGCTACCACCGTCGTCCACTATTATCACCCACCACTATCATAATCTCATTCTTATATTTATAGCTACTACCACCATAATCCTACTACCACCGTCAGCACCCACTGCCACCATTATTGTCCACCATCGCCACCCGACCCACCACTGTTACCACCCATTGTCACTTACCCCCACTACACCTACCATCACCATCAACATTGTCATTGGCCACGAATCATCACACCGTCTCCCAGAAGCACCCGTTGTCATCCATCACCACCATCATCACCGCCTACCACCACCGTCGTCGATCCATCACCACTACTGTCAACCACCACCACCACCTCCGCCGTCCATGACTGTCATTATCACCATCGTTACCCAAAATTCAACACCATTATCACCGTTGCCACTCACCGCTGCCACCACTACTATGGTCGTCGCCAACCATCATTATCATTCACCACCACCACTTTTGTCCATCATCACTACTACTGTTCACCCCCATTACAATCGCTGTTTAAATTTCGTTATCTCTCCTCTATCTTTAAATTTTGATTTTAGGTGTGAATATAAATATGTTTATTGTTTATTATTTTTTTATTACTTTGTATCTTTAGGCACATGCAATAACTACTTTTTCAGTAAATCACAAGTTATCTTATTATTTTTACTAACTCATAAAAATACAATTTTAGTTTACTTCTACTTGTTCTATTACCGTTAATAGGTATTATGCCACTCTTCCTTCTTCATTACTATGCCTTGTACAAATATGTCTATGTAATGTAGGTTTTTATTTATTTTCTTAGTACTTTTTTTTTTAATTTTCTTAATTCATTGTGTTCGTAGTAGGTACATGGCTTTTTTTATAAAAAAAAATTAATTTTGATTTATAATTCATTTGGGGTTTTTTCCCATTTTAATTGATAAGATATAGATAGCAATATTTTATTTTTCATAAAATATTTTTAACTTTTTACTCTTTCTTATTTTTAATTTTTTCCAAAATGAGTTAACAATATATGCTAGTTAATACTCAATAGTATCATCATTTTTTATATACGTGTTGACTTGACATGGATAATATAATTGTCGAAAAGAAAAAAAGACATGTATAGTATCTGAAATGAGCATATGAATTAAAAGGATAGCTCTATGTGTGTTTATAAAGACTACAAACTTCCACTTTTAAGTGGTTATTTGTAGTTCTCGTCTGAAAAAAAAAAAAACACATGAATTAAAAAGGATAAATTTGATTTTTTTTTTCAGAAATCAAATAAAGTCCCTATATTTAGCTGTAATTAAAGGATAAATTATACTTTAACTCTCTTTTGGACTCGATTTTAAGTTGTCTCTTGAATTACTTAGGCTGTGTTTGGTAACCGTTTATTTTCGTTTTTCTTTGTTTTTGTTTTCATTTTTTGACCCAAAAAAAAATCAAAATATGTTTGGTAAATGTTTTCGTTTTTTTACAGCTCTGTTTTGAAAACAATGACAAAATATGAAAACATCAAAATAGGTGCTTTTGAAAACACGAAAAAACGGAAACACGCAGTTCTCTTCTCCCCGTTTAATGAGGTTTGGCCTTCGAACTCCCTTAGCAGCAAAAAAATGGTTTTTTTTCATTCCCACTA